>CM061142.1:648338712-648864413 GCA_030789695.1 Scilla litardierei | reverse complement strand
GTCGTGTTTCGTTAGGGTTTGTTTCACCCCCCTCAATTTCACCATCGAGTTTTTCCTCCACCGCGTCGATTCGGTCTTTGCATCTCGTAGACACCGACATGGATCGTAGATGCCCTGCTACCAAATTAATAAGACTAAAAAAGATCTGAAATTTATTAATAAAAATCTAAAAATAATAAAGATAGGTTGATTACAATTATAGAGGTAATCTCTCTCCCAAGACGCCGAATGAAGAGGACGTCCGCACTTTCCCAAAAAACTAGGAACTCTCTCCACTCTTTATCAATTTTACTCTCAAAGTATGCATGCCTAGGGCCGGCCGGCCATATGTGTTTAAATATGAATCATATTTTGTAACGGCCGGATTTCATCGTACATGTATTTCCGTAACAAGACGGATTCAATCGGAGTAAATAATTTTTATATTTTTGTTCGTAACTCAAATCAGAAAACGGACTTCGTATTCGTGATCCTCGCGACGGTACGAACGCGTGGCTATTTTTTTTGTAATTTTTCGGAGACATTCCTAGAACATGATATTTAATAACTAAACAATAATTAAATTGAAACAAAACAAATTAAAAAAAAAGAGGAAGAGCCACGTTTTCATCCTGGTGGTTTTTTTCAAACTTCTCACCTAACTCATTTAATTTATTTGACTAAGTAATTATTACATGCTTAATATTGTATTAATAAAGTTTTAATATTTTGAAACACATGCTCACGTTTTCAATTTCATTGGGACCAGATACATCCCCTTACAAAAACACCCACCAACCCATCATTATTACCCCATTAATTAACCTAATAACATAACTTAGTATATAATTTCCTATACTATCTCTCTCCCAGGTACACATGCAACCCAGATTGAACCCTCCATCTCTCTCCCTCTCTCTCTCGTCTTTCATCTCTCTCATCCCTTCCCCGTTTCTCCCTCCGAGCCGCACCCTCATTGCGCTCTCCGACGAGGCAACGCCCACATCCCGAGCTCGCCACCGAGCTGCTCCCGCCGTCGGGCCGCTCTGCTCGCCGCAGGGAACGTCGCCCGCAGCCACTTCTTGCATGCGCCTCCTCCGGCCAACCTCAGCGCCGTCCGCCCCCACATCTCCCCGACTACAGCGTTCGCCCCGCCACCTGAAGCCGCAGGCGCCACCTTCATTTACAGCCATTCACCGTTCCTCTGCTCAGCACACGTGAGTGTTTAATGCCATGTAGAAGTTAGAGCTGTGCTTTTTAGATAATTATATAGGTTATCTTTTATATGTAAATTTCTTTTCTATTAAACCGTGTTTTAAGGTTAGTGGGTTGTGATTAATAATAAGCTAATACATAGTTTTTAATAAAATTTAGAGTTAGCTTATACAACTGAGTATATACATATATTAATGATGGTGTATCAGCATACATAGGTGATAACTTAAAGCCAGCCTGCATATCATTTTAGTAACTGTTAGTTTATACGTAGGGCTATATGTTAGTATGAGATTGGATTAAAATATTAGGTTATAATAAGTATTAAAATATGTTAGTAGATGTTAATACAAGCATCAGCTTCTTATTTCCTTTATACTGTCAGTATGCTAATGTTAGATTAGTTAGTTTAGAGGCTCTGATAGTAGATAAAAATAAAAATATTAGTATTGTTTAAAACTATAAGGTTAGTTTACAACCCGGGTTCTCTAATATTAGTTATATGATTCTATTAGCATAAACGAGTAGTCTCATATGCAGATCTATATGTCTCAGATAAATCGCGTCGTCCATTACGATCACCGGGACATTCACCATCGTTTCCAGGCAAGTATTTATTGTATTTGAATTTGAGACAACTGCTAAAAACTAACACAATCATCATTTTAATACGCTCATATTTTATCTGTTGTAGCTGACTAAAAGCGGACTTTTCATGCTAATGATCTCTGATGAAAGAACAACTTAATGATCCCTGATGAAAGAACAACTTTTCTCTACATATCATCATTTGAACCAAAACGGAACAGAGGGTAGGACACAACCCTCGAAATATAATCAGAACCCATCGATTACAGATGGAGAATGAAACTAGTCGGTGACTGGTTATGACACTTGGGTGGGGTTGGTCCTTAGTAGTAGGGTTCGTAGATGTAGCTTGACCACCTTACGGCTCCCTCCATAACCACACCAATGGAGGCAAGCAAGAAGGCGTCACGGTAAACCCCCGATGATAGGGTGCATCAAGTACATACTACCAACTCGGACAGGGACTTATCACGAGCACAATAAACATACAACTTCTTTACTTTTTAACTGCAAATTTAAATATGCTCATACTTTCCTTTCTGCACTTTTTCGTAAATATGTACTAACACTTTTTGTTCTATTGCAAGCTGTTCTTAATTCTTTTACTTTAAATATCTTGCCGAGCTTCTCGCTGACATATATTTCATGTGTTTGTGAAATATATGTTAGGTTCAGAGACTGATTACTTTGCAGACCCCGCTTTTAAGGATCCTACCTTAGGAGTGGACCCCGCTGATCAGAGTTACGAGGGCGCTGAGATCCTCCCTGCTGAAGAATAGAAAATCGTTGCAGTCTTTATCTATTTAGTTGTGTTTGCTATTTTCAGGTGTGTTTGCTTTCAGCAGATTGTACGGCCATACTAGGCCTATGTCACTTTGTGTACTTCGCTTTAAAAACGTAAGAATAAATTTGTAATAAATATTTGTGCTGTTTCTGAGAAATTCGAGTGCAGGGACCTGCTTATTAAATAACGCTTATTGTGCTTAAGTCAAGGAAGGAAGAAAAAAAGTACTCCTTCTTTGCCTTAAGCACAAGCGGACCCGCTCACGTTCTCGCTCCCTTACATGGGAAGCGGTGCGTGACAGGTTTTAGTGGTGGCCCATGCAGGTCCTCCTCTCCTTCTCTGCACCCTGTGAGACACTTCAGAAATAGTATTGATATTATTACTAACCAGCTCGTTTAACTAAAATTGTACACAAATGTTTACCTTTTCTGTTTACAGCATGGCAGGAAGGTATAACACTCGTAATGGGAATGGAGTCAATGGAAACGGTAATCCCGACTTCAATGAACTCCTAAGTGTTATGAGAGGCATGCTGGAGATCCAGCAGCAGCAGATTCAGGAAGGACGACAAGCTGCGCCACCTACACCACCGCCTCCTCCCCAAGCTACACCCGGAGCCAAGCAATTTCGGGAGCTGAACCCGAAGAGCTTCTCGGGAACAGAAGGGCCGATAGCAGCTGAAGAATGGGCCAGGAGTACGGAAGACGATCTGAGTCTTTCCCGTATTGATCAAGCTGGATGGGTTGAAGTCGCCAAGAAGCAACTGACGGGCAATGCACGAAACTGGTGGGACATGGAAGAAGCCCGTCTGGTTAAGCCCATCAATTGGGCCATGTTCCGAGAGCGTTTCAACGCTCAATATTTTCCTCGAGCAGCTAAGAGGGAACTGCATCAACGCTTTGTCAATCTGAAGCAAGACAATCGGACAGTTGATGAATACGAGGCAGAATTCTCTATGCTCAGTCGATTTGCTCCACACCTGGTGGAGGATCCCGAAGATTGCGCGAATCAATTTCTCCAAGGTCTGGACCTGGATATTCAGGGTTCGATGTCTGCGACGAACCCAACCACACTTCAGGGAGTGTTGGACGCTGCCAGTGATTTTGAGCGTGTTCAGAAGCGTAAGAAGGCGCTTCAGATCGGAGGAAGCAGACGTCCACCGGAGCCACCCAGGGGCAATTTCAGGCCTACTCAGACTGTACAATTCAAGAGGCCAGCTGCTCCTGTCAATAATCGACCTCAGATGGTCTGCCTTCACTGCAAGCGGACTGGACATCTCAAGAAGGACTGCAGAGAGCTGCTGAACCAATGCCTGATATGCGGATCATCTGCACATGCCGCAAGGGACTGCCCTCGCCGCAACAATAATCCGATGACTGCTGGACCTTCTGGACATGTTCAGCGTGGGGCTCCTGGACCAAATCAGCGTGGACCACCTCTGGCTCCACAGCAGAAAGCTTATGATCAGGCGAGGCAGAATCAGCCGAAGCGACATGCATTTACCATGACTGCCGCTGAGGCCGAGACTGATGAACAAGTGATCTCAGGTATTACCTAAACTATTCTTTTTATATGCTTATGATATGTTTATATCTGTGTGTTTGATTTATTTGCCCTTAGCTAAGGTGTTTCCCTACATTCTAGGTGTTATCTTAGTAGCCTCTCATCCGGCTCTATCCCTATTTGATTCTGGAGCCTCTCACTGTTTCATATCCCGAGGATTTGTAGAGAAGCATTCTATTCGTATTGACCCTCTACCAAATAGCTGGAACATCACTACCAGGAGTGGAGTAGTGAAAACTTCTAGTGGCTGTCGATCTTGCCCTATAGTGATTTGTGGACACGAGTTGTTTGCAGATTTTATGATAGTCGACATGCCAAACTTCGATGCAATATTCGGCATGGAATGGTTAGGAAATTTCTACGCTACCATCGATTGTCACAAGAAGAAGATAGTGTTCGAAATCCCTGACCATCCGATGTTTGAATTCGCAAGCGGAGACCGTTCACTTGGACCTATCAAGTTTCGGGCCAAGCCGAACAAAATGATCATTGCATCAATGTTAGTCGAAACCGAGAAGCCTAGAGTGGTTCGAGATTTTGAGGATGTATTCCCTGAAGATATTTCAGGATTACCACCTGATCGAGCTTTGGAATTCACTATCGACCTTCTGCCGAACACTCAACCAATTTCGAAGGCACCTTATCGCATGGCTCCTGCTGAACTGGAAGAACTTCGGAAACAACTCGACGACCTGTTGCAGAAGGGATTGATAAATCCCAGCGTATCTCCTTGGGGTGCACCAGTTCTTTTGGTAAAGAAGAAGGATGGATCAAGAAGGATGTGTGTGGATTACCGAGAACTGAATAAGGTAACCATAAAGAACAAATACCCGCTTCCGCGTATCGACGACATCTTCGATCAACTTGGCGGATCAAGAGTATTCTCTAAATTGGATCTCCGAAGTGGTTATCATCAAGTGAAGGTCAGAAATGAAGACATCCCGAAGACGGCATTCCGGACCAAGTATGGGCACTATGAATTCGTAGTCATGCCATTCGGTGTGACTAACGCCCCGGCAGTATTCATGAATCTAATGAACTTGATTTTCTATGAGTTCTTGGATAAGTTCGTTGTGATCTTCATCGACGACATCTTGGTCTACTCAAAGAATGAAGAAGAGCATGCCAAGCACCTGCGGATTATATTGCAGACCTTGCGACATCATCGGTTGTATTCCAAGTACAGCAAGTGTGAATTTTGGCTAGACCGAATTGCATTCCTTGGGCATGTGGTATCGGGTGACGGTATCTCTGTCGACCCGGAAAAAGTTACCTCAGTCAGGAATTGGGCGACTCCTAGATCAGCATCAGATATCAGAAGTTTCCTAGGATTGGCGGGTTATTATCGTCGATTCATCAAGGACTTTTCAAAGATTGTTGAGCCTATGACTCGTCTGACAAGGAAAGATATCAAGTTCATCTGGTCTGAGGCATGTGAGAAAGCATTTGAAGAATTGAAGGCGAAGCTGACAACTACACCAGTTCTGGCTATACCAGACAGGACTGGAGGATTTGAAGTATATTGTGACGCATCTGGCAAGGGTCTCGGATGCGTACTACATCAACATAGTCATGTTGTAGCATATGCTTCCCGACAACTGAAGACTCATGAGAAGAACTATCCAACTCATGATCTGGAGTTAGCTGCAGTTATATTTGCTCTAAAGATTTGGAGACATTTTCTATTGGGTGAGCAAGTCAAGATCTTCACCGACCACAAAAGTTTAAAGTACATCTTCACCCAGAAGGAGCTCAATATGAGACAACGTAGATGGTTAGAGCTTATGGCTGATTATGATATTGATCTTCAATATCATCCGGGAAAAGTGAATGTGGTACCAGATGCATTGAGTCGATTACCAGCAATTATGACTCTCACAGCTCAATGGAGACTTCAGCAAGCTATGAGAGAATTGGAGATTGAAGTTATTTTGCCCGGGACTTCAGCAACATGGATGAATATGCAAATCCAGTCTACTATCGTGGATCGGATTAAAGCTGCTCGGTCTGGAGATGCAAAGTTACAGAAGATCAAAGCGCAAGTGGAAGCAGGTCTTCGAACGGATTTTCTTATCCATGAAGACGGATCTTTGAGATATGGTAGCAGAATCTGCGTACCTTCAGGTGATATCCGAGAAGAGCTCATGAATGAAGCACATAGCTCTCCATACTCCATTCATCCCGGTGGCACTAAGATGTACAAGGATCTTCGTCTGAATTTTTGGTGGCATGGTATGAAGAGGAGCGTAGCTCGAAGTGTCGCCAAGTGCCTTGTGTGTCAGCAAGTAAAGGTTGAGCATCATCACACTGCTGGATTGCTTCAACCTTTGCCTATTCCGGAATGGAAGTGGCAGCACATCACTATGGATTTCGTGACTGGACTACCTCGGAGGACTAAGCAGAATGATGCGATTTGGGTGATCATTGACAGATTAACCAAATCAGCACATTTTATACCTTTCCGAGTGGGACAATCTACGGAAATACTTGCTAAGAAGTACATGGAGGTAATAATTTATCCTATACCTTTAAAAACTTCTTCCTAGTATACGTTGTGATGTAATCAATAATCGTGCATGAGATTGTTCGACTGCATGGAGTTCCAGTGAGCATTGTCTCTGATCGGGACACTAGATTTACATCTCAATTTTGGAAGAGTCTACAATCCAATTTGGGTACCAGTCTTAGTTTCAGCACTGCGTATCATCCGCAGACGGATGGCCAATCAGAGCGTACCATCCAGATATTGGAGGACATGTTACGAGCTTGTATGCTTGATTTCAAAGGCTCGTGGGAAGATCATCTTCACCTGGTAGAATTTGCCTATAACAATAGCTACCAAGCCAGCATTGGCATGGCCCCATTTACATCACTCTATGGTAGAAAATGTCGTTCCCCATTGAGTTGGGATGACATTGGCGATCGAGAAGTTTTGGGTCCAGAAATGATCGTAGAAGCTGTTGACGTAGTGCGAACTATCAGAGACAAACTTCGCATTGCACAAGACCGATACAAGCACTGGGCTGACGCGAAGCGTCGTCATCTAGAGTTTCAACCTGGGGATCATGTGTTCCTGAAGATATCTCCTAACCGGGGATTGATAAGATTTGGAAGAAGAGGAAAGCTCAGTCCGAGATTCATTGGACCATTCGATGTATTGGAACGAGTTGGAGAAGTGGCCTATCGTCTGGCGCACCGACAACTAACAACAACCTAAAGCAAAAGCAAGTAAAATCAGTCTCTAAGACTGGTCTCCGGTGTCCTCGAACTCCTCGACGAACGTAGGCTCGGGCTCAACGTCAGCAAACACCTCGTCCTCAGCAACTGTCTCTGGCTCAGGGTCTAACATGTGACACCCAAAAGAGCAAGGGGCACATGTCAGCAAGTCTGGAGGACTTGTGCAAGGAAACTGAAAGTAGGTAAAAGTAAAGCAACCTAGCAGTTCTAGCATGATGCAATGACATGGCAGTTAAAGTAATGAGTGCAACAGGTAAAGTAAAGTAAAGTAAAGTACGAGCATGGCATGGCATTCACAAGACAAGTTCATGACAAGTAAAATAAGCACCTCGTGCACAGAGATTCCGTCTTTTGGCTAGAGTGGCTGCGCGGGCCAACTCCTAAGCTCAAGCGACCGTTTATCCCTACCCCTCCACGTGTATCGAGCCAGGGCCTTACCCCCGAACTTGGAATGCTCGCTTCTGGATCACGAGCCAGGAAGTGTTTTTAACAAGTCTGGCATAGGGGTGCACCTAGCCGGACAAGGAAGTACAAGTAGTGTAGCGTGTGCTACGAATGCGACATTCAATGCATGGATGACATGACATGGCAAAGTAGTAAAGCGTACAGGTAAAGAAAGTAAACGTGACAGTTTAGTATGCATGAACAACAAGTTTAAAGGTTGGATCTAGCTTCGTTGTCAAGCTAGATCAATTAGGTGACGGATCTAGTTTCGTTGTCAAACTAGATCAAGTAGGCGTCTAGCCAGCTATCATTTCACTGACTAGTCTCTTTTACGCTAAAAACAAGGAAGTGGCCTAAAACATGGCCCTAAACAAGAGTTGGCAAGTTTCACTTGCCTGCAACTATCACGTCAAGAAAACACCGTCCAACGAGTCCAAAGTCATGATTCCTACGTGCACAAGTCCACCGGCCTACATCCGTTTTATTAATCTTGATTAGTGATTGCTAAAACATTTAAAATACTTTAAAATACTGATTTTTAGTCTTGGTTAGCATGCAATTTGGTTGGGGGTCCTAGGGGTGCAAAACGTTACCTCAACACGACGCGAAAGCTACACCGGCGTCGGGTAGCGACGCCGGGGGTTGGAATAAAAGATCGCGCTCCAAGTCCAGATTCCAATTAGATTCCTCACTGGAAATTTCAGAGCAATCAAACCGGGCGATGATTCTAGATTCCAAAGCTCGCACGTGCGACGACGTCGTACGCGGCAAGTCGTTGAAGAGAACGCACCTAGGTGGGGCCCACAGTAGTCCTAGGGACCTTTGGGGGACCCACAATAACTCTGGAGAACTTGGGGGGGCCCACGGAGGCAAGTGGTGCGACGGATGCGGGGTTGCGACGAGTGGCTCTCGGTCGTACTCAGCCAATGTGGGAGATCCTATCGGTCGCTGCGAGAGAACGGGGCTGTGCAGCGCTTTGGGTCGGTCGCAGCAGCGGGTGCGGGGAGATCTCTCGGTCAGACCGGTCGGGAGCGTCGGTCGTGCGCTTGGATGCGGGGCGGGCGATGTTGCAACGTTGCAACATCTACAACACCGGTCGGTGCGGAGCAGCGGGTCGGTCGTGCGGGGTGCGGAGCGGGGCGACAAGCGGGGGGTTGGTGCGGAGCGGGGCGACAAGCGGATGCGGGCCAAGGCCTCGGTCAGACCGAGTGAACGGAGCGGTGTGGTGCTGTGCGATGCGAGCGGCGATGGCTGCGGGCGGGGCGATCGGTCGGAGCGGGGAAAATGGGTTGGTTTTCTCGGTCAGATCGGTGGCTGAACGGCGCAACGTTGCGACGAATCGTCACAACGTCCAATTTGAGTTTTGGAAGAGGCTAGGGCTAATTTCTTGCGAAAATAAGTCTTCCTAGGGGTTGTTTATATAGTATAGATGGGTTGACTTGGTCTAGGGCTAAATCTAATAGGATTAGAAGTTTAAAATAATTTAAAATTTGAAATCCAACTACTCCAACTCATCCAAGGATTTGACTTGGTCCAAATGAGCTGGAAATTGGCTCAAAAATTCTTTAAAACGTTTAAAACTCAAATAAATTTTATTTTGCCGAAATTAATTTAAAAATAAATTATTAAAAATATAATAAAACTTGTTAAAAATATAAAAGTGGTCAAATAAACTCCAAAAATTATAAAATAAATATCGTGGTGATCGTGGCGACGAATGTGAGCTAACTAAGAAGACGGATCTCAATTTCGACGTCGGACGACGAGACTAAAAATAGAAACGTCTCCCGTCAAGAGTGAGAATCGTCACGTCTCATCGAGTAAGTTTAAATTGTGGAAAAATGACTCGAGAAGTGTCGTTCCAAGATAGTGCCACTATTTAATATTCTCAGAGACGTTCACAACGGCATATCACACAAAAGTGTTCACAATCAAATAAAGTCTAAAATAAACACGTGCACGACCAAAAGCACGTGCACGAACAAAGTACAACGAAAACGTACCGTTACACTATCGTCTGGCGTTACCACCTTCACTGGAGGGAGTGCATGATGTGTTTCATGTCTCACAGCTGCGTCGTTATATCAGTGATCCTGCTCATGTAGTTGACCACTCAGAAATCACAGTGCGACCAGATCTTACCTATGAGCAGCAGCCAGTACAGATTCTGGATCGACGTCAGAAGACTCTTAAGAATAGAGTTATCAAACTTGTCAGAGTAATGTGGCGTCACGACTCGCCTGGAGAATCCACATGGGAGCGTGAAGACGATATGCAAGAACGCTACCCTTATCTATTCATCTAGTATGGTGATATTAATAGTAAGTATTCTTAATCATAATCTCTTGTTTTCTTGAATGCTGATATCACGTTATATATTTCATGCTATTTACAACTTAGTTTACTAGATCGTTTAGTCCAAATTCCGAGGACGGAATTTTTATAAGGAGTGTAGAATGTAACGGCCGGATTTCATCGTACATGTATTTCCGTAACAAGACGGATTCAATCGGAGTAAATAATTTTTATATTTTTGTTCGTAACTCAAATCAGAAAACGGACTTCGTATTCGTGATCCTCGCGACGGTACGAACGCGTGGCTATTTTTTTTGTAATTTTTCGGAGACATTCCTAGAACATGATATTTAATAACTAAACAATAATTAAATTGAAACAAAACAAATTAAAAAAAAGAGGAAGAGCCACGTTTTCATCCTGGTGGTTTTTTTCAAACTTCTCACCTAACTCATTTAATTTATTTGACTAAGTAATTATTACATGCTTAATATTGTATTAATAAAGTTTTAATATTTTGAAACACATGCTCACGTTTTCAATTTCATTGGGACCAGATACATCCCCTTACAAAAACACCCACCAACCCATCATTATTACCCCATTAATTAACCTAATAACATAACTTAGTATATAATTTCCTATACTATCTCTCTCCCAGGTACACATGCAACCCAGATTGAACCCTCCATCTCTCTCCCTCTCTCTCTCGTCTTTCATCTCTCTCATCCCTTCCCCGTTTCTCCCTCCGAGCCGCACCCTCATTGCGCTCTCCGACGAGGCAACGCCCACATCCCGAGCTCGCCACCGAGCTGCTCCCGCCGTCGGGCCGCTCTGCTCGCCGCAGGGAACGTCGCCCGCAGCCACTTCTTGCATGCGCCTCCTCCGGCCAACCTCAGCGCCGTCCGCCCCCACATCTCCCCGACTACAGCGTTCGCCCCGCCACCTGAAGCCGCAGGCGCCACCTTCATTTACAGCCATTCACCGTTCCTCTGCTCAGCACACGTGAGTGTTTAATGCCATGTAGAAGTTAGAGCTGTGCTTTTTAGATAATTATATAGGTTATCTTTTATATGTAAATTTCTTTTCTATTAAACCGTGTTTTAAGGTTAGTGGGTTGTGATTAATAATAAGCTAATACATAGTTTTTAATAAAATTTAGAGTTAGCTTATACAACTGAGTATATACATATATTAATGATGGTGTATCAGCATACATAGGTGATAACTTAAAGCCAGCCTGCATATCATTTTAGTAACTGTTAGTTTATACGTAGGGCTATATGTTAGTATGAGATTGGATTAAAATATTAGGTTATAATAAGTATTAAAATATGTTAGTAGATGTTAATACAAGCATCAGCTTCTTATTTCCTTTATACTGTCAGTATGCTAATGTTAGATTAGTTAGTTTAGAGGCTCTGATAGTAGATAAAAATAAAAATATTAGTATTGTTTAAAACTATAAGGTTAGTTTACAACCCGGGTTCTCTAATATTAGTTATATGATTCTATTAGCATAAACGAGTAGTCTCATATGCAGATCTATATGTCTCAGATAAATCGCGTCGTCCATTACGATCACCGGGACATTCACCATCGTTTCCAGGCAAGTATTTATTGTATTTGAATTTGAGACAACTGCTAAAAACTAACACAATCATCATTTTAATACGCTCATATTTTATCTGTTGTAGCTGACTAAAAGCGGACTTTTCATGCTAATGATCTCTGATGAAAGAACAACTTAATGATCCCTGATGAAAGAACAACTTTTCTCTACATATCATCATTTGAACCAAAACGGAACAGAGGGTAGGACACAACCCTCGAAATATAATCAGAACCCATCGATTACAGATGGAGAATGAAACTAGTCGGTGACTGGTTATGACACTTGGGTGGGGTTGGTCCTTAGTAGTAGGGTTCGTAGATGTAGCTTGACCACCTTACGGCTCCCTCCATAACCACACCAATGGAGGCAAGCAAGAAGGCGTCACGGTAAACCCCCGATGATAGGGTGCATCAAGTACATACTACCAACTCGGACAGGGACTTATCACGAGCACAATAAACATACAACTTCTTTACTTTTTAACTGCAAATTTAAATATGCTCATACTTTCCTTTCTGCACTTTTTCGTAAATATGTACTAACACTTTTTGTTCTATTGCAAGCTGTTCTTAATTCTTTTACTTTAAATATCTTGCCGAGCTTCTCGCTGACATATATTTCATGTGTTTGTGAAATATATGTTAGGTTCAGAGACTGATTACTTTGCAGACCCCGCTTTTAAGGATCCTACCTTAGGAGTGGACCCCGCTGATCAGAGTTACGAGGGCGCTGAGATCCTCCCTGCTGAAGAATAGAAAATCGTTGCAGTCTTTATCTATTTAGTTGTGTTTGCTATTTTCAGGTGTGTTTGCTTTCAGCAGATTGTACGGCCATACTAGGCCTATGTCACTTTGTGTACTTCGCTTTAAAAACGTAAGAATAAATTTGTAATAAATATTTGTGCTGTTTCTGAGAAATTCGAGTGCAGGGACCTGCTTATTAAATAACGCTTATTGTGCTTAAGTCAAGGAAGGAAGAAAAAAAGTACTCCTTCTTTGCCTTAAGCACAAGCGGACCCGCTCACGTTCTCGCTCCCTTACATGGGAAGCGGTGCGTGACATATTTTGCATATTTACACATAACCCCCTACAATAATGAAATATCACAAAAAGGCTCAAAAGTTTACGAATACACTCCTGGGTTATATGCTAGGATCCGGCCCTCCTCTCTTGTGTTGGCGCTGATACGTGATGAGCCCATCACACGTATAATATATATGGTTCCACTTGAGGGTGAGCGATAGAATGCAATATTGAAGTGTGTTTATTTAAAAAAATACTTCTCTAAAGTGAGTATATAACTAGAGAAATGGAGACCAAATAAGCTCTCTAAATCCTTGCTCTAAATCCTATTACCAAACAAGCACAATAAAATCATTATCAATCTTCCTCATTTGGAGACCACCTCCCAAAATTCCATGCAATTTTGTTAAAATAGCAAGAGTTATATGAATGACCAACAAAATTGAAAAATTGTTTACCTTATAGCAAAAAATCTCTGAATTTTCATACTTAGATGTCCCAAATAAAGAAGTTCATAACCGACGTAGACTCAACTACACAAAAGATTTATGGTGGCATATACAATCTTCACAAGTGAAACATTATACCTGAACCATCCAAGCATTTAGTGTTGCACCTTCTATCTAGATATCACACTATGTGACTCCTCATTGCTTGGTTTGTTTACCCACAACTTTTAAGAGGTTGACATAGCACGTTGTCCATGTAAGCTCCAATTTTTGGCCTCAATATGGTTTAATCCGACCATGATGCGAGCTATTAGTGAATCCAACACTTCATGTCCAGCTTTGGTCAATGTTAACATCACATGCACAAATTAGGTAACTGTTGACGGTCAAATTCTTGCAACTGTGAGGTGGACCTGACGCGGTCGCTTCTGATGACGTGGCACTCCGTCAGCTAGTGAAGGGGACCCGCGGCAACTGGAGCCCGAGTCGGGGCGATCTACGTTCGAGCTACTAGGATGAAGCTCGACCTAACTCTGGGTCGTCGAGAGCGATCTTTCGAGCCACTCGATGGGTCGTACATCGAGCTATCTGCAACACAGACAGTCGTCAGGAGGATCGGATCTGGGTTCCAACTCAAATCCCTCCGATGCTTAAGTCAGTATGGGACTTCAGATGGCTCGGGAGAGTCGAGATCGACCTAAAGGGGTATCGTCTTGGAGCTGTCTCACCGAGCTTTTTAGAGGAAGAAATATAAGTTAAAATAGAGAGAAGAGTTATCAGAGCACCTAGTATTGAATACCTCTGGAGTGTGAACCATTTTTCCATCCTTCTTTCGCCTATTTATAGATGATGATTTCTTCCCCTCCCGTTTGTAGTAACCATCTTTTCTTTATTGCGGCATGATATTCCTTGAAATGAGCATAACGGTTGTCCTCTTAACGCACCATTATTAACCAAATCCGTGCGATTAGCGGGACCCAACGGATAGGTGAGCTGGCTCATTGACTGGGTAAGAGCGTGCCTTTCTCAGGCGGCCTCTGAGCCAGCCCAGGCCTCTGAGCCATTGGGCTGAGGCTTAGTACGTCAAGTGGGCTTCTCCCATCAAGCAGAATATATCCCCCGCTTCGTGGGCCGGGTCTATGTATTAACAATGCCCCCATCACTTAGGCTCAAGAGAGTGTCGATTGAGACTGAGTGATGTGAAATCTCGTTAAATGAGCACGGCAGTCGAAGCGGGAACATTTGATTTCGACCGCCAAAATCCCCACTTTCTCGCTTCGGTTACTATGCCGGTTCGAGGTCTGGAGTATTGGAGGCACCAGATGGGGACACGTGCTTTCCCTTGAACGACCAAGTTAAGTTCGGAAGTTAGCTTTCTGATATAAATGGAGAGAAGGAGGCGAGGCGGCAAACTCTTCTGACTTCGTTATTGAGAAAACTTCTGCTTCTGCTTCCTCTGTTCTTTGCCAATCCTTACTAAGGCAGACTTTCTTTCTCGCCTGCTTTTCTCTTCACATCTTCCTTTTTTGGCTTCAAATGTTGATAATCAAGGAAGTGTCTCAACCCGAAGCTCTGGGTAGTCACTGCTCATCCCAATATGAAATGGTCCCAGGGAAGGGCAAAAAATTGCTCATGGACCCTAGAGTTCCCATTTTACAGGCTGGCCAGTCATCCGACGTGCATCGGGAAATCCTGGATCTGGTTCCTGAGCTATCCTTTTCTTTAACCGACAGGATCTGAACGGGCCATCTCTCTTATCCCTACGGATTTCTAATACCCGAATTGAATGAGAGGGTTTGCTTCCCAAAAAAGTGAGAAGTTGGGATCTATGTGAAAGCCTTTCAGTACTTCGTTTTCCTCTTCATTCATCATCCTTGAATTTTTGGGTTTTCTAGGAGCTTCCTCTTAGTCAGCTTGCGCCCTTGGCTACCTCTCCAGTGGTCAGCTTTATCATGATATGCTTGATGAACAAGATAAAACCGACCATCCCGCTTTTTAGATTCTTTTTCCAAGTTGAGATGGACTCTCAAGGCGTATGGCATCACATCGTCGCTCAGAGAGACAGAAATCTTCTTTAGGACCTCCCTAGTTCTGCTCATTATTGGGAGGATACCTTCGTTTTTGTCACCTTCCCAGATATAGCCATGTTTCTCACTCATTGGGGCAGACCCAATCATGACCTTTCTGATGAGCTGAGGCTTCTGTCGAGGCCGCCAAACTTCTGCTGGGTCACCCACAAGTGGAGAAGTCGACCAGGCATTTGCTAGACAATGGCTTGATGAAGATCGTTTTATAGAGGCCTGGTAATGCTTATCGTTTTGATGCCTCTCTCATGATAGCTTACTTCAATCGTATTTTTGCTTACAGAGATAGTCGGACAAGAATTCAAGGGCGTGCCCCCTGTGCTACTGGAGCTTTGTCCGGAGCAGCGCAAGAAAAAGAAGGCGGGTAGTTCCTCTACTCGACCGACTCTCTGTCCTAGTCAAGGTTCGTCCGAGGAAGGTGGACGATGTGGTACGACCTCAAGATCGTTGTCTCAAGCCTCTTTGCCGGTGGTCTCCACCCCTAACGTTCTTTGCACGGGCCCGACATTATCTTCGGCCCCTGCTTCGAACGTCTATCCTCCAGTCGTAAATCCGAAGCCCGCAGAGCCTTTGAAAAAGAAAAGAAGTCTCCCTTCGACTGAAAAAGGAGGCAATGGGAAAAGGAGCAAAACAGAGGATACAATTGTCGCCGTCTTAGCTCCTGCCAAGGGTGATGCACCCCGGCCCAAGCTGTCCAGACCCAAATGGCAGTCCACGGCACCTCTCCAGGGGAAACTACGCCCCCTCCGAGCCATTCCACGGACAGGTGGCCGTGGGGTGGCCTCGACCCACCGGCCCCATTGCTAGGCCCACTTCCTTCGAAGTACGGTGGGATTTTATTGATAAATTTGGGGTCCTCCACTCCTCAAGAGCATTTTTGAGGGGAGTGTCTTCAACATCCTTATACCATATGTGAAGAAGAGTCGGCCTTCTTGGATTATGGGACGACCGCTCATCTTGTGTAGAACTCCATCCTTTCCCGTGATCGTGAAGTCCTTCGGTTGATGGATCACGAAAGGCTGACCAACTTCGTGGCTGGTTGCGGCTATCAGGTTTGTCATCCGTTCTTTTATCCCAGCTTTGTATCGTCGGCACATCTGACCTTTGTTTCATGCAGATGTCCGTGGTTGGCACGGATCTCCGTCGTCGCGTCGTGGAGACGGTGGATGTAGAGACCCAACTCACTTCTGAACGCAAAAGAGCAATAGCTGCGGAGAAAAGAGCAACTGAACTTGAAGACATGATAAAAGAATTGGAGGAAGGCTTAGATAAGGAGAGGGACACAAAGTCGAAAGCGATATAAGAAGCATCGAAGGCCAAAGATAGCGTTGCCTTCTTGTCCAGCGCAAAGAAGGACGCCGAGAAGCAATGGCTAAAAGAAAAGTCTGAACTCCAAGCTCAGATGGCCGACTTGGAGAACGTTGAACGCCCGGCGACTACCTCTAAAGATAGGAGGCTCAAGCTTGCTTCTGAGCTTTCCCATTTATTGAAAGAATCCCTCTCACAGGTCCAAGAGACTTCTCAAAACAAACTTCTCATGTAAGGGGGATCGATGGGTCGTCTTTGAGCGAACCGTAGAGCGACACCGCTCCTTGAGCTCGAGGGTATTTGTATAGGTTTGGCACGCCATTTTGTATAGGCCGGCTGCCTAGTAAGTAGTTGTTTGCTCTATAGCCAACATATAACCGTCATTTGACAGTTCCTTGAATTGAAAATTGTGTGGTTGCACCCGAGTTTGAGTGATGAGTACGTAAATACGTATTTTTCCCCCTCAACGATTCAAGTGTAGGTATAGAAAGAACATAAAGCTCAGACCGTTGAACGACAGATGCGATGTCCCTTACTCGGTCTTGTCATCACAAGAATTCCCAGCCACAGCTCGGTCAGTGCGTAAGGGGTTGGCTCACGAGGAGAGTGTGCCCATCTATTCACATCCGTTGAGAGTCGTTCGATGGCGAGAGGAGCAGCCCCTCGACTTACGTCTGACGAAGGTCGTTCGGTGGCGAAGGGAGCGTCCCCTCGACCTACGTCCGACGGGAATCGTTCGGTGGTGAGTGGAGCGGCCACTCCACTTACGTCCGACGAAGTTCGTTCGGTGACGAGAAGAGTGCCCCCTCGACTTCCGTCCAATGAAAATAAAGAGTTCATTCTCGATCAGTTAGAAAATGCAGTCGGATGTTTGGGGTACTATAAGTGATCAATGGGTAGTAACTTGTATAGCTCAATCGGTCCACGAAGTGTTGGCTCTCCGATCGTATAGCGGAGTGTTTGTACGGATACGATGTTCGAGATAGATTAAAGCAACACATGCACGTTGGATATTATATAAAGCAAGACATAGCTGGTCTCACATTTAAGATGCATTCATTAGCTCGATAGAATACAAATGAAAGAAAGCAATAACTGGTGTGACTCACTCTCCTCACTTGCATGTCTACTGATAGTACTTTCGCAATTGCTCTGCATTCCAAGGGTGAGAGAATTCCTTACCCTCCATGGTGGAGAGCCGATAGGTGGCCGGGCCAAGGACGTCGATCACCTTGTAGTGGCCTCCCCATTTAGTAGCGAGCTTTCCTTTTCAAGCAATTTTTGGAGAAAAAGCTGTCTTTCACAACACCAGATCGCCTATGTAGAAACTTCGCCCGCGGACTTTGGAGTTGTAGTAACTAGGGATGGCAGTAATGGCCTGACCCGACTGGCCCGACCCGGCCCGGCCCGGTTTTGACCCGGCCACCCCGGCCCGTCCCGGTAAACTATAGAAGTTCTTAAAAAATCTTACTGTTTTGATGCGGACCATGCGACCAGTTCATAACCCATAACTCATACTCTGTTCCAATGTTCTTCCAATTGAGCCAATTTCCAATTCCAATTTACCAAATATATCGCAATTCTCCCAATTTTGAAGTAAATTTTGTTTTGGATTCATAGGTATGGTAGTAATGACCTGACCCGACCGGTCCGACCGGCCCGACCCGGCCCGACCCGGTTTTAGTAAGAAGTTACTCGCCCCGCCCCGGCCCGAGACCCGCCCTGCCCTAACCCGTAGACAGGATGGGGCAAGCTTGGGTAGTTAAATACCCACCGCCCTGCCCCGCAATCTTGCCATTCCTAGTAGTAACGTGTCAAACGACCCTTTTGTCTAATGAGGGTAGTTAAGGCTCAATATCTAACTTCGTCGATCAATTGCGAGTTGAGCTCGAGTCCTTCTGAATTTCTTTCCTTATAGAAGTGCTTGAGGCGAATGGGTTCTTCTCCTACTTCAACAGGGATGACTGCCTCACATCCGTAGGCAAGCATGAAAGGGGTCTCCCCTGTAGAACCTTTGTGGTTATCCTGTATGACCAAATTATTCTAGTGAGCTCTTCCGGCCAAGCGCATTTAGCTTCTCCAACCTTCTTTCGTAATGGCTCCAGAATACACTTATTAGCTGCCTCTGCCAGTCCATTAGACTGAAGGTGAACTACAGAAGCAAAGTGAAGAATTCTTTGAACCCCACACAGTCGAACTGCGTTCCGTTGTCTGTAACGATGAAGTAAGGGACGCCAAATCGACAAATGATCGACTTCCATACGAAACTTTTGACATTCTTGTAAGTAATGTGAGCCAAAGGTTCTGCATCGATTCACTTGGTAAAGTAGTCAATGGCCACGATCAGGAACTTTCATTGTCCGCTTGACGTGATGAAAAGCCCAAGGATGTCCAACCCCCACTTAGCGAACCGGACTGGGCTAATAATGGAGACTAGGTCCGCAAGAGGGGCCGAGTCATGCTTTGCAAATTTTTGGCACGTTTGGCATTTTCGCACCTACTCAGCTGCCTCCTCGAATATAGTCGGTCAATAATAGCCATGCCTCAAGGCTTTCAAGGCTAATGCCTTCCCTCCATAATGATTCCTGCAAATGCCTTCGTGTATCTCTCAGACCACGTAATCAGCTTCATGTGGATTCAAGCACTTAAGGTAGAGGAGTGCGTTATACATGGCACATCGCCTTTTGTACAATGAGCCCTCATGAAGAACAAACCGGAAGGCTCTCCTTTCCAACTTTCGTGCCTTAGTTGGATCGGTCGGCTTCTCTTTAGCCCTGAGGTATTTGATTATGGGATCCATCCAAGTTGGTTCCTGATCGATGCTCCGCAGTTCTTCTTCATGCACACTCGGGTGTAGAAGATGCTCCACGTACACAGCTCGTCCCAGTTCCACTGGTGCTGATGAGGCAAGCTTTGATAGGGCATCGGCTCGGAGATTCTTTGATCGAGGAATGTGGTGGACCTCCACTTCTTCGAATTTGGAAAACTCAGCTTGCACGACCAGCAAATAGTTTTGCATCACCTTCTCTCAAGCCTCATAATTTCCGGTCAACTGTGGACGACCAAGTTTGAGTCATTGTGCAGATGAACTATTTGTTCCCCAACGCTCGAGCCAGTCGAAGGTCGTTGATGGCATCATCATACTCTACTACGTTGTTTGTAGTTGCGAAGTTGAATCGAAGGGCATATTCAAATATGTTGCCTTCTGGGGTTTGGACAACTATACCCGCTCCGCTCCCGGCACTGGTGGATGAGTCACCTGCTTGCACAATCCACGTTCATTCTCTTCTGGATGTAGCTTTTAACGAGCCAATGCTTGTCAAGGAAGTAGAAGGAAGATCGGTTATCAAATTAAGAGTTGATACCTCTGCTGGAGATCCGTCGTCATAGGTGCACTCGACGATGAAATCATCTAGGGCATGTCCTTTGATGGACGTCCTACGCTTGTAGTGAATGTCAAATTCACTCAGCTTGACTCTCCACTTCAGCATTCTCCCTGATCGATCCAACCGCTTTAAAGTTTGTTCCAATGGAGTATTCATGAAGACCAGAATGGTGTGAGCTTGAAAGTAAGGTCGGACCTCCGTGCCGACTGGATCAGAGCGAACGCTAGTTTCTCGATTCTGCTGTAGTTGACATCGGACCCTCTAAGTATCTTACTCACATAGTAGATCGGGTGCTGCATGCTAGATTCTTTCTTGACCAAGGCCGAGCTAATAGCCTCTTGATTAGCTGACAAGTAAATGATCCGTTGGTCTTCTTCATTGGGCTTCGTCAGGAGCGGCTGACTACGAAAATACTCCTTCAGTTCAGAGAAAGCCCACTTGCAGCCTGCATCCCACTCGATGGCTTTCCTGTCGCCTTTGGGGAGAGTTATAGCCTTCCTCAAGAACTTAAAGAAATGAAGCGATCGTTCTGTCAATTGACAGAAAACGCCCGAGGGCTGCAATCCTGCCATTCAATCTCTGGAGCTCCCTGATTATGACCGGCTCCTTCATACCTACAATCGCCGCAACCTTATCAGGGTTGACCTCAATTCCACGGCTCGTTAGCTTGAAACAGAGGAATTTTCCAGATCGAACCCCGAACGTACATTTGGCAGGGTTCAGTTGGAGGTTATACTGTCGAATCTCTGCGAAAGTCTCCGTGAGATCCACGATATGGTCAACTGGGCACTTCAACTTAACCAGCATATCATCGACATAGACTTCTAAGTTTCTCACTATCCATGCTTTGAAGACTTTATTCATAATTCGTTAATAAGTCGCTCCGGCATTCTTCAGACCAAATGGCATCTTTCAATAGCAGAAATATCTCTGTCTATAATGAAGGATGTCTTTTCTTCATCCTCGGGTGCCATTTAGATCTGATTGTAGCCAGATAATGCGTCCATAAAATCAAGAGTTCATACCTGGATGCATTATCAACGAGATGGTCGATTCGGGGTAGAGGATAATTATCCTTCGGACACACCTTATTGAGATTGGTGAAGTCGACGCACATCCTCCATTTGCCATTGGCTTTCTTTACCATCACCGCGTTGGATAGCCCCTCTGGGTAGAGGACCTCCCGGCTAAAGCCACCCTCTAAAAGTCGGTCCACTTCAACAGCTGCATTCATTTTATCACCTCTAACGTTCCTTTTCTTCTGCTTCACGGGCTTGAAAGTCGGGTCAACATTCAACTCGTGGGAGATGACCCAACGGTCGATGCCGGGCATGTCATCAGGAGACCAGGCGAAGACATCGGCGTTCTCCCTCAAGAAAGTAAGCAATTGTTCCCTTAGGTCAGAAAGGAGTCTCGACCCAATAGAAACAGTTTTTAATTCCCGTCCGAGACACGAATGGACTCAGTCTCCTCAACCACGGTTTGTTATCGGTCTGCCAGATCGCCCTTACCACTGCTGAGAGCGATCAGGTTTGCCTGCTCCGCTCTCCTGATCGTGATGGATAAGAGGTAATACGATCTGAACTGCATCTAATTCCATTTCACCCTTCCAACTTCATGGAGAGTCTGAAATTTAATCATCTGGTGAAAGGTAAAGACTACCACCTCTAATGAGTTGAAAAACGGTCAGCCAATGATTCCATTGTAAACAGAGTTAATCTTTACCACGATGAAATTGATCGAGCGGGTGACTTGACGTGGAGACTGCCCGAGGGTGACAAGCAGCGTGATCACGCCAGCCACCGGTGCTGAATGCCCCGTGAAACCGACCGGGGGGCCAGGACACTCTTTCAACTCTGACGAAGCCAATCACATCCT
Organism: Scilla litardierei; assembly: GCA_030789695.1. Taxonomy (NCBI): domain Eukaryota; kingdom Viridiplantae; phylum Streptophyta; class Magnoliopsida; order Asparagales; family Asparagaceae; genus Scilla; species Scilla litardierei. The sequence continues at coordinate 648,842,566 of CM061142.1, read as the reverse complement.
CTCCAAAGTAGTGAAGAAGAGCACGTCACACGAACTCCCTGTGTCGACGAGCAACCTTCTTACTTCCATTGTGCCAATGATGACGCTGATGATGACGGCATCGTCATGCGACAGCTCCACACCCTCCAAATCTTCATCTGAAAAAGATATAAGGGGTGTGACATCTCTTGGATGCTTCCGTCCCACGACAGTGGTCATCACCCTACCAGCATATAAACTCTGGAGAGAGGAAGACAACTCGCAGTGTGGTGGTCCGCCAATATCATGTCAAGGACACCAATACCGGGCGGAGTTGAGGGACTCTCCGTGGAAGGGACGAGCCTTCACGTCCCTCGATTGGTGGGGCAAGTCGACATCGTCAATACTAGAAAGAGACGGAGATGTTGACTCGTTTTCCACAGACGATGCCAACTGTTTGTTGGATCCTGTGGATAGTAAACAACACTAGAAGAGGGGGTTGAATAGTGGTGTGCAAATAATAAATCTTTTTCATTCGTTGGTTAGCACAATTATAATCCTTCTAATGTTACCTAAGAAACCTAGTAAAGTGATCTACGCTTCGTTCTTAATCAACAAGTTAATCTTATAAGCAATGTTGATCAGAGAGAGAGCACAGCAGGTAATCGACTCCATATGAATGGTAGTCGACTCACAGAGAGTTTTCAGGCAAAACTCTGATGAAAGATAATAAGATTACAAACAAATATCTTTACACATATAAGTATTGATCTTTACACGGCGAATATAAACAAAAGAATTAACTTGCAATAATATGAACAAATTACAATTTGTTAGCAAATAAAGAATGCAAGAACAAGTATAAACAATCGCAGAAGAATGCAAACGCAAACACAGAGATTTTATCATGGTTCCCCGCAACTTGGATACGTCCAGTTCTCGACCAAACCGGTACGAGATTTTCCACTATTGCCTTAGCAATACAAGTACCTAACTTCATTCGTTAGGATTTTCCCAAACACCTAGCCTTGACCAGGATTTTCGATTACCTAGACTTGTCTAGGATTTCCAACTCCCTTTCAACAAAGGTGAAATCACAAATAAAAACAATTTCCAACTCACCACAAAAATTAGTGGAGTTTGGACTACACCCGGAATTCTATAGCCAAAATAAAATATAACAAGTGTATTACGTGGCTCAAAGAATTCAAATCGATCTTTTTAGATCACACAAAGATATAGAATGATTCTTTGTGATCTAGATCGTTTGTTTTCAAAAATCCTTTCAATGGATAAAAAATGAAGAACACGGATTTTGAAAAACGAGTTTAATAGCCAAATAGAATTTGATCTCAAAAAGATAATAGCTATGAAAACGATTAGGAGATCAGAAATTAAAACAAATTTTGGCTAAAAATAACGAGAGCAAAAATGAAAAAGAGATCTGAGAATTTTTGCACAATAAAGATTTTAGAATTTGATATTGTATATGTTGTTATTTTTGAAAGACACATAGAGTCCTCAATTTATAGTGATAAGAGAGGATTCAAATTTCAAACGAAGTTTGACTTTTGTCCCAAAAATTAAGGATGATAGAGTGAAATCAGGGAGTCAAAACGTTTGAAATTTGCCAGCTGGTAGTCAACTCTTTAGGAGTGGTAGTCGACTCCCAGAGTGTTTCATTTGAAAATTGCTTCCAGCTGGTAGTCGACTCCCTCCTTTGGTAGTCGACTCCCAGATCAATTTCTTCTGAAACTTAGCTAGCAAGGAGTGCAGTCAATTCCTGGGTGTAATGAAGATTGACTACTAGAATATGAAAAAGCTAGCAATTGCTCTCAAGAGTTTAAAATGATTTTAAAACATTTAAAACATTTATTTTTGAAATCATTTGTGTGTGTGTTATATCTACTTTGGCTTTAACATTATCCTAAGAACTCACACACTACACTAAGACAAGACCTTCGGGAAGCTGATCTGGTGGAAGCTTGCTTCTCCTGAATTTGAGCTCCTTCTTTATTTAAGCTTGAGCACGGACTTCATCTTGTGCTTGACGTAGAACTAGCAAATTCGTCTTTGTCTCGAGTGTGATTGAGTTTCTTCGGAGTATGCGTAAAGTTATTGTTTGTCGTATAACATGCACACTTGTAGTGTAGTTAGTACACTAACATGCACACTTGTAGTGTAGTGTAGTTAGTACACTAACATCACTTGGTGTGCTCATCATCAAAACCACTTAGGGTGGGATTCGATTTCCCATCACTCTCCCCCTTTTTGATGATGACACCCAAATGAAAAATAAAGTATATTGAATGAATGTTGACTTAATGAATAACTTACTCCTCTGCTTAGATGTGATACTCCCCCTGCATCAAAGCAGGTTAGTAAAATAATATTCATTCACATTTTTTCATTTTATCCTTTTTCTCCCCTTGTCATCAATCAAAAAAATTACAAATAATATTTCACCAAGAATCAATCAAGATATAAAGGTAAAAGTTTGAGATACTTTAAGATCATTTCTGCAAAACAGTGTTAGTTTATAATAATATAATTAAAGCATAACATATCACATCATAAGCATAAGCATATCAAACATAAGCATATCAAGCATAGGCATATCAAACTAAAAGCATGAGTAATTAGTTCAAAACATCATAGAATTATTACAGACCAAGATGAACATTGTTTGTCAAAGAACCATTGTTTATAGAAACCAAATGACTTAGTTTATGAAGCTCCTCCATTCTTCTTCAATTCCTTGATCTCGCCAAAGATCAACTTTAGACTTTCCTCTGTCATTTTGTTGCTACTCACCACAAAGTCCTTCAGATCATCCACCTTTTTGTTGAGGACTTCAAATCCTTTTTCTTGAGAAATTTTCAATTTCCCAATCTTCTTCAAGAGCATATCTTGAAGCTCTACAATGTATGCCGGTGGTTCTTCTTCTTCTCCTTCGCCATCATTTTCTTCCTCTTCTTCATCTGTATCAGAAATGAGGGGTTCTTTACCTTTCTTCTTTGAGAATGATGATCCTCCTTCAGCAGCGAGCTTTTCCTCTGGAATGTTCTGGTCAAGATCTTTATGAAGATTCATTCGGCCAAGAGCATGTACATCAAAAATGCGAGCCGGTTCCAGAATTTCGGTTTCATTATCCAAAGGTACATTATATCCAATAAACAGGATGGTGAGTTAATGACCATGCGCTAGGGTAGATGATGGTCTATCAGAAGAAGCAGATGCAAGGATGGAGTCCATGATGACTCTGACCCAATTTACACGAATGTTTCCTAGCATTGCATAGATGCACTTAGCTTGCTTCTCAGATAACACAGAGTGGCTTCCAGATTTCTGAGTAATATTGTATGACAATATATTTGCTAGGATTCTTCCTGGATAGCGAAGATCGCTACATGGAAGTTTTGTTTGGAAGTATCTTCCAGGCAAATACATTTTCTCCAAAATATTTTCAACAACCATCTCTATGTTATCCAATAACATACCAGTGTAAGGGATTTCTAAAGCTTCTCCTAGAGATTTCACAGTTATAGTAAGTTTGGAGTCTAGTATTTTAGTGATGAATCTACCCTTAGCAAGGTCATAGTCCATGTTGGCATAGAAAAGATGCACAAGCCTAGAATAGCAAAGATAGATATTTTCAGCAGAAAAGAGATCGGCCAAGTTTTGAAATTCCAATATACTATCAATGCCATAGTTTTCTAGATGGTCAATTTTACAAACCTCTCATGAAGAATTTGCTTATTAGAAATTTTGACGAAATGCTCGTAGGTAGTGGTTCTGAAAAGATATGGTAAGATAATTTCCTTTTCAGTGAGAGATTCATTTGTAACCTTCCTCTTCTTGGATATCAATTTCTTGAAAGGCATCTAGATAAAACAAGATTGATTTACAAAACTATATATGCAAGAATAACAAGAGGTAAATAAAGTAAAAGTTGATAAGAGAAGATTAAAGAAGTTTTTACCTTGTGATTTACTTGAGAGGATGATGAGAGGAGATGAATAGCCCAAGAGAGCCAAAAAATTTTAAAAAGAGTAGAAAGAGAGGTAGTCGGCTACCAAGGGCTGATTGCCTTGGGGGTTTTTATCTCTTGGGGTGAAAAGAGATGATGAATAGAAACCTTTAGATCAAACAATGAAGATTTGAGATAAAAATTGCTTATTGGGTTTAAGTTACCTTTGGGTTATGAACCCGGTTGACTCAATGGAACCCAACAGAAGTTAGAAAAAAATCAAAAAACACAAACCCAGAAATCTGCACATCACGCTGGTAGTCGACTCCCTTATGGTGGTAGTCGACTCCCTGCTGGGTTGAGTTGTTTTCTCATCCCGAGGGATTTTGGTCCAATGGTGAGTGCGTATCTATTGAAAATCTACTCTATGATGATGAGATAAACATTTGTAAGCATATGAATCAAATTAAATAAGATTAACAATCATTTAAACAAATTTAAATTTTGCGAAGCAATCTGCTTTTGTCGTAAAGTGTTTTGGTGTTGATCTTGTTCTTCTTCCATGTTTTTATTTTAAAGTACCTGAAAATATAAACGTTTGTGGTACTCTTTATGTACGGAGTCCAAGAGGTTAGTCGTTAGGAAACCAAACCTAATATGATTTAGTTCCTTCATTAGAAACATATCGATAATTCTTATTTAAATGAAGTTTACGAATAAAATCAGTTGTGTACCTTTGTTGCCTTTGATCGGTCAAGCTCTTTGGTATCCAGATGCTCAGAAAATTTTGATTAGTACGATGCATCCTAGTATGCTTAACCCGTTCATTGGTATGGTTTGAATCATATCCAAGTCCGATTTTGTTAGATGAAGCCTTTTGATTATCTATTAAACTATCTAGCTTTCATTTTTCCTTGTTGAAATTTTCAACAATCTTCATCGTAGAGTCGTATTTATCTTTGGCGGATACGAGAAGATTATTTAAATTTTCAACTTTCTCTTTCATGGAAAGAATGTCTTTTTGCAAAGAATCATTCTTTCCCTTCAAAATACTATTCTCTTTAATAATCTCTTCTTTCTTTTTAGCATCTCTTTTAATATTCCTAAGTGTTCTTCTATGTTCTTTTATGAGCTCTTCATGCATTTTGCATAGCTCCTTATATGCTCCCATATAATCCATGTCTTCATCATCACTTGATGATGAATCAATATCACTAGATGAATCATGATGCGAGCTTACCTTAGAGGGTGTGGAAGCCATGAAGCACATGTGTGCTGCTTCTCTTCTTTCATCGTTGTCGTCTGTTGAGGATTCATCAGACGAAGAAACATCGCTCTGATCGAAAGCTGTGTAAGCTTCCTTCTTTGGTCGTCGGAATCTGTTTCTTCCATTATTTCTCCTTTCATTCTTTTGTCGGTTCTTCCCACGATCTCTGGAATCACGGTTGTTCTTTTTCAAGGGATAATCTCTTTTGACGTATCCTGGTTTATTGCAACCAAAACAAATAATACCGTTAGTAGGTCGAAAAGAACGTTTACCATACTTACTTGTAATGAACTCTTTAAAGTTCTTTGAGATAAAAGCAATATGGTCATCTTTGTCAGTGTAGTCGGAATCTTCTTCTTGAGCTTTGAAAGCAAGATTCTTCTTCTTTAGTTTTTCTTCGATCTTCTTGTCTTCTTCAAGTTCAATCTCATACGCCATGAGATTTTCCATCACCTCTTCGATGGTAAGATCATTCACGTTGTGTGCTTCTCGAATGGCTGTTGTCTTTCCTTTCCATTCAGGTCGGAGACATCTCAGTATCTTCATCACCGGCTCGTATTCAGAGAGTTTCTTTCCTAAACCTGTGAGCTCATTTGTGATGTTAGTAAAACGAGTATTCACATCGGTGATACTCTCTCCTTCCATTTTGAAAGATTCAAACTTAGAATGTAAAACATTTATATGGGATTCTTTACCTTTTCAGTTCTCCCATGACTTACCTGAAGGGTGTGCCATATTTGATGCGATGTCTCGCATTGGGAGACTCGATTGAACTCGTTACCTGTCACGGCGCAAAATAGTGCATTCATCGCCTTTGCATTGAGATTGGCTCTCTTCTTGTCGTCGACTGACCATTTTCCAAACTCAACTTCGGTAGGTATGATGTATGGAACTTTAGTGACGGTCCACGCTTCGATGTCTAGTGACTCCAAGTGAGTCTTCATTCGGATCTTTCAGCTGACGTAGTTCGTTCCGTTAAACAGAGGTGGTCGCATGGTGTTGAGTCCTTCAGAGTGAAAAGATGTTGATGCTATCGCCTTTTATAGCCTCGCTCTGATACCAGGTGTTGGATCCTGTGGATGGCAAACAACACTAGAAGGGGTGTTGAATATTGTTGTGCAAATAATAAATCTTTTTCGTTCGTTGGTTAGCACAATTATAATCCTTCTAATGTTGTCTAAGAAACCAAGTAGAGTGATCTACGCTTGATTCTTAATCAACAAGTTAATCTTATTAGCAATGTTGATCAGAGAAAGAGCACAGCAGGTAGTCGACTCCATATGAATGGTAGTCGACTCACAGAGAGTTTTCAGGCAAAACTCTGATGAAAGATAATAAGATTACAAACAAATATCTTTACACAAATAAGTATTGATCTTTACATAGCGAATATAAACAAAAGAATTAACTTGCAATAATATGAACACATTACAATTTGTTAGCAAATAAAGAATGCAAGAACAAGTATAAACAATGGCAGAAGAATGCAAACGCAAACGCAGAGATTTTTATCTTGGGTCCCCGCAACTTGGATACGTCCAGTCCTCGACCAAACCGGTACGAGATTTTCCACTATTGTCTTAGCAATACAAGTACCTAACTTCACTCGTTAAGATTTTTCCAAACACCTAGCCTTGACCAGGATTTCCGATTACCTAGACTTGTCTAGGATTTCCAACTCCCTTTCAACAAAGGAGAAATCACAAATAAAAACGATTTCCTACTCACCACAAAAATTAGTGGAGTTTGGATTTACACCCGGAATTCTATAGCCAAAGTAAAATATAACAAGTGTATTACGTGACTAAAAGAATTCAAATCGATCCTTTAGATCACACAAAGATATAGAATGATTCTTTGTGATCTAGATCGTTTGTTTTCAAAAATCCTTTCAATGGATAAAAATGATGAACATGGATTTTGAAAAACGATTTTAATAGCCAAATAGAATTTGATCTCAAAAAGATAGTAGCTATGAAAACGATTAGGAGATCAGAAATTAAAACAAATTTTGGCTAAAAAATAATGAGAGCAAAAATGAAAAGAGATCTGAGAATTTTTGCACAATAGAGATTTTAGAATTTGATATTGTATATGTTGTTATTTTTGAAAGATCGCATAGCGTCCTCTATTTATAGTGATAAGAGAGGATTCAAATTTCAAACGAAGTTTGACTTTTGTCCCAAAAATTAAGGATGAAAGAGTGAAATCAGGGAGTCAAAACGTTTGAAATTTGCTAGCTGGTAGTCGACTCCCTAGGAGTGGTAGTCGACTCCCAGAGTATTTCATTTGAAAATTGCTTCCAGCTGGTAGTCGACTCCCTCCTTTGGTAGTCGACTCCCAGATCAATTTCTTCTGAAACTTAGCTTGCAAGGAGTGCAGTCAATTCCTGGGTGTAATGGAGATTGACTACTAGGATATGAAAAAGCTAGCAATTGCTCTCAAGAGTTTAAAATGATTTTAAAATATTTAAAACATTTATTTTTGAAATCATTTGTGTGTGTGCTATATCTACTTTGGCTTTAACATTATCCTAAGAACTCACACACTACACTAAGACAATACCTTTGGGAAGTTGGTCTGGTGGAAGCTTGCTTCTCATGAATTTGAGTTCCTTCTTTATTTAAGCTTGAGCACGGGCTTCATCTTGTGCTTGATGTAGAACTAGCAAATTCGTCTTTGTCTCGAGTGTGGTTGAGTTTCTTCGGAGTATGCGTAAAGTTACTGTTTGTCGTATAACTGCACACTTGTAGTGTAGTTAGTACACTAACATCATTTGGTGTGCTCATCATCAAAACCACTTAGGATGGGATTCGATTTCCCACCACTGTTGACTATCGAATTTCGGCAACTGTGAGGTGGAGCTGACGTGGCCGCTTCTGATGACGTGACACTCCGTCAGCTGGTGAAGGGGCCCGCGGCAACTGGAGCCTGGGTCAGGGCGATCTAAGTTCGAGCTACTGGGATGAAGCTCGACCTAACTCTAGGTCGTCGAGATCGATGTTTTGAGCCACTCGTTGGGTCTTATATCGAGCTATCTGCAACACAGACAGTCGTCAATGGAGTTAAATCTGGGTTTGCGACCCAAATCCTCTCCGAACTTAAGTCAGTATAGGACTTAAGATGGCTCGGGGCAGTCAAGATCGACCTAAAGGGAGATCGCCTTGGAGCTGTCTCACCTAGCTTTTTAGAGAAATAAATATAAGTGAAAAGTAGATAGAAGAGATGTCAGAGTACCTGGTATTCAGTACCTCTGGAGTATGAATCCTTTTTCTGTCCTTCTTTTGCCTATTTATAGATGATGATTTCTTCCCCATGTTTGTAGCAACCGCCTTTCCTTTATTGTGGCATGATATTTCTTAAAATGATGGTAACGACTATCCTCTTAACTCGTCTTATTAACCAAATCCATGCGGTTAGCAGGACCCAGTGGATAGGTGAGCCGGCTTATTGACTGGGTAAGAGCTTGCCTTTCTCAGGCAGCGTCCTCTGAGCCATTGGGCTGAGGCTTAGTACGTCAAGTAGGCTTCTATCATCAAGCAGAATATATCTACCGCTTCGTGGGCCGGGCCCATGTATTAACAATAACTACATTGAATCTGGGTCTTCATATGTGGAGACATTCCTCCTGGTCAAAGCCGGGATACTTGAGGTTGGATCTAACCCACTTTCTTAGCTCATGGGTGGTGGCAAGTCATAGACTCAAACTTTTCTTCTCCATTGATTCTATTTTCGCCATATTCGACCAAGAATGACGAGATCAAACATTCATGTGGCCTGATCTAGCCAGCTGTAAAACTTGTTCTAATCCTACACTTGTTTGGATATGAACGGATATGAACCCGAAAAATCAGTTCCAATAGCAACTTGGCTGGATCATGCCAACCACCTCTCAGTCTCTCTTGTATCATGCTATGTTGCTTGGGGTTAAAACTTAAAACAAGCCACATGCAAATTTCACCGCACGGTGGGGGGAGGGGTGTCTTTACAAACGCTCTCTCTTTTTTTCTTTTCATTCTAACATTCTTAAGAAATGACCAAATAGCATTTATTTAATGAGTATCAAACAATTTAAAAGTTGAAAGTTTAGATATGTATATTCCCAACCTTCAATGCAAAGATAGGTCATCAAAGTTGCATGTAATTAATGAGTTTTTAACAAAATTGCATGCACATATAACACGCACAAGTTCTATATATTTTTTAGGTACACATAGAAATCTAGACCAACTTAAAATTAAGATCATATATCAACATGCAATCCTGAAATTGGAGATGAGAACTTCCTACAAAATGAATTATTGGCCATACTTTTGGGTAGACATAAAACTGATTTTCCATTTTCCCACTTTTCCATATCCCTGTTGAGATGATGTTCGGGCTGGAGAATAAATAAAGACCTGCCAAAAAGCCACTAAGGTTAGAAAGTGCAGAGGGTTAAAAGAGCAAGCAGGCATAACAGATGTGAAAAATCAAAAAACAAAAAAAACAAGTATATCAAGAAAATGGGAGGCTAGATTAAAATATGTAATAACAAGAACTCAGCAGCCAGAGGCATTATGTGATGACTTACAGCCGGAGTACACATTCATGGAATAAGAATTGTACTAATCAAAACATGCACGAGGAACTAAAATATAATTCTAATACACAGGTGCACTCCCGCCCGTCCAAAGAGAACTAACAGTTATTTATTTTAGAGCCCTAAACTGACAACCATTTGTAAAATACATTATTTAATGCTATTCTCATTTTCAAGATAAGGAAGTTAATGATAGAAACATATGGAAAGACTTTTAGCTTCAATGTCAACAAACCCCTTCAAGGCACTAGACAATATCAAAAGATAAATAAAACAGCACGGTGAGTAGTTCTGGGCGTTTTATTCATGTCTCTCCTACCATAAATAGGAAAACGCAAGTGTCCCCAACTTATCCCTTCTCAACAGAAAAATAGAACATCCCCATTTCTATGAGAAAAATAGATAAATTTATTATCGGACTATAACACTAATTTCTGCATACTATGTAAGCAAAGAGAAAAGAGTGTGATTGTGGCATTTCTTATAATAAGGACTTTAACATCTTTTAAAGTAAACAAGTGCTTTTTTTAAAAATGTTTGCCGGTCAATTTTCAAATGAAATTTTTGGAATAAACAAAAGCCAAAAGTTCCTTTGTTTGAGAAGTTATTTTTTTCCTATCTTCCTCATTGAAAATGCTAAAACCAGGCATCCTCTTTCCTCTCCTTTTTTACCCCCACAATGTGTCACTAAATATCTCTAACCAGAAAAGAAAAAAATCATGTTTCTCTTTCTTCTCTAACTATTTTCAAAAATCTTAGCTAAACTTTCACTCATTCATATCAATCTTATCCAAGTGTGTTCTTTTAAAAAGTTAGTCTGGATATTAATTTTTTCTTTATATGCGCTAAAAATTATAAAATTACCAAACATATAATTTACCTAAAAACTATCTTCTAACAGCTACTTTTGGATATGTCCTTTTTGAAAAGGACTTTTCTAGAAGAAAAAGCAATGCCAAACACACTGAAAATGTTGGTGAGTAATTAATACTTGTTTTTTTAAATAAGGCCAAGATTAGTTGACTGGCATGAAGAAATTTTGCATTTTCTTCCTTAAATATAGTGTTTCGTGTTGAATAGTATGCCCAAATGTACTGTTCAGTACAAAAAACCAAAATCATTTAATTGTATTCATAAATGATCAAGAGATTATTAGACGTACACTTGCATGACAGCAAATAAACTGGGTTGACTATGAAGACAACTACATCCAATGGGATAGAGGGAAAAGGACAGCTTTCATAGAAATGGTGTATATGAACCAAGGTTTGAGGTCTCGGTTACGGACTCGGTATCACTCTCTCGAAAATTAAGGTTTCGGTATCGGTATCGTCTGATTCGGCGGTTTCAGACGTGGGTTTCGGTTCGTCCGTATCGGTAGTTTTAAATATTTAAAACCCTATTAGATATGTAAAAAAACTAAAATAGCTCAAAATTTGCCTTGCGCACCCATCGTTTTACCTTGCGCACATGCCACTAACTTGCAAGTTTGTCAAAAATAGCTTGGAGTTGCTTTGCGCACCCACCATTTTGCTTTAGGCATATACCACTTATTTACAAGTTTGCCATATAATATCTTCTTTGCTGTGCGCAATGGCTGTTTTACTCTACTCACATACCACTTATTTACAAGTTTGCCATTTAATTTAAATGATTCTCTATGGCTCTCTCTTTCTCTCCCACTGTAGAGGCGGGGGCTACGAGGGAGCATGCGAGGCGAGGCGAGGCGAGGCGAGTACAGCGTCATCTTCTTCTTCCCTTTTTTTTTTCTTATCCTTCTTTTTTTTGCAGTTTTTTCTTCTTTCTGTCTCATCTTCCTCTTATTTTTCAATTTATGACCGAATTTGTCTTCGTCTTCAAGCCGAAACCCTAGGGTTTCGGCCAGTTTCGACCGGAACCGGCCGAAACTCGTCGGAACCTTAGGGTTCCGACCGATACCGAAAAAAGAGGGTGATTTCGGACCGGTCCCCTCCGAGACCGATCCGAAACAGCCGGAACCCTATGGTTTCAGCCGAAACCTCAAACCATGATATGAACCACGAGGACCAATTACACAACATTTGGTCCTGCCAGACAGAAGCTTCTGCGACAAAGGAACCGAGAGCAATGAAAATCTATTCCTAAGACATGACACATGCCACAACCCCCACTCTGTTTCCCAAGATCCTTCATCAATAATTCCTAACAAGGTAGAAGAATAAGAACACATTTTCAACTAGATATTTAAACTTGCTATGAAGGTGCAGATTTCATAGTTAGCTCTTCGTATACAATAGACAATGTTTGATCACTTCTCACATTGATGATGTCAAATTGGACACATACAGTTATATGCATTCAATCGTCTTACCTATGAAACGTGAAGTTACTTAATAGAAATCAAGCATTCTTCCTAAAATCCAAAATTCATTAAAAGTTTAGGGTGTAAATTTCAATTTTTTAGCTGCAACACCATTGTCTGACTTGTATGCAAATACAATTTTTATTGTATGCAAATCCAATTTTTAGCTGCAACATAGCTGCTATGGAAGTGGGGAAAACCCGGGCCTTCTCTGTTAGTTCTTTCTGGGATCGGGGCTCCTGCTAAGAGCATTTGGAAGCTTTATGCCCCTATGAAGGTAAAATTATTTTTGTTGGCTGTCAAGAGTATATTACTGAGGATGAGGTCAGGAAGAGGCAGATTGACAAGGTTTCTTCTATGACCTTTGTGCTAATAGAATGAAAACTTCCCAGCATAGATCATTTCAAATGCTCCTGCTTTCATTCTATTCTTTGTTATAAGCAGGAGAAGCTAGGCATTCATCAGCTACTTGAATCACTTACCACTGTTCGGAATCGCTAGAGAAAAAATTGCATTTCTAAGACCAATACGAAGCACTGGGATGGTTTCATTAGGGATTCATGTGGATCATCTGGAAGGAGAGAAATAATAGAATTTTCTTTAACAGAAATTTAGATGTTTCGGTTTCAGCTTATGCCATCAAAAATTATACTGCATTGTAGGCACAAGCAAGGATAGATTGATATGGCTGTTTGCATGTGGAAGAAGGTTCTGACGTTTGGCAAACAGCATATAAATAGGGAGATGGTTCATGAGGTGTTGAGCAAGTGACTTCATCCTGTTAATTTCTTTTTATTTCATTATGTGTTGTATATTTCGGCCGTAGGCCTGCCTGTGAAACTACTGTTTAATTTTTCTTGTAGTCATTTGTTTTTCATTTCAAATACTATGAAATGAAATTCTGGACCAGGTCTTCCCCATCCTTTCACTAAAAAAGAAGAAATAAATCCAACAAATAAGTGGTGCACATATTATGATGTTATAGTTTACGTATATAATTATATCTTCCAAAAATCATGCAAATTACTATGAACGGATGTACCAGCAAGAAATGGCATAATCTGCCAACAATATTGTGTAGGTTCTCACTTCAGAACTCCTTGGAAATGCCAGTGTTGCGGGACATGGCCATCTGCCTCTCCCACGACACTAGTCACCTGTAGTACAATTTTATCCTTACTCATTATTCATGGTGTGATGACTCATGGCTCTTCTATCTCTGGTTTAAACAGAATCAATGGGAAGGAGGTAGGTAGTGAGACAGATCGCTGTGGGTTTGAAAGTTAATTTGGGACGCATGGATAGTACCAAAGCTACCTCTTCCAAATTCAATACCCCCTCCTTCAGATCCCTTCTCTGGAAACCATGAAGAAAAAGAAACATGTGCCACTAAAATATAAATACATAGTATTCTTAGTTTTCATCACCAAAGATCCATCCATGCAATCTTAATGCTGATCTAAATTAGCAAAACATAGCTCTAGTATGAGTTGAATTATATTAGTGTTTTCTATATGTTAATGAAGTACCAATTCTGAATTTTAGAGGATAAATATACATATACAAAGTTCTATTAAGGACATCGACTAGCTGGCACTTAAAAGTTCAAACAATTAATGTATGGAACAATTTCTGGTATAACCGTATCAAGCTCAATGATCTTAGTTAAGTTGAATTTCAGAAGACTTTTTTCAATGATCAACAGTCTTGCACTTAATTAAGTCTTGCACTTAATTAAGGGCATGTTTGTTTGTGGTTATTTAGTCAAGATTCCAATCCCTTTGCACTGTAGGGATACTGTTGGCCCACTATTCACGCATTTACACCGGCTTTCTTTGCTAACGTGTTCAGTTCTCTCATTTGTGTTTTGGGGGGAAAGTGTCGACGTGGCGGCCCGTTTCTCGCGAACATGAATCCCCGCAAAAAGCGGGGATTACGGGTGAAAATGTGTTTGTGCGGGCCCCATCCCTTTCTCCTCTTATCTCCGCCAATCAGCAGCATTCGTTCTTTTTTTTAAATAATATGTCGAAACTCCAACATTGCTATTCTCACATTTTTTTAAACGAATGAATTTTTGATTTGATTTTTTTATTTTAATTATTTGAATTTATATTTAAAAGCGGGACCCATATCAAATTTCTTCAAACAATATTCTCAACAAAACAAACACAATAAAGTTGTGTGGGACGCATAAAACTTTCTCAAAACAACTCTCCAACCCATTTTCCAACAAAACAAACACAACCCCCTACTTTTCTACCCCAAGATTCCAACCGCTAAATATTATTCACAACTTTCTCAAAAAATCATTCTCACAAAAACGAACAGGCCCTAACTAGTACCAATTATCCAAGACATCATGTGTCAACAGTTATCAAAGTTTGATGTCATATTATCAAGGCCTATCAACATCTCGAAATGACACTTTTGTAGCCAAAGTGGTTGAGCTTTTAGCTTTCCTGTCGGCTTGGTAGAACACAACTCCTTAAGTCAGAAACTATCATTTAAACAAATCTACCGGCTTAAACTCATATAATAAAGGAGCAACTTGTCTTTCAAAATTTCTATATTCAAATTCCTAACCATTTCTCATAAAACTAAGTAGAAAAGGCAATAATTGTTGTGAGTTGAGGGAGGTCTTTGGCCTCCCTCCCCTCATCATCTCACCATTTACTCCCCACTAAGTTAGTGGGGAGTCCCTTGGACTCCTAATACCTTATTCAATGAATATATTCATGGCTTATGCCATGGCTACTCTTGATGAAAGCTCATTTTACTCTTCTCTAATCTCCTTCAACACGTTATCAGCATGTTTGCTCTAAATTTTTTGAGCCTTCTCTTCCGTATCCGCTCAAATTTAATCCTCTACGCGCTAAGGAATCTATTTGTTGCGGCGATCCGGCATGCGGCATACCAAGCATTGCGTGGATTTTTTGAGCGTATCGGGAGCGGGACTATCTACGGATTTTTCTTATCACGATCGTCCCTAGATCTTTGATCTAGAGGTAATTTTTTCGATCCCGTACATACTTACAAAAATTGTAAGCTAAGATTTTACATAGCTTTGCTATAGGTAATTCTATAGGCTTGTATAAATCCATAACATTTTGATAATCATCAAAATTAAAAAATAATAACTCTAAACCCCTTCTGCTCCCCAAACGGAGGACTGATCTTTCCCCTAAAATTTTGATAATCAAAACCTTCTGCATATGCGGCCTCTAAGTGCATCAAGATTCCCTACGGAGCATCTGATATTAAACATTGACGACCCTAATCCTCGAGAATATTAGAGATGCAGGAAGCCCGAGCGATGCATGAAATTCTCGAATGCAAATCGGGTGATAAGGTAGCATATGCAGAAGCCATATCCTGAGAAGGCTTTGATACTGATTGATTCAAGTCTGATGATCACAAAAGCATGTACACATGTTTAGTTATAATACTGTTCACTGATGAGATTTCAGAAATTTCAGAAACTCAGACAAAATGTTTGAAAGTGATGATCATTACCCTAAGATAACAAAGTTAATCTGGTTCAATTCTCAAATGCATTTCCACTTTATAAAGATCTGATGCGAAATCAAAGACAACCCATAAGCCAAAATGATACTCAAGCGGACGAGCAGTGATATTTGGGGGGTCTTTCGGGCAATCATCCACTCCTGACTGCGGGGAGGTTTCGGGGGACCTTCGGTTGCTCATAGTGTAGGGGGTTTTTTATTTGTGTAGATAAAAAGGAGATGAGGAGACACATTCTGTTATGCAAGAGTTGTGGGTTTTTAACACTCATCAAACCTTAAAATTTGTTTATTGGGCCTGAAGCCCTGTTTATAACAATAAAAATAATTTTTATGGGCCAGCAGCCCCATTCTGTTTAATAATTAATTTTGACTTTAAAAATTGGGCCAGAAGCCTTGTTAATCCAATTGCAAAATTAATATGTTAATTAAATTTTGGCAAATGGGCCTGCAGCCCAAATATTAATAATAAATTAATTATTAAAATGATTATTATACGTATGGGCATGCAGCCCCAATCACAATAATAATTCATTTTAAATTCTTTTTTGGGCATGTAGCCTAGTTAGTCAATTTTCTAGCATTATGTTAATAAACGTAAAGCTCTCATTTCTTGTTTTGGGCCTGACGCCCAGTTTGTCAAATTGCTAAAATTATGTTAAATATCACTCTTGCATTGTTAATTATTTATGGATTATTAGGATTTTTCAAAATATAATTATCTTAAGGATCATGCGACCGCTCTGCCGTTAGTCATCTAACCTAACGGTGTATGACGTCACCCCGTGGTCCGAGAGATTATTATATTTTATAGTCTCTTTTTCCATATTATATATGCCTGAGTTATATGCGTGGTTGTTTCTTTGTGCCTGTAGCATATTAAAAACTGCGTGGATATTTATATAAGTTAAAATGTGTTTTTGGAATCGGCCAGTTTGATACCTTTAAAATTCCTTGCACTTTTATTTTCTTTTGAGAGAATTTGTAAGTGAGGATTGTATGTATTAATGCCAAAGATCGGTGTGCCAACATATGAAGACGGATGTGAAATTTGTAAAATATAGGGACCCATTCTGGGTTTCCAACTTGTATTTTTCTTTTCTTTATGAACTGTATATCGGACTTTGGACTTTGTGCGTTTTTGGTTATCTGGCCGATCCCCACATTTTACTTATTTTATTTTTTATGAGTGAATTTCAATTTTAAATTAATTCATGCTTATTTTAAATTGCGTAGATAAATGGCAAAATTGGCAAGCGTCGATTTCTATGTCCTTGATTCTGCAGGAAAAAATTACCCGAGTTGGCGAGTGGACCTGAAGTTTCACTTGCGTTCGATGGCCCTCCTTGGCTCTATTTTGGCTCCTTCATCGGCCTCAGCAGCGGTCGATGGTTCTGCTACATCTAGCAGCAGCACTCCTACCACTGTCTCTGATGTGGATAAGGCGAAAGCCATAATCTACATTAGGAAACATATAGATCGGACCCTAAAGGCCGAATACTTAACGGTAGAGGACCCAAAGGAACTGTGGACAGCACTGGAGGCACGGTATAAACATCAAATTGATGTTATATTACCGCGTGCCAGTTATGAGTGGAAAAACCTCAGACTTTAGGACTATAAGTCCGTCGCTGAGTATAATTCTGCACTTCATAATATCACCTCACGCCTGAAGTTGTGCAGTGAAGAAGTGACAGAACAACGCATGTTGGAAAAAACATTTACCTTGTTTCACGAGAAAGATGCAATCCTCATGCAGCAGTATCGTGAACGCAATTTCACGAAATTCACTGATCTGATCTCATGCCTACTTAGGGCAGAGCAGAATCGAGATTTACTGCTAGCCACTTATAATTTACGTCCAGCTGACATTGCACCCATCCCTGAAGCCCACCACGTTTCTCCCCAGAAGTGGAAAAATAAGAAAAGGCTAATAATAACAAAGGGAAAGCTGTGATGAAGAATGGACGATGAGCAGCATCCCCGTCCAACAAAAACAATACAGGAAAGAGTAACTTCACATGGAAGCAAAAGAACACTGACCAAGTGTCACTTCCTATGAAGAACTGGGAGGATAAATGCCATAGATGCGGCATGACTGGCCATAGGTCCAGAATCTGCCGCACTCCTCGCCACCTCTAGGAACTATATCAGGCGAGCCAGAAGTCTCTGCCTGAAACAAACTTGGCGGCTGTTCAGCCACCAACGATGTTCACTGCAAAAGACTTCGAGAACGACGACCTGCTCGATTAAGCTTCATCTTTTATCTATGCATTTAAAATTCAATGTTGCTTCATCTTTAATTTGCTTAAGTACGAACTTTTATTTTGAATGTCTTTTTCATTGACTTAAATAAAATTTCGTGTTACTTATAGATGAAGTATGGAATATTGTGGACAGTGCCTCGTTGCACTGATGTAGCATTGATATTGCTCCACATACAACGAGACTATAAGATGCAAATTCTCCTCTTAAACATATAGGAAATGTCCAATTTTCAAGGATATTTCTTTTAATGAAAATAACTTGAAAATTGTGGATAATATATATTGAATATCAATATGTAACTCGTCAAGAGAATGGCCAGAAGACCGTCTACTTACGATTTCATTGGACCCCCGTCGGGCCCCTATAATTACAGATATTCATCCTATAGAAAGCCAACTCGACTGAGCACCAGAAGTGCCTTTCTTTGCCATAGTTTTTAACTCTGGCAAAATGGACTTGGTCATCCTGGATCAGCGATGATGGACGCATCATCAAATGAATCCATTGGAGAACCTGAATATTCTACAAAAGGTTGAGTTCCCTTGTCCCCCTTTGTCATAAGGGAAAACTAATAGAGCGACCTTCCCTCCTGAAAGTGGGTTTAGAGTCTCCTGGCTTCATTGAGAGAATACACGGTGACCTTTGCGGGCCTATTCACCCCGCAAATGGCCCATTATCGGTACTTCATTATTGTACTGATATATGCATCTACTAGATGGCCTTATGTGTGCCTTTATATTCACTCGCAACCTAGCTTTCTCAAAAGCTTATAATGTGGGTGAATTTACTACACTTATCATTCAAGACTTCTGCCAAGCAACTGGCATTAAAATTGAACATCTTGCAGCATGTTCAAACTCATAACAGGTTAGCAGAGTCTCTGGAAAGAGACTCCAATGGATTACACGTCCATTGTAAAATCGTAGTTGCCTGTTGATGTTTAGGTACCATCACACTGCATTCCGCATCACTTATCACGATACGGCCCGCTTGTTGCCATATCTTATTGCTGATGCTGCTTGCTTATGGTTTACCACCAAGTCTTGATAAATGTGAATTTGATGAGCAAAATCTCATTGAAATAGGCACGCAGTCTAAAGAAGCCTGAAGCTTCTGAGACCATATCAAGGGACACAAAATTCCTCATCTCGTTATGATCCGCATACTTTTTCTGTGTGAAGTTGAGATCCAGAAGATCCTTCACATTCAGACTAAAGTACATCAATTGATGGACAAATTTACGGACAACCAGAAGATTGTTCGTTCACACGTCCCTACTGCCAACACGCCAGCTAGAATTGACATTTCCAAAGATGGATGCAATCCACCGGCAGCAGAATTGGTTGTACCTCAATTGAAAAGAGGACGTCTGCCAGGTTCAAAATATAAATTTCCTCATAATAGGAAGATTACTGGATATATCAAAATGATCCAACCACAGGATGCTGAGCTCAGACCAGCAACCTCTCCCTCTTAATTTCCCCTGCATATGAAACAACAGGAGAAACATCATTATATTACGTACGTACTGGAGAGGTACTGGTCAGATATAGCACAGTCATCGTCGACGGTTTTGCATTCGCTATTGCCGTTCACGTCGCGGAATACGACGATAACGTCTACCCACTTTTCTATAGCGTAAACGCATAGATTGGCCAAAGTGGGACGAGGCAATAATAGTAGAGCTGGACTCACTATTGAAAAGCAAAATCTTTGGACCAGTAGTCCATACACCTGAATGTGTAAAAACTTGTGGATTAAAATTTGGATTTCATAAGAAATTGAAATGAAGGAAATGTGATCATTTTCCCACTAAGCCTAAACTTCTCTGAAAAAGCCATTAAATGCAGCTCATGGACGTTGTGACTGCATATATATACGGCAATATAGATATAAAGATCTATATAAAACTTCCGAAAGGGTATACTCTACCCCCAGAGATGAAAGAGAAACGTAGAAACGTCTTCTCCATAAAGGCTGCAAAGATCATTAGTTGATCTTAAGCAATATTCTGCCAGTGTATCTTTTTCGTAAGATCGTTGACAGGATTTGTGATATTCGCCTTACATGTGGTCGACTTAAAGCTAATAGGCTCTCCAGCAGAGACCATTGAGATTTCAGATAGCTTTAAAGCATACCTTGAAAATGAAAAACCTAGGTATAACAATCATCCTGAAAATGACATTAATTATCCTGGAGATGAACTATCATCCTGAAGATGACATTAATCATCCTAAGGATAAACTATCATCCTGGAGATGAACTATCATCCTGAAGATGACATTAATCATCCTGAAGATGAACTATCATCCTGGAGATGAACTATCAACCTGAAGATGACATTAATCATCCTGAAGATGAACTATTATTAATCATCCCAAAGATGTCTCGGCTTACATATTAAACACCTTCGTGGTGGAACCCTTTAATATTCTTCATACACCTGGAGTCTATGAAGAATGATGTCCATTTGCAACCTATTAAAAATAGATGCTAATTTATGACCCCTTCCCGTCGTTGGAAGAGGGGGAAGACATCCTAGGTCCCGAAGCGCCTATCTCTAGTGTACTTGTTACACTTCTTTATATGGCCAACTGCACGTGTCTTTGATAGAACGTCTGCAGTAAAGCTGTTAACCAGATACAGTGTTGTCCTGGAGAGCACCACTAGACCAAGGATAAGCTGCTTCTGCGCAACTTCCAAGGGTCAAGGAATATATATCGCATATGCAGGTTTAAAGATCATCGCGATGACTAAAACACAAAAGGCTGGCCACCTCCTAAATATCTACACATCATCCTCCAATGTCTACATCTTCTGAGAAGCTCATCATCCAAGAAGCAAGTATTGAAAACGCTCACCCAGGTCCAGCAGTACCTTGCAGACACACTGAAGACTGATTCAAAGAATACTTTAGTGGAGTCATTTACCAACTTCGAAGAGCATTCCACTCCAGAGCGCCACTGTTTTCCAATAGCCGCTAGATGATTGAAACTTGTATAGATGAGTGATGATTGTATTTTCTTCCAGAACATGATGGATGTATAGACGAATAGGAGATGATTGTATAGATACATAGGAGATCTGCAAGCCTGAAGCTTGTACAGATCAGGGGGAGTCTCTCGATAGTTGTACTCTTTTCCCTTAAGCTGCTGGTTTTTCCCACTGGGTTTTCCACAGCTAAGGTTTTAACGAGGCAACCACAGTGGCTCTGGATCCAGAAGTATCCACCCATTAGCACACTGAATACTGAAGTATTCATATGATTAACCCAAGGTAATGGAGAGATAAGGGGGAGTGTTGTGAGTTGAGGGAGGTCTTTGGCCTCCCTCCCCTCATCATCTCACCATTTACTCCCCACTAAGTTAGTGGGGAGTCCCTTGGACTCCTAATACCTTATTCAATGAATATATATATAGAACCATGGCTTATGCCAGGGCTACTCTTGATGAAAGCTCATTTTACTCTTCTCTAATCTCCTTCAACAATAATGTCTTTTTTATTAAGGGTAAAAACAGGGTTATCAAACAAATACAAAATGAATTATCCTAGAATCTACTTCTCGCTCAAAAATTAACTAACATAATAGCCTTAACAAGAGAAGAACAATGTAACAGCTCAAATTTCATTCAAATTCCCTCTCCATCGCCATATTAGACTAACAAAGATCAAGGAGCAACTCTTCAAAGTTACCTGATATACAAGTTCCTGATCACTTCCCATAAAATTAAGCAGATGAAACATCAATACTGCCGCTATTTTTCGAGGAAAAAGCTTGTTTACAAAACAAAAAATGTAACATAGTTGCAGAATTTGATGCTCTCTCCATCAAACTCTAACAACGCAACGGCATCAAAAACAACAACAATTAAATAGGTCAAATATCATTCAAATTCCCTTTCTATCGCTAATTCGCCATGTTAAGCAAAACATAAACGGGTCGAATATCAAAGAAAGCGATCGAGAGGGGATTGATTTACCTTGCGCTCCAGATGTTCCTCGGGGATACCTGAAACGATTCCAATCTCTCCGGGCGTGTTCTCGACGAGGGAGGCGGAGAAGAGCGATCTCGTCTGAGAGATTTGAGCCGAGCGCGACACCAGGAGTCGAGCTATGGAAAAGCTCCGATTTTGGAGAGAGAACGCGGCCATCGATGACCTCGATATCGGCGGAGCAAAATCGAGTAAAACGGGGGTGCTCTCTGTTTACAGCCAACTCGGCGGATGATGATTCTGTATGAGATAGGTAGAGACGACGATGAGAGCAGACACAAAATGTGAAAATTCATTGCAATTGTGTTCAAGGAACAAGGCTCCTTGATCCAATCAAGACCGGACCACACTCAGCGGACTCCTACTCGTAATCCACCGGATTCAAAATAAATAGGTTTGCACTGTTGGTTTCCGGCTTCTTTCGGTTCTCTGAAGTTAAAGGTTTGGGTCGAGAGTGAGTGTTCTTTACTGCTTTTCACTACATCAAATAAATAAATGAATAAATAGGCTTTGTTGAAGGAATTTGGAAAAGAAGTGAAGATAATCACCCAATTAGGAGTAGTAATGGCACAAGCCATGGCTCTCTATATATTCATATGAATTAGAAGTCCAAGGGACTCCCCACTAACTTAGTGGGGAGTAAATGGTGAGATGTTGAGGGGGGAGGCCAAAGGCCTCCCTCAACTCACAACACTCCCCCTCATCTCTCCATTACCTTGGGTTAAGCATATGAATACTTCAGGATTCGTTATGCAAATGGGGTGGATACTTCTGGATCCAGAGCCACTGTGGTTGCCTCGTTAAAACCTTAGCTATGGAAAACCCAGTGGAAAAAACCAGCAGCTTAAGGAAAAAGAGTACAACTATCGAGGGACTCCCCCTGATCTGTACGAGCTTCAGGCTTCCAGATCTCCTATGTATCTATACAATCATCTCCTATTCGTCTATACATCCATCATGTTCTGAAAGAAAATACAATCATCACTCTTCTTATACAAGTTTCACTCATCTAGCGGCTATAGTAAAGCAGTGGCGTTCTGGAGTGGAATGCTCTTCGAAGTTGGTAGATGACGCCACTAAAGTATTCACTGAATCAGTCTTCAGTGTGTCTGCAAGGTACTGCTGGACCTGGCTGAGCGTTTTCAATACTTGCTTCTTGGATGATGAGCTTCTCAGAAGATGAAGACATTGGAGGATGATGTGTAGATATTTAGGAGGTGACCGGCCAATTGTGTTGTAGTCATCGCGATGATCTTTAAACCTGCATATGCGATATATATTCCTTGACCCTTGGAAGTTGCGCAGAAGCAGCTTATCCTTGGTCTAGTGTTGCTC
The DNA here is from genome assembly GCA_030789695.1 of Scilla litardierei. Lineage (NCBI taxonomy): Eukaryota > Viridiplantae > Streptophyta > Magnoliopsida > Asparagales > Asparagaceae > Scilla > Scilla litardierei. The sequence continues at coordinate 648,819,332 of CM061142.1, read as the reverse complement.
TTCAGGGCACCACTGTATCTGGTTCACAACTTTACTGGAGACGTTCTATCAAAGATACGTGCAGTTGGCCAGATAAATAAGTGTAACAAGTACACTAGAGCTAGGCTCTTCGGGACCTAGGATGTCCTCCCCCTCTTCCAGCCACTGGAAGGTGTCATACATAAGTATCCATTTTTAATAGGATGCAAGTGGACATCATTCTTCATAAACTCCAGGTGTATGAAGGATATTAAAGGGTTCCACCACGAAGGGGTTAAATATATAAGCCGAGATAATACCTTATTATACCTAGGTTTTTCATTTCCAAGGTATGCTTAAAGCTATCAGATTTCTAAATGGTCTCTGCAGGAGATCTTATTAGCTTTAAGTCGACCACATATAAGGCGAATATTACAAATTCTATCATCGATCTTTCGAAAAAGATACACAGGCAGAATATTGCTAAGATCAACTAATGATCTTTGTAGCCTTTATGGAGAAGATGTTTCTACGTCTCTCTTCCATCTCTGGGGGTAGAGTATACCCTTCTGGAAGTTTTATATAGATATCTATATCTATATTGCCTTGTATATATGCAGTCACAACGTCCATGAGCTGCATGTATTGGCTTTTTCAGAGAAGTGTAGAATTAGTAGGAAAATGATCACATTTCCTTCATTTCAATTTCTTTATGAAATCCGAATTATATTCCACAGGTTTTTACACATTCAGGTGTATGGACTACTGGTCCAAAGACTTTGCTTTTCAAGAGTGAGTCCAGCTCTACTCTTATTACATCGTCCCACTTTGGCCAATCTATGCGTTTACGCTATAGAAAAGTGGGTAGACGTCATCGTCGTATTCAGCGACGTGAACGGCAATAGCGAAAGCAAAACCGTCGTCGACGACTGTGCTATATTTGTCCAGTACCTCTCCAGTACGTACGTAATATAATGATGTTTCTCCTGTTATTTCCTCTGCAAGGGAAATTAGGAGGGGAGAGGTTGCTGGTCTGAGCTCAGCATCCTGTGGTTGGATCATTTTGATATATCCAGGAATCTTCCTATTATGAGAAATTTATATAGTTTGAACCTGGCAGGCGTCCTCTTTTCAATTGAGGTACAGCCAATTCTGCTGCCGGTGGATTGCATCCATCTTTGGGAATGTCAATCCTAGCTGGCGTGTTGGCAGCAGGGACGTGTAAACGAACAATCTTCTGGTTTTCCGCAAATTTATCCGTCAATTGATGTACTTTAGTCTGAATGTGAAGTATCTTCTGGATCTCAACTTCACACAGAAAAAGTATGCGGATCATAACGAGATTAGGACTTTTGTGTCCCATGATATGGTCTCAGAAGCTTCAGGCTTCTTTAGACTGCGTGCCTATTTTAATGAGATTTTGCTCATCAAAATCACATTTAGCAAGACTTGATGGTAAACCATAAGCAAGCAGCATCAGCAATAAGATATGTCAACGAGCGGGCCGTATCGTGATAAGCGATGCGGAATGCAGTGTATTGGTCCCTAAATATCAACATGCAACTGGGATTTTACAATGGACGTAGAATCCATTGGAGTCTCTTTACCGGAGACTCTGCTAACCCATTATGAGTATGAACATGCTGCAGGATGTTCAATTTCAATGTCAGTTGTCTGACAGAAGTCTTGAATGATTTGTGTAGTAAATTCACCCACATTATAAGCTTTTGAGAAAGCTAGATTTGCGAGTGAATATAAAAGCACAGATAAGACCATCTAGTAGATGCATATATCAGTACAGTAATGAAGTACCGAAAATGGGCCATTTACGGGGTGAATATGCCCGCAAAAGGTCACCATGTATCTCTCAATGAAGCCAGGAGACTCAAAACCCACTTTCAGGAGGGAAGGTCTCTCTATTATTTATCCCTTATGACAAAGGGGGACAAGGAAACTCAACTTTTTGAAGAATCTTCGGGTTCTCCAATGGATTCATTTGATGATGCGTCCATCATCGCTGATCCAGGATGACCAAGTCCTTTTTGCCAGAGTTAAGAACTATCGCAAAGAAAGGCACTTCTGGTGCTCAGTCGAGTTGGCTTTCTATAGGAAGAATATCTGTAAATTATAGGGGCCCGACGGGGGTCGAATGAACTCGTAAGTAGATGGTCTTCTGGCCATTCTCTTGATGAGTTACATATTGATATTCAATATATATTAGCCACAATTTTCAAGTTATTTTCTTTAAAAGAAATATCCTTGAAAATTGGAGATTTCATATATGTTTAAGAGGAGAATTTGCATCTTATAGTCTCGTTGTATGTGGGAGCAATATCAATGCTACACCAGTGCAACGAGGCACTGTCCACAATATTCCATACTTCATCTATAAGTAAAACGAAATTTTATTTAAGTCAATGCAAAAGACATTCAAAATAAAAGTTCGTACTTAAGCAAATTAAAGATGAAGCAACAATGAATTTTTAAATGCATAGATAAAAGATGAAGCTTAATCGAGCAGGTCGTCGTTCTCGAAGTCTTTTGCAGTGAACATCATTGGTGGCTGAACAGCCGCCAAGTTTGTTTCAGGCATAGACTTCTGGCTCGCCTGATATAGTTCCTGGAGGTGGCGAGGAGTGCGGCAGATTCTAGACCAATGGCCAGTCATGCCGCATCTATGGCATTTATCCTCCCAGTTCTTCTTCGGAAGTGACACTTGGTCAGTGTTCTTTTGCTTCCATATGAATTTACTCTTTTCTATATTGTTTGTTGGACGGGGGGTGCTGCTCATCGTCCATTCTTAATCATAGATTTCCCTTTGTTATTATTAGCCTTCTTCTTGTTTTTTCACTTCTGGGGAGAAACCTGGTGGGCTTCAGGGATAGGTGCAGTGCCAGCTGGACGTAAATTGTGAGTGGCTAGCAGTAAAGCTCGATTCTGCTCTGCCCTAAGTAAGCATGAGATCAGATAAGAGAATTTCGTGAAGTTGTGTTCACGATACTGCTGCATGAGGATTGCATCTTTCTCGTGAAACGAGGTAAATGTCTTTTCCAACATGCGTTGTTCTGTCACTTCTTCACCGCACAACTTCAGGCGTGAGGTGATATATGAAGTGCAGAATTGTACTCAGCGACGGACTTATAGTCCTGAAGTCTGAGATTTTCCCACTCATAACTGGCACGCGGTAATATTACATCAATTTGATGTTTATACCGTGCCTCCAGCGCTGTCCACAGCTCCATTGGGTCCTCTACCGTTAGGTATTCAGCCTTTAAAGTCCGATCTATATGTTTCCTAATGTAGATTATGGCTTTCGCCTTATCTACGTCGGAGACAGTGGTAGGAGTGCTACTGCTATATGTAACAGAAGCATCGGCCGCTGCTGGGGCCGATGAAGAAGCCAAAATGGAATCAAGGAGGGCCATCGAACGCAAGTGGAACTTCAGGTCCACTCGCCAACTCAGGTAATTTTTTCCTGCAGAGTTAAGGACTTCGAAATCGACGCTTGCCAATTTTGCCATTTATCCACCCACTTAGCTTTATACGCTAAGACCAAAGAAATGGATGGATAAGGGGGAGTGTTATGAGTAAGGGAGGCTTTTGGCCTTCCCACCTCTCTATCCCTCCATTACTCCCACTACTTAGTAGTGTGGACCTTTGGTATTTGAAATTATTAAATCGTGAAGGATTAAAATTAACTCCAATTTTTATATAATTTGTATTTTTGTTGAATTTAACATAATATTAATTTTCGTGCTGATAACGTGTTGGAAAAACTCAAAAGAAAGAGTAACCATGGCTATGAGCCATGGTTCTCTATATATTCATATCCATGAAATACCAAAGGTCCACACTACTAAGTAGTGGGAGTAATGGAGGGATAGAGAGGTGGGAAGGCCAAAAGCCTCCCTTACTCATAACACTCCCCCTTATCCATCCATTTCTTTGGTCTTAGCGTATAAAGCTAAGTGGGTGGATACTTCTGGATCCAGAGTAATTGTGTTTGCCTCGTTAAAACCTTAGCTGTGGAAAACCCAGTGGGAAAAACCAACAGCTTTAGGGAAAAAGAGTACAACCCACAAGTTACTCCCCCTGAACCATACAAGCTTCAAGCTTGTAGATATCCTATGTATCTATATACACCAATATCCTAAGTATCTATACATCTTCCACGAAATTCCAAAAAGAAAAACAAAATACAATAATCACTCATCTATACAAGTTGCACTCATATCTGGAAGCCGCTGAAAAAAGAGGGGGCTATGACGTGGTATGCTCTGTGAAACTTGGCAGATGGCTCCATGTCTGTAGACTTTGACCCAGTCGTCACTGTATCTGCAAGGTACTGTAGGACCTGGTTGTGCATATATTCGATTTGATTCTTGGATGATGAGCTTCTCGGAATAGAAGTTTGATGTAAACTTAGGATGATGATGTGTATATCTTCAGGAAATGGATGTTCATTTTACGTGTAGTCATCGCAATGATCTTTAACCTGCATATGCAAATATATTTCCATGGTTTCTGATCCTTGACCCTTGGAGAGCGCTGTCACGGCCCGCTTCCCTAAAATGGAGGCGAGACGTGAAAAGGTCCGCACGAGAGTGGAGCTGTGAAGCCCCAAACCCGATAAGCGTCCACAATACATAAACAGGTCCCTGTAACCACAACAGAATAACAATAATAATACAAGGAGAAACTGAAATAAAATTCCACATCTCAAACATTGTCCAACAAGAAAATAAGTCCAACATCCAGAAAAGCCACCAGGCTAAAAGAAAAGAGTCTAAAGGCCCAGAACAAGGCCAACAAAAGAAACGACAACCACAAAGTATCGGTGCTACGCACCGATAACAAAACAACTGTCTAAACAAAAGTAAAGCACAACGAAGACACTGGGACTGGTCCCCAGTGTCCACGTACTCCCCGTCAAACACAAGCACGGGCTCGGCGTCAGCAAACACCTCGTCCCCAACAAGTAACTCAGGCTCGGGCTCTAACATGTGTCACCCAAAAGAGAAAAGGGGCACATGTCAGCAAGTCGAATGACTTGTGCAAGGAAACGGGAATAATGGTAAACTAGCAACCTAGCAATTAAAACATGGTGCATGGCAAGTAAAGTACGGTGGTAACAAGTAAGGTAAAGGAGAGTACAAGTGACAAGTATCAAGTGGTAGGGGTGACATGTAATGTCAAGTAACAAGTAAGGTACAAGGGATCACTCGACGAGTGCCCTATTGCCCGCAGGCTGTGTTCAAGTATCAAGTACAAGGGGTCACTCAACGAGTGTCATATTGCCCGCAGGCTGTGATGAGCTCGTCTTCTGGAACACGAGCCAGAAAGTGTATTGATAAGTATGGCGTAGGGGTGCACCTAGCCGGGACAAGTAGCACTAGTATGTAGCGATGCTACGCAATCACGATGAGTATTCAAGCATGCAATGACATGAGCAGATAATTCGCATACCGTTAATTAAATTAAACGTGACAGGCGAAATGCAATGACATGAACATATTCGCGTACCGTTATTAGAAATTAAACGTGACAGGCAAAATGCAATGACATGAACAGATATTCGCGTACCGTTTATTGGAATTAAACATGGCAGTTAGAATGCAATAGCAGTTAAGGATGCATGGATGACATGAACAGTTAATACGCGTTCCGTTAAGGAAAATTAAACGTGACATACAAGCATGATGAGGGTGACGGACCAAGCTTCGTTGTCAAGCTAGGTCAATGGCGTCTAAACGGCTATCCTTTCACCGTCTAGTCTCTTTTACGCTAAAGCAAGGTAAATGGCCTAAGACATGGCCCAAATCAAGAGATGCAAGTTTCACTTGCCTAGCACCGGGGACGGCGACTACTTCGTCACACGGATGCCAATCTATGGGGAAATCACTGTTATGGGGGGAACAACCATCAACAACATGAAATTTATTAGGGTTTCATAAAATTACCAATAGACTATGAAAACATAGAGGAATCGATTTCTTACCAAGAGGAGACGGAAGGAACACTCCGGGGAACCCTATGATCAGATCTGGAAAAGATTGGAGAAGTTTGGGAAAACTAGGGTTTTGGGGGGTTTGGGGATTTTGATGGGTTTGGGTGAGATTTTGGGGAAGATGAGAGGTGGATGGAGTGAATGGTTGGATTGGATGATGATTCTAGGGCTTGGAATGGAGAAATGGAGCTTGGAGGAAGATGGGGGCTGAAGGGGGAAATTTTTAGGGTTTTGGGTCGTGTTGGAGAAGAAGAAGTCGTTTGGGAGGGGTATTTATAGGTTGGGCTGGCGGCTGCCCAGAAATTAGGGTTTTAACACTGGTTAGTCGGTCCAAGAGCAACCACTGACCGACTAGTTTGGCAACTAGTCGGTCGGTCGACCAACACAGACCGACTAAGTGCAAACAGTAACTCCTGAACGAAAATAGGATTCTAGAGTTAGTCGGTCCATGAACAATTACTGACCGACTAGTTTAGCATCTAGTCGGTCGATGAACGTTCTTAGACCGACTAAGAGTAAACAGTAGCTGATACAAAAATAAGATGATGAGTTAGTCGGTTCAAGAAGCATTGCTGACCGACTAGTTTGCAACCTAGTCGGTCAACCAACGTTCTTAGACCGACTAACGATAAACAGTAACTCCTGAGAAATTTAGAAAGCTAACTAGTCGGTCCAAGAAGGATTGCCGACCGACTGGATCGTCATCTAGTCGGTCGGTGGCCCTTCTTACACCGGCTAATGAGCACAGAAAAGTACCGATACGGAGCGCGGGGCCCCGGGATCGATTCCTAAGACTCCTAGGCTTGATCTAACAGTTAGATACGACCGTTATGAAGTCCGTCACGAGTGACATACTTTGAAATCGACAATCCTACGGAAGAAGCGAGGAAATACGACGAATCGATCGAAAATGAAATCTATGGAGACGAAAACCACACAAGAGGAGAAAATCCATCAAAACATATATTATATTATATTAAATCCAGATTCATGAAAAGCAGTCGTTACATCCTCCCCAACTTAAGAAAAATTCCGTCCTCGGAATTTCCAAACACTCACGAGTCCGGAAACAAAAGTGGGAAACGCTCTCGCATCTCATCCTCATTCTCCCAAGTAGACTCTCCAGGTGAGCCGTGTCGCCACATCACCCTCACAAGATTGACAACCTTGTTACGAAGCGATTTCTGACGCCTGTCCAGAATCTGCACTGGATGCTGGTCATACGTCATATCGGGGCGAACGGTAATCTCCGAAAAATCCACCGCATGAGACGGATCGCTAATGTATCGACGAAGCTGCGACACATGGAAAACATTGTGAACTCCTTCCAAAGACGGCGGCAAGGCCAAGCGATAAGCTACCTCGCCAACCCTCTCCAAAACGTCAAACGGTCCAATGTATCGCGGGCTCAACTTCCCACGCTTCCCGAAACGAATCACACCACGATTCGGGGAAATCTTCAAGAACACATGGTCGCCCGGCTGAAACTCCAAAGGACGACGTTTAGCATCCGCCCAATGTTTAAAACGGTCCTGAGCAATTCTCAACCTCTCCCGAATATTCCTGACGATATCCACGGCCTCCACGATCATCTCAGGTCCCAACAACTCCCGATCTCCAACGTCATCCCAACTCAATGGCGATCGACATTTCCACCCATAAAGAGCGGCGAAAGGCGCCATGCCAATACTCGCCTGGAAGCTGTTGTTGTAGGAAAATTCCACCAAGTGTAGATGGTCCTCCCACGAACCCTTGAAATCCAACATGCACGCCCTCAGCATGTCTTCCAAAATCTGAATCGTCCTCTCGGACTGGCCATCCGTCTGCGGATGGTACGCCGTGCTGAAACTCAGACGCGTACCCAAGCTCTTCTGTAAACTCTGCCAAAACTGAGATGTGAACCTCGTGTCTCTGTCAGACACGATACTCACGGGGACTCCATGAAGTCGCACAACCTCCTGCACGATTCACGTTACAACACTATCTAAACTAGGAAAAGGAAATAAAACGGAGAGTAAAAGAATTTTACCTTCATATATCTCCTCGCTAGCGTCTCAGTGGACTGTCCCACTCGGAATGGAATAAAGTGCGCAGATTTGGTCAATCGATCTACGATCACCCAAATCGCGTCATTCTGCTTCGGACTCCGAGGTAGTCCAGTCACGAAATCCATAGTGATGTGTTGCCACTTCCACTCCGGAATCGGAAGCGGTTGTAGCAACCCGGCCGCACGCTGATGCTCCGCCTTCACTTGCTGGCAAACCAAGCACTTGGCTACACTCCGAGCCACGCTCCTCTTCATGCCATGCCACCAATAATTCAGACGAAGATCCTGGTACATCTTGGTGCCACCAGGATGCACAGAATACGGCGAACTGTGTGCCTCCACCATCAGCTCCTCTCTGATATCCCCAGCAGGCACACACAACCTGGCTCCAAACCTCAGCGAGCCATCCTCATGAATCAAAAAGTCAGTCCGCAGACCGGCTTCCACCATCTCCCGAATCTTCACCAGCTTCGGATCCTCAGCCTGGCCAGCCTTAATCCGATCCACGATCGTCGACTGTACCTGCATGTACATCAACGACGAAGCCTCTCCAGGAAGAACAATCTCCACACCAGACTCGTAAAAATCCTGCTGCAATCTCCACTGCGAGGTCAAAATCATCACCGCTGGAAGCCTACTCAAAGCATCCGGAACCACATTCACCTTGCCAGGGTGATACTGCAAATCGATATCATAATCCGCCATAAGCTCCAACCATCGACGCTGTCGCATGTTGAGCTCCTTCTGAGTGAAAATATACTTCAAGCTTTTGTGATCGGTGAAAATCTTCACTTTCTCACTCAGCAGAAAGTGCCTCCAAATCTTAAGAGCAAACACAACGGCAGCCAACTCCAAATCATGCGTCGGATAATTCTTCTCATGAACCTTAAGCTGACGAGACGCATACGCCACAACATGCCCGTGCTGATGCAACACACAACCGAGACCCTTGCCAGAAGCATCGCAAAAGATCTCAAATCCACCGCTGCGATCAGGCACAACAAGAATAGGGGCACTCGTCAACCTCTCCTTCAGAATACCAAAAGCACTCTCACAATCACCCGACCAAACATAAGCAACATCCTTCCGCGTCAACCTGGTCATCGGCTCAGCAATACGGGAAAAGTCCTTAATGAATCGCCGATAATAACCAGCAAGTCCAAGGAAGCTCCGAATCTCAGACGCAGACGACGGAACAGGCCACTCCTTGATGGCCCTAATCTTCTCGGGATCCACTGAAATACCATCTCCAGTCACCACATGCCCGAGAAAAGCAACTCTATCCAGCCAAAACTCGCACTTCGAAAACTTAGCATACAACCGATGCTTCCTCAAAATCTCCAACACCGTCCTTAGGTGCGAGGCATGCTCTTCCTCCGACTTCGAATAGATCAGAATGTCGTCAATAAAGATAACGACAAACTTATCCAAAAAGTCGTAGAAAATCAGGTTCATCAGATTCATGAAAACTGCGGGTGCGTTAGTTACACCGAAAGGCATAACCACGAACTCATAGTGTCCATACTTCGTCCTGAACGCTGTCTTCGGAACATCTCCCTTCTTTACCTTCAACTGATGGTAACCACTCCTCAAATCCAATTTAGAAAACACCCTCGAACCTCCAAGCTGATCAAAAATATCATCGATGCGAGGCAATGGGTATTTATTCTTACTGGTCACCGCATTCAACTCCCGATAGTCCACGCACATGCGATGCGAACCATCCTTCTTCTTCACTAGCAACACCGGTGCTCCCCACGGAGACACGCTAGGATTAATATAACCCTTCTGCAAAAGCTCATCCAACTGCTTCCACAACTCTTCCAACTCTGCAGGTGTCATACGATACGGCGCCTTCGAAATCGGCTGCGCACCTGGAACAAGATCGATAGAAAATTCCAAAGCCCGATCAGGCGGCAAACCAGACATCTCCTCGGGGAAGACGTCGCCAAAATCTCGCACCACAGCTGGCCACTCCAGCTCCATCTGCATAGCCACAGCCTCCACCGGCCTGGCCCGAAATCTGACAGGACCAAGCGAACTGCTACCACGACTGAACTCAAACACTGGGTGTCCGGGAATCTCGAACACCACCTTCTTCCTCCTGCAGTCGATCGTAGCATAGAAGCTCGCAAGCCAATCCATCCCAAGAACTGCATCATAGTTGATGATGTCGTGGACAATGAAATCAGCACAAAGCTCACGTCCACAAACCACCAACGGGCAAGAATTGCACCCACGATGCACCGAGACTACACCGTTCCCTGTGACGATATTCCAACTCTTAGGAAGAGAGGACGTCGACAAGGAATGCTTCTCCACGAAGCTCCGGGCCAAAATGCACATCGATGCACCAGAGTCAAAGAGGACTCGTGCAGGGAACATGCAAACCAAAACCACACCTAACAAGCAATTTAACAATCAAATCCTAGTCTAGCAAACAATCATGAGCAAGCAACCAATATAATCAAAATCAAACTAACTAAGGAAGATAAATAGCTAGAATGAGCGTTACCTGCAATAACTTCATCCACGGCCATGCTCTCCTCCTCAGTCATCAGAAAGGCATGCCCTCTCGGCGGAACAGCCTGCCGAAAGGCCTGTCTCTGTGGAACAAGGGGCGCTCCACGTCCAATGGGCACAGGAGCTCGCTGCTGCAACGGCTGTGCTGCAATAGGAGCCCGCCAAGGCTGTCGCGACTTCGGACACTCCCGGATGGTGTGGGCAGGATCTCCGCAGACAATGCACTGTCCTAGAAACCTCCTACACTGATACCTGAGGTGTCCAGTCTTGCCACAGAAATGGCAAGTCTTCGGAATAGGCCCTCCTGGCCTCTTGAACTGCACCGGATGACTAGGCTTGAAACCAGGCCTAACCACCGCCCTGGCCTGCTCCATAGGCCTCTTCCCAGCTCCGGAAACATGTCTCTTCCTCTGATTCAAATTCAACTCTTGCCGCCTCGCAGCAATCAGAACCTTATGATATGTCTCCAAGTCAGAAGAGGTCACAAAGCTCTGAAGCTCCAAGGCAAGTCCCTGGAGAAATCGCTGAGCTTTCTCATCGGCATCCTGCACCATCTTAGGTGCAAACCGACTGAGCCTCGTGAACTCCTGGTGGTACTGATCCACCGACAAGCTCCCCTGCTTCAGATCTATAAAGCGCTGCAGCATCACCTGCCGAGCAGCCTTCGGGAAGAACTCTCCATCGAATCTGGACTTGAAGGTAGCCCAGACGATCGGCTCCACCAACATCTTCTCTTCAGCATCCCACCAATTCCTGGCGTTATCCTTCAGCTGCCTCTTAGCCAGATCAACCCATCCAGCCGGGTTAATCTTCGCCATTGCCAAGTTATCCTCAATGTTCCTTATCCACTCGTCGGCAGCCAGAGGACCCTCAGAACCATCAAAATATGCGGGGCCCAGCTCCCGAAATTGCTTCGCTCCTGGCTCAGAGCGAGGGGCATCCGGAAGAGCCCGGGCAGCTCGAGCAAGCGGAGCATTCTGGACTTGCAGAAGCACGCCCTGCTGAACTTGCATCATCTGCAACATCATCCGCATCATCTCACCGCTGGTAGGTTCCCGCTCAGGCTCCTCATCATGAGGGATCGCGCCACTACCACCACCACGGGTGAATCGTCTTCCTGCCATCTAGTGACACAGAAAACGAATCAGATTAGACTCATAGCTTATGACTCGGACGTCGAACTTAGTTTATTGGACATTCTAATATTATTATCGCTATTCAAAAAATCGCAGTTACAGAGCGACCTGCATGGGCCACCACTAAAACCTGTCACGACCCGCTTCCCTAAAATGGAGGCGAGACGTGAAAAGGTCCTCACGAGAGTGGAGCTGTGAAGCCCCAAACCCGATAAGCGTCCACAATACACAAACAGGTCCCTGTAACCACAACAGAATAACAATAATAATACAAGGAGAAACTGAAATAAAATTCCACATCTCAAACATTGTCCAACAAGAAAATAAGTCCAACATCCAGAAAAGCCACCAGGCTAAAAGAAAAGAGTCTAAAGGCCCAGAACAAGGCCAACAAAAGAAACGACAACCACAAAGTATCGGTGCTACGCACCGATAACAAAACAACTGTCTAAACAAAAGTAAAGCACAACGAAGACACTAGGACTGGTCCCCAGTGTCCACGTACTCCCCGTCAAACACAAGCACGGGCTCGGCGTCAGCAAACACCTCGTCCCCAACAAGTAACTCAGGCTCGGGCTCTAACATGTGTCACCCAAAAGAGAAAAGGGGCACATGTCAGCAAGTCGAACGACTTGTGCAAGGAAACGGGAATAATGGTAAACTAGCAACCTAGCAATTAAAACATGGTGCATGGCAAGTAAAGTACGGTGGTAACAAGTAAGGTAAAGGAGAGTACAAGTGACAAGTATCAAGTGGTAGGGGTGACATGTAATGTCAAGTAACAAGTAAGGTACAAGGGATCACTCGACGAGTGCCCTATTGCCCGCAGGCTGTGTTCAAGTATCAAGTACAAGGGGTCACTCAACGAGTGCCATATTGCCCGCAGGCTGTGATGAGCTCGTCTTCTGGAACACGAGCCAGAAAGTGTATTGATAAGTATGGCGTAGGGGTGCACCTAGCCGGGACAAGTAGCACTAGTATGTAGCGATGCTACGCAATCACGATGAGTATTCAAGCATGCAATGACATGAGCAGATAATTCACATACCGTTAATTAAATTAAACGTGACAGGCGAAATGCAATGACATGAACATATTCGCGTACCGTTATTAGAAATTAAACGTGACAGGCAAAATGCAATGACATGAACAGATATTCGCGTACCGTTTATTGGAATTAAACATGGCAGTTAGAATGCAATAGCAGTTAAGGATGCATGGATGACATGAACAGTTAATACGCGTTCCGTTAAGGAAAATTAAACGTGACATACAAGCATGATGAGGGTGACGGACCAAGCTTCGTTGTCAAGCTAGGTCAATGGCGTCTAAACGGCTATCCTTTCACCGTCTAGTCTCTTTTACGCTAAAGCAAGGTAAATGGCCTAAGACATGGCCCAAATCAAGAGATGCAAGTTTCACTTGCCTAGCACCGGGGACGGCGACTACTTCGTCACACGGATGCCAATCTATGGGGAAATCACTGTTATGGGGGGAACAACCATCAACAACATGAAATTTATTAGGGTTTCATAAAATTACCAATAGACTATGAAAACATAGAGGAATCGATTTCTTACCAAGAGGAGACGGAAGGAACACTCCGGGGAACCCTATGATCAGATCTGGAAAAGATTGGAGAAGTTTGGGAAAACTAGGGTTTTGGGGGATTTGGGGATTTTGATGGGTTTGGGTGAGATTTTGGGGAAGATGAGAGGTGGATGGAGTGAATGGTTGGATTGGATGATGATTCTAGGGCTTGGAATGGAGAAATGGAGCTTGGAGGAAGATGGGGGCTGAAGGGGGAAATTTTTAGGGTTTTGGGTCGTGTTGGAGAAGAAGAAGTCGTTTGGGAGGGGTATTTATAGGTTGGGCTGGCGGCTGCCCAGAAATTAGGGTTTTAACACTGGTTAGTCGGTCCAAGAGCAACCACTGACCGACTAGTTTGGCAACTAGTCGGTCGGTCGACCAACACAGACCGACTAAGTGCAAACAGTAACTCCTGAACGAAAATAGGATTCTAGAGTTAGTCGGTCCATGAACAATTACTGACCGACTAGTTTAGCATCTAGTCGGTCGATGAACGTTCTTAGACCGACTAAGAGTAAACAGTAGCTGATACAAAAATAAGATGATGAGTTAGTCGGTTCAAGAAGCATTGCTGACCGACTAGTTTGCAACCTAGTCGGTCAACCAACGTTCTTAGACCGACTAACGATAAACAGTAACTCTTGAGAAATTTAGAAAGCTAACTAGTCGGTCCAAGAAGGATTGCCGACCGACTGGATCGTCATCTAGTCGGTCGGTGGCCCTTCTTACACCGGCTAATGAGCACAGAAAAGTACCGATACGGAGCGCGGGGCCCCGGGATCGATTCCTAAGACTCCTAGGCTTGATCTAACAGTTAGATACGACCGTTATGAAGTCCGTCACGAGTGACATACTTTGAAATCGACAATCCTACGGAAGAAGCGAGGAAATACGACGAATCGATCGAAAATGAAATCTATGGAGACGAAAACCACACAAGAGGAGAAAATCCATCAAAACATATATTATATTATATTAAATCCAGATTCATGAAAAGCAGTCGTTACATCCTCCCCAACTTAAGAAAAATTCCGTCCTCGGAATTTCCAAACACTCACGAGTCCGGAAACAAAAGTGGGAAACGCTCTCGCATCTCATCCTCATTCTCCCAAGTAGACTCTCCAGGTGAGCCGTGTCGCCACATCACCCTCACAAGATTGACAACCTTGTTACGAAGCGATTTCTGACGCCTGTCCAGAATCTGCACTGGATGCTGGTCATACGTCATATCGGGGCGAACGGTAATCTCCGAAAAATCCACCGCATGAGACGGATCGCTAATGTATCGACGAAGCTGCGACACATGGAAAACATTGTGAACTCCTTCCAAAGACGGCGGCAAGGCCAAGCGATAAGCTACCTCGCCAACCCTCTCCAAAACGTCAAACGGTCCAATGTATCGCGGGCTCAACTTCCCACGCTTCCCGAAACGAATCACACCACGATTCGGGGAAATCTTCAAGAACACATGGTCGCCCGGCTGAAACTCCAAAGGACGATGTTTAGCATCCGCCCAATGTTTAAAACGGTCCTGAGCAATTCTCAACCTCTCCCGAATATTCCTGACGATATCCATGGCCTCCACGATCATCTCAGGTCCCAACAACTCCCGATCTCCAACGTCATCCCAACTCAATGGCGATCGACATTTCCTCCCATAAAGAGCGGCGAAAGGCGCCATGCCAATACTCGCCTGGAAGCTGTTGTTGTAGGAAAATTCCACCAAGTGTAGATGGTCCTCCCACGAACCCTTGAAATCCAACATGCACGCCCTCAGCATGTCTTCCAAAATCTGAATCGTCCTCTCGGACTGGCCATCCGTCTGCGGATGGTACGCCGTGCTGAAACTCAGACGCGTACCCAAGCTCTTCTGTAAACTCTGCCAAAACTGAGATGTGAACCTCGTGTCTCTGTCAGACACGATACTCACGGGGACTCCATGAAGTCGCACAACCTCCTGCACGATTCACGTTACATCACTATCTAAACTAGGAAAAGGAAATAAAACGGAGAGTAAAAGAATTTTACCTTCATATATCTCCTCGCTAGCGTCTCAGTGGACTGTCCCACTCGGAATGGAATAAAGTGCGCAGATTTGGTCAATCGATCTACGATCACCCAAATCGCGTCATTCTGCTTCGGACTCCGAGGTAGTCCAGTCACGAAATCCATAGTGATGTGTTGCCACTTCCACTCCGGAATCGGAAGCGGTTGTAGCAACCCGGCCGCACGCTGATGCTCCGCCTTCACTTGCTGGCAAACCAAGCACTTGGCTACACTCCGAGCCACGCTCCTCTTCATGCCATGCCACCAATAATTCAGACGAAGATCCTGGTACATCTTGGTGCCACCAGGATGCACAGAATACGGCGAACTGTGTGCCTCCACCATCAGCTCCTCTCTGATATCCCCAGCAGGCACACACAACCTGGCTCCAAACCTCAGCGAGCCATCCTCATGAATCAAAAAGTCAGTCCGCAGACCGGCTTCCACCATCTCCCGAATCTTCACCAGCTTCGGATCCTCAGCCTGGCCAGCCTTAATCCGATCCACGATCGTCGACTGTACCTGCATGTACATCAACGACGAAGCCTCTCCAGGAAGAACAATCTCCACACCAGACTCGTAAAAATCCTGCTGCAATCTCCACTGCGAGGTCAAAATCATCACCGCTGGAAGCCTACTCAAAGCATCCGGAACCACATTCACCTTGCCAGGGTGATACTGCAAATCGATATCATAATCCGCCATAAGCTCCAACCATCGACGCTGTCGCATGTTGAGCTCCTTCTGAGTGAAAATATACTTCAAGCTTTTGTGATCGGTGAAAATCTTCACTTTCTCACTCAGCAGAAAGTGCCTCCAAATCTTAAGAGCAAACACAACGGCAGCCAACTCCAAATCATGCGTCGGATAATTCTTCTCATGAACCTTAAGCTGACGAGACGCATACGCCACAACATGCCCGTGCTGATGCAACACACAACCGAGACCCTTGCCAGAAGCATCGCAAAAGATCTCAAATCCACCGCTGCGATCAGGCACAACAAGAATAGGGGCACTCGTCAACCTCTCCTTCAGAATACCAAAAGCACTCTCACAATCACCCGACCAAACATAAGCAACATCCTTCCGCGTCAACCTGGTCATCGGCTCAGCAATACGGGAAAAGTCCTTAATGAATCGCCGATAATAACCAGCAAGTCCAAGGAAGCTCCGAATCTCAGACGCAGACGACGGAACAGGCCACTCCTTGATGGCCCTAATCTTCTCGGGATCCACTGAAATACCATCTCCAGTCACCACATGCCCGAGAAAAGCAACTCTATCCAGCCAAAACTCGCACTTCGAAAACTTAGCATACAACCGATGCTTCCTCAAAATCTCCAACACCGTCCTTAGGTGCGAGGCATGCTCTTCCTCCGACTTCGAATAGATCAGAATGTCGTCAATAAAGATAACGACAAACTTATCCAAAAAGTCGTAGAAAATCAGGTTCATCAGATTCATGAAAACTGCGGGTGCGTTAGTTACACCGAAAGGCATAACCACGAACTCATAGTGTCCATACTTCGTCCTGAACGCTGTCTTCGGAACATCTCCCTTCTTTACCTTCAACTGATGGTAACCACTCCTCAAATCCAATTTAGAAAACACCCTCGAACCTCCAAGCTGATCAAAAATATCATCGATGCGAGGCAACGGGTATTTATTCTTACTGGTCACCGCATTCAACTCCCGATAGTCCACGCACATGCGATGCGAACCATCCTTCTTCTTCACTAGCAACACCGGTGCTCCCCACGGAGACACGCTAGGATTAATATAACCCTTCTGCAAAAGCTCATCCAACTGCTTCCACAACTCTTCCAACTCTGCAGGTGTCATACGATACGGCGCCTTCGAAATCGGCTGCGCACCTGGAACAAGATCGATAGAAAATTCCAAAGCCCGATCAGGCGGCAAACCAGACATCTCCTCGGGGAAGACGTCGCCAAAATCTCGCACCACAGCTGGCCACTCCAGCTCCATCTGCATAGCCACAGCCTCCACCGGCCTGGCCCGAAATTTGACAGGACCAAGCGAACTGCTACCACGACTGAACTCAAACACTGGGTGTCCGGGAATCTCGAACACCACCTTCTTCCTCCTGCAGTCGATCGTAGCATAGAAGCTCGCAAGCCAATCCATCCCAAGAACTGCATCATAGTTGATGATGTCGTGGACAATGAAATCAGCACAAAGCTCACGTCCACAAACCACCAACGGACAAGAATTGCACCCACGATGCACCGAGACTACACCGTTCCCTGTGACGATATTCCAACTCTTAGGAAGAGAGGACGTCGACAAGGAATGCTTCTCCACGAAGCTCCGGGCCAAAATGCACATCGATGCACCAGAGTCAAAGAGGACTCGTGCAGGGAACATGCAAACCAAAACCACACCTAACAAGCAATTTAACAATCAAATCCTAGTCTAGCAAACAATCATGAGCAAGCAACCAATATAATCAAAATCAAACTAACTAAGGAAGATAAATAGCTAGAATGAGCGTTACCTGCAATAACTTCATCCACGGCCATGCTCTCCTCCTCAGTCATCAGAAAGGCCTGCCCTCTCGGCGGAACAGCCTGCCGAAAGGCCTGTCTCTGTGGAACAAGGGGCGCTCCACGTCCAATGGGCACAGGAGCTCGCTGCTGCAACGGCTGTGCTGCAATAGGAGCCCGCCAAGGCTGTCGCGACTTCGGACACTCCCGGATGGTGTGGGCAGGATCTCCGCAGACAATGCACTGTCCTAGAAACCTCCTACACTGATACCTGAGGTGTCCAGTCTTGCCACAGAAATGGCAAGTCTTCGGAATAGGCCCTCCTGGCCTCTTGAACTGCACCGGATGACTAGGCTTGAAACCAGGCCTAACCACCGCCCTGGCCTGCTCCATAGGCCTCTTCCCAGCTCCGGAAACATGTCTCTTCCTCTGATTCAAATTCAACTCTTGCCGCCTCGCAGCAATCAGAACCTTATGATATGTCTCCAAGTCAGAAGAGGTCACAAAGCTCTGAAGCTCCAAGGCAAGTCCCTGGAGAAATCGCTGAGCTTTCTCATCGGCATCCTGCACCATCTTAGGTGCAAACCGACTGAGCCTCGTGAACTCCTGGTGGTACTGATCCATCGACAAGCTCCCCTGCTTCAGATCTATAAAGCGCTGCAGCATCACCTGCCGAGCAGCCTTCGGGAAGAACTCTCCATCGAATCTGGACTTGAAGGTAGCCCAGACGATCGGCTCCACCAACATCTTCTCTTCAGCATCCCACCAATTCCTGGCGTTATCCTTCAGCTGCCTCTTAGCCAGATCAACCCATCCAGCCGGGTTAATCTTCGCCATTGCCAAGTTATCCTCAATGTTCCTTATCCACTCGTCGGCAGCCAGAGGACCCTCAGAACCATCAAAATATGCGGGGCCCAGCTCCCGAAATTGCTTCGCTCCTGGCTCAGAGCGAGGGGCATCCGGAAGAGCCCGGGCAGCTCGAGCAAGCGGAGCATTCTGGACTTGCAGAAGCACGCCCTGCTGAACTTGCATCATCTGCAACATCATCCGCATCATCTCACCGCTGGTGGGTTCCCGCTCAGGCTCCTCATCATGAGGGATCGCGCCACTACCACCACCACGGGTGAATCGTCTTCCTGCCATCTAGTGACACAGAAAACGAATCAGATTAGACTCATAGCTTATGACTCGGACGTCGAACTTAGTTTATTGGACATTCTAATATTATTATCGCTATTCAAAAAATCGCAGTTACAGAGCGACCTGCATGGGCCACCACTAAAACCTGTCACGACCCGCTTCCCTAAAATGGAGGCGAGACGTGAAAAGGTCCTCACGAGAGTGGAGCTGTGAAGCCCCAAACCCGATAAGCGTCCACAATACATAAACAGGTCCCTGTAACCACAACAGAATAACAATAATAATACAAGGAGAAACTGAAATAAAATTCCACATCTCAAACATTGTCCAACAAGAAAATAAGTCCAACATCCAGAAAAGCCACCAGGCTAAAAGAAAAGAGTCTAAAGGCCCAGAACAAGGCCAACAAAAGAAACGACAACCACAAAGTATCGGTGCTACGCACCGATAACAAAACAACTGTCTAAACAAAAGTAAAGCACAACGAAGACACTAGGACTGGTCCCCAGTGTCCACGTACTCCCCGTCAAACACAAGCACGGGCTCAGCGTCAGCAAACACCTCGTCCCCAACAAGTAACTCAGGCTCGGGCTCTAACATGTGTCACCCAAAAGAGAAAAGGGGCACATGTCAGCAAGTCGAACGACTTGTGCAAGGAAACGGGAATAATGGTAAACTAGCAACCTAGCAATTAAAACATGGTGCATGGCAAGTAAAGTACGGTGGTAACAAGTAAGGTAAAGGAGAGTACAAGTGACAAGTATCAAGTGGTAGGGGTGACATGTAATGTCAAGTAACAAGTAAGGTACAAGGGATCACTCGACGAGTGCCCTATTGCCCGCAGGCTGTGTTCAAGTATCAAGTACAAGGGGTCACTCAACGAGAGCCATATTACCCGCAGGCTGTGATGAGCTCGTCTTCTGGAACACGAGCCAGAAAGTGTATTGATAAGTATGGCGTAGGGGTGCACCTAGCCGGGACAAGTAGCACTAGTATGTAGCGATGCTACGCAATCACGATGAGTATTCAAGCATGCAATGACATGAGCAGATAATTCACATACCGTTAATTAAATTAAACGTGACAGGCGAAATGCAATGACATGAACATATTCGCGTACCGTTATTAGAAATTAAACGTGACAGGCAAAATGCAATGACATGAACAGATATTCGCGTACCGTTTATTGGAATTAAACATGGCAGTTAGAATGCAATAGCAGTTAAGGATGCATGGATGACATGAACAGTTAATACGCGTTCCGTTAAGGAAAATTAAACGTGACATACAAGCATGATGAGGGTGACGGACCAAGCTTCGTTGTCAAGCTAGGTCAATGGCGTCTAAACGGCTATCCTTTCACCGTCTAGTCTCTTTTACGCTAAAGCAAGGTAAATGGCCTAAGACATGGCCCAAATCAAGAGATGCAAGTTTCACTTGCCTAGCACCGGGGACGGCGACTACTTCGTCACACGGATGCCAATCTATGGGGAAATCACTGTTATGGGGGGAACAACCATCAACAACATGAAATTTATTAGGGTTTCATAAAATTACCAATAGACTATGAAAACATAGAGGAATCGATTTCTTACCAAGAGGAGACGGAAGGAACACTCCGGGGAACCCTATGATCAGATCTGGAAAAGATTGGAGAAGTTTGGGAAAACTAGGGTTTTGGGGGATTTGGGGATTTTGATGGGTTTGGGTGAGATTTTGGGGAAGATGAGAGGTGGATGGAGTGAATGGTTGGATTGGATGATGATTCTAGGGCTTGGAATGGAGAAATGGAGCTTGGAGGAAGATGGGGGCTGAAGGGGGAAATTTTTAGGGTTTTGGGTCGTGTTGGAGAAGAAGAAGTCGTTTGGGAGGGGTATTTATAGGTTGGGCTGGCGGCTGCCCAGAAATTAGGGTTTTAACACTGGTTAGTCGGTCCAAGAGCAACCACTGACCGACTAGTTTGGCAACTAGTCGGTCGGTCGACCAACACAGACCGACTAAGTGCAAACAGTAACTCCTGAACGAAAATAGGATTCTAGAGTTAGTCGGTCCATGAACAATTACTGACCGACTAGTTTAGCATCTAGTCGGTCGATGAACGTTCTTAGACCGACTAAGAGTAAACAGTAGCTGATACAAAAATAAGATGATGAGTTAGTCGGTTCAAGAAGCATTGCTGACCGACTAGTTTGCAACCTAGTCGGTCAACCAACGTTCTTAGACCGACTAACGATAAACAGTAACTCCTGAGAAATTTAGAAAGCTAACTAGTCGGTCCAAGAAGGATTGCCGACCGACTGGATCGTCATCTAGTCGGTCGGTGGCCCTTCTTACACCGGCTAATGAGCACAGAAAAGTACCGATACGGAGCGCGGGGCCCCGGGATCGATTCCTAAGACTCCTAGGCTTGATCTAACAGTTAGATACGACCGTTATGAAGTCCGTCACGAGTGACATACTTTGAAATCGACAATCCTACGGAAGAAGCGAGGAAATACGACGAATCGATCGAAAATGAAATCTATGGAGACGAAAACCACACAAGAGGAGAAAATCCATCAAAACATATATTATATTATATTAAATCCAGATTCATGAAAAGCAGTCGTTACATCCTCCCCAACTTAAGAAAAATTCTGTCCTCGGAATTTCCAAACACTCACGAGTCCGGAAACAAAAGTGGGAAACGCTCTCGCATCTCATCCTCATTCTCCCAAGTAGACTCTCCAGGTGAGCCGTGTCGCCACATCACCCTCACAAGATTGACAACCTTGTTACGAAGCGATTTCTGACGCCTGTGCCTTTTAGTAAGTTGGGCACGTGTGCCTTTTAGGCTGTATCCTACCACAAGTCATTGTTGCAGAATTTGATGCTCTTCATCAAACTCTAACTATGCAACAAAATCAAAAAAGAGTGTTGTTAATTGCACTGCAACCTTTTATGAATTCACCGTAAGCGGAGAAAATGAAACTAAAAAGAAAGACGCAGAATGACTAATTTGTCATTACGGTGTCTGTGTTTGTTGTCAGAAGCAACGATAAATCAGACAAAACCCTCTCAAGGCAAACAATACTGCAGAAAGCACATATAAACATCAGCTCCATAAGTCATCTCCTCACAATAAGTTTCACATAAGTCAAGCATGCGAGCAATTCAATCTCTTTTTTTCTTATAGTTATATGATACGAATTCTCGAATTGTCAATGGCATATAATGAGAAATTTTTCTTGGAGAGAAATGGCAATAGTCATCATAATATAAGCCTCCCAACATCAAAGAGGCGATGAAGGGGCATTAAAAATATAAAGAAAGACCAACAGAAGATTCAACCATGTTTTTCACTGACAGTTACACCATACCATCGTTGTGGGCTGGAGAAAAATTCTAGGCTAAGAAACATATCCAATAGAAGAAGACCTTGGCATGAAAGCAGCATATCAATAGAAGAAGACTTTGTCATGAAACCATAATGGTTTCTGTTTAGGTATGGATGCCTATGTATTTTGGTCGGAATTTAAGCGCATATAACGCATGAGAGACCCTTCAAATTCCCCTAGACCAGTTAACAATCTAAAACACGACGACGAGGAAGAGGTTGAGAGTAAAAAAAGTAACAACGCCCAGAAGAGTTTGTGGTGCAATCAAAAGAGCACTCATAATGGCAAACTTGTAAATAAAAGTGCAGTGAAATCATAAGATCTTGCAGTGCAACTAACATCACTCATTAAAAACAACATTTAAATAGGTCAAATATATTGAAATTCCCCTTCTATCACTAATTCGCCATGTTAAGCAAAACTTTAACGGATCAAAGCTGAACTTTGGGAAGACAAAAGATCAAAGAAAGCGATCAAGAGGGGATTGCTTTACTTTCGCTCCAGATATTCCTCAGGGATACCAGAAATGATCACAATCTCTCCGGGCATGATCTCAACGACAGCGTCGGAGGATCTATGTGACGGCGTCGGAGGAGATCGATCTCTGTTGAAGCAGAAACCATAAAGACAGGAAAGAAGTTACCGAAGCTTTGGGTTGAGTCATAGAGTAGGTCGCTCTCTTTAATACGTTTCGCGGCTCTGCCCAAGATTGTGCAAGCAGTGTACATCATCGACGTCCCAGGATAAAACAGCCTAAAATCTTCCTCTGTCAACGATCTCCTCTGCACTGGAAGAAGACCCGAAAGAACAAACACCCAAAAGAACTACTGCTTAAAATCATTCAAAGAATTTTCGGAAAACGGATAAGAAGATAGAAGAGTAAATTGGGTTTTCATATTTTTTCGTATTAACAAAATGGAAAACATGATCTTATTTTATATCGAAAATAATAACAGGAAGAATTCGGCTATAATCGAAGGATTAATGGGGGGATTAAAAACTTGAACGTCAATGTACGTGGAATAATGAACGTTAATGAACGTGGAATAATTAACGTTAATGAGAGTAATGGACGTTAACGAGGGAGTAAAACTAGGAGTAATTAACGACCCTATGAACATTTCAAAATCAGTTCAAAATTTGTATCTTGAATAATAATAATTTAAAATATTTATTTTATCCAAAAAATAATAGTCGCGCGCACGCACGACACGGCCCGCCGGCAGCGACGCACGCGTGGTGTGAGCTCAAATTCATGTAAGTCCTATCGCCTTCACAAAAGAGTCGTACCCCATGGGGCACATCCCAAGGGCTCAACAAATCCCGTAATCCGTATATACTCCTCCAAGGCAACTTTCCTAATCAATATGAGACTAAACCAAATGGAGGGAAAAACCAAAGAAAGTCCACACACAATACCCTTTGAAACCTATCTGAAAAATTCAAGAATTTCCAACAATCTCCCACTTGAATTTTTTTATTTAAAAAATCAATTCTCATCAAACAATATACTTTAATATAAAATTGTGCATATGCAAAGGTGTCTATCGACTTGAACATTTACATAGTGTAGATGATTTAGATTTTACTAGAGTAACTCGTAGTTTTGAACTCTATCTTGAACAACATCATGCACACAACCTTATCAAGGTGTAGTTCATAAGCAAGTGCTTTACGGTCATGCACGTGTATCACAGTATCGTGAATGCCCTAAAGAATTTACCCAAAATTCCATAGGAAGCGGCCACACTTCCACATTCACATAGGTGAGTTTATGAAGGGTACTCGTGTAGTTAAGTACCCCACTTCACATAGAGTATATATCTCATTAAGAGTTAAAAGTAACTCATCCTTTTATCACTTCATGATATCATGCACGATTTGATTTTTATGGAATAGGACTAAAAATTATAATAGCATGATTCTTCACATATCACTTCATGATTTGTTATTACCATTTGAAACTATTTCTCGGGATCTCCGGTCTATAGATTGGGTTTCCCTCACAAGTGACTAATCAGTCTAAGGGCATAAGTCACATTTCTTTCGAGGTTTTAAAAACTTTTTCTCTAGCTAATCCTTTCGTCAAAGGATCAGCTAAATTATCGTCATTACGTACATGATCCACTCTCACAGCTCCACATGTCATATACTCTCTAATAGTGATGTGCTTGCGACGTATTGTCGTCTTTTTCCGTTAAAAAAACTATTCTGAATTTTTGCAATAGCTGTAGTACTATCACAATGGATTAAGACGACTGTAATTGGTCTTTCACAGAAAGGATGTTCCGATAAAAGGTT
Organism: Scilla litardierei; assembly: GCA_030789695.1. NCBI lineage: Eukaryota > Viridiplantae > Streptophyta > Magnoliopsida > Asparagales > Asparagaceae > Scilla > Scilla litardierei. The sequence continues at coordinate 648,794,703 of CM061142.1, read as the reverse complement.
TCTTAGCCACCCTGCTTCTTCACTAGCTGAAGCTAGTGCAATTATCTCAGACTCCATAGTGGATTACGCAAAGATAGTATCTTTCTTGGATTTCCAAGAAACAGCTCCCCAGCTATGCTAAATATATAGCAACTAGTTGCCTTGGAGTCATCTGAAAAGGTTTTCCAATCAGCATCACTATATCATTCAAGGATAGCTAGAAGCTTCTGATAATGTAATCCAAGGTTCATGGTCCTCTTAAGGTACCTCATGACTCTTTCAATAGCATGCCAATGCTCAATACTAGGTCTGCATGTAAACCTGCATAGTAAGCATACATCATAAGCTATATTAGGCTTACTGCAATCAGCAGCATATCGAAGACTACCAATGATGCTCACATACTCAGATTGGTTAACACCATTGCCGGTGTTCTTGAACAACTTAACACTAAGACCATATGTAGTACATGCTGGTTTACAATCGAAATAATTATATTTCTTTAGAATCTAATCAATGTAATGAGATTGGTCCAAAGAAATTCCATATTCAGACCTATTTATTTTAATTCCAATGATTATATTAGATTCACCAATATCTTTCATGTCAAAGTTTGCACATAACATGGATTTCACAGTGTTCACAACATGAATGTTAGAACCAAAAAGCATCATGATCATATCATCAACATAAAGACATATAATATTGCAAATATCATTTTCAGATTTATAATATATGCATTTGTCACTTTCGCTAACTTTGAAACCATTAGAGATAACAAGGTTATCAAAATTTTCATGTCATTTCTTAGGTGCTTGTTTCAAACCATAAAGTGACTTATCTAATTTGCACACTTTATCTTCTTTACCAGGAACTACAAAACCTTCAGGTTGATTCATGTAGATTTCTTCTTCTAAATCACCATTTTAAAAGGTTGTTTTAACATTCATTTGGTGCATAACTAAATCATGTATAGTAGCAAGAGATAAAAGCACATGTTTGGATGTAATTATAAACACATGTGAAAAGGTATCAAAGAAATCTACATTTTTTCTTTGGCTAAATCCTTTGGCTACCAGACGAGCTTTATATTTATTTATAGTTCTAGCAGGTTTCAACTGCTTTTTAAGTATCCACTTACACCCTATTGATTTACACCTTGGAGGTAAATCTACTAGGTGCCAAGTCCTATTTGACTCAAGAGCGTCCATCTCATCATTTATAGACTCTTGCAACAAGTTGGTATCTACATAGGACAAAGCATCATTAAGATTGATAGGATCTTCTTCTAAGGTATATGTACAGAAATCAAAACCAAAATCTTTAGATAATCGAGCACGTTTACTCCACATAGGTTCAATTTCTAATTCCTATCGGACTCATTAATACTACTGATAGGCACATTACTAGAACTTGAGCCCTCGCTATTCTTCAATTTAAAAGGATTTCTATGTGTTGAGTATTGGTGTTTTATACCAATCTTATTTTGATGATGATCACAACATTATGTTGTTGCTAATGAATCTCATGTTTTAGTCTCTCAGTTTATTTCAAGGATATCTTTCTTGGAGACTAATCACTTGGTGTAAGGATGGACGTCTTGTGAAGAAGGGCCAAAGTTTGGACTCAAGGAGTGCCAAAGCTAGGAGATGGTGGAGAGCAATCAAGGCATCAAGATTGGAGACTTAGACTCTAATGAAAGCATTGTAATCCATGTAATTTAATTTATTGCTTTCTCTCTCTTTTGAGTCTAGGTTATTGTAATGCCTTGTTAGATGGTTTACTTATCATGCATATGCATTTAACCATCGTAGTGAACCTTAGGATTATCATAAAATCCAACCCAATAGGTTCACTCTGTCCAAAAACTTATTTGAAGTCTCTGGCTTTCCTTCAGTCGCCTGATGAGGGAAACACAGTCGACTGGGTGATTTCCAGTCACCTGTAGATCCTTCTACAGTCTCCTGATTTGCACAGCTCAAGTCAACATTTCAATTGACTCAAACTTGAGCTTTATGCATAGTCGTCTGTCGATCAGTTTACAGTCACCTGTATACTTACAGTCGCCTGGAAATTGTCCAACAGTCGCCTGTATATCGTAAGTGCAATCTCTGCATCTCTCTGTCTTCTCTCTATTTTTTACAACAGATGACTGATGAAGAATGTACAGTCGCCTGACTATTTGACAGTCGAATGTAGTATTAACACCAGTCGCCTGTGCAAAGAATTGGAGAAAGAGTGCAGCTCTCTGTTTCGATCCAGCCCTTGCAGCAGTCATCTGCTGAAGGATTAACAGGCGCCTATCCTGTTTGTCAGTCGACTGTATTGTCTTCATCAGTCGACTGTCCTGACTCAGATTATAGCCGTTGGATATTTTCTAGCCGTTGATCAGTCGACTGTATTTTGATCATCAGTCGACTGTTCCTGTCGTTTTCACCCAGTTTCTAGCCGTTGCAGAATTCGTTCTTTAGCTGTTTCCTTGGGTTTTGGGGCTTGATATGGGGTTCCTATATATTGGAGTTTGCTGACATCTCTTGAGAACTCTTGACAACACTTGATTCTTCTTGATTCAATAGAAAATCTCAAGAGATCAATAAGCAACTCTCAAGCTCCCTCATTTCCCTCTATTGAGCATTCATCTCTCTTCATGCATTGAAGTCCAGCTCAAGGGAAATCATCCAAGTGCTCTCAAGCATATTCCAACACTTGGAGATCCTCTTCCATGCCTTGCATTCATTCATGAGTAAGCATCTCAAGGCATAGGTAAGAGTATTTATTTTACTTGGTGTAATTGTATTTTTCCTATTTCTCTTTGTGGGATTAGGATTCTCTCTTTGTGGGAGGTTGTCTCTTTGTGGGACTTAGGATACTCTCTTTGTGGAAGTAACTCTCTTTGTGGAAGTTTAGTGTCCTAGTATAGGGCTAACCCTAATTCTCTGAGTGGGAGTTAGTGATTCTCTGTGTGGGAGTCTTGATCCTCGTGTAGGATTGGTTGGGTCCTTGTGTAGGGCATAAATCCTCTTTGTGGGGTATCTCCTTATGAGATTTGTATTCACTTCTCTGTGTGGGAATATAGTGAATATTGGTGTGGCTGGATGTACCTAAGTTTGGGGAACTAGGGTAATTCTTTGTGTTTGCGTTTGGATTGATTGTGCCTTTTAATTCCTCTTGCATTTATAATTCCGCATTTGCAAGTTAAATTTTAATTGGACAATTTTATTGTCATTACACTATTCACCCCCTCTAGTGTGTGTTATTAGTATTGCAAGTGTTAGACGATCCCTACAATTGGTATCAGAGCGAGGTTAAAGCATACTGCAACGATGGCATTCAAAGCCTCATCCGCGTCTCATGAAGAAGGTCACTCAACCGTTCGACCCCCGCTCTTCAACGGAACCAACTACCCGAGTTGGAAGATCAGAATGATGATCTACATGGAGGGTCAAGACCTATGGGACATCACGGAGGTGCCATTTGAGAAGCCCACTACTCATGCGGCTTCAAGGACAAAGGCGGAGAAGGACTCAATCAAGTTCAATGCGAGAGCTATAAATGCATTACATTGCACTCTCTCAGCTAATGATTTCAACCGCATCTCCATGTACACAACGGCAAATGATATTTGGCACACCTTGGAGATTTGTCATGAATGGACAACGAAGGTAAAGAAATCTAAACAAACTGTGTTTAGATCTAAATATGAAATGTTTAAGATGCAGGAAGGCGAAAGCATTTCAGAGATGTTCACAAGGTTCACTGATATCGTGAATGCTTTGGAGGGACTCGGGAAGACGATTTCCTAAGAGGATCATGTAGAGAAGATCATTGACTCTCTCACACCTCGTTGGGAGTCAAATGCCAACAGAATTTTGGAGTCGTATGACACGTCCAAATATACCGTTGAGGAGCGTTGGAAATCTCATGGCGTATGAAGTGAAGCTTCAACACAAGAATGAGATTCAACCAACAAAGCCCGAGAAGCTAGAGAAACAAAAGGGGGTTGCATTCCATGCCAAGGAGGAGCCAATCAAGTGGAGGAGGAAATTCCATCGAGAAGCTCCTAGTGAAGAAGCTGAGCAAGAAGATGCAAGTGGAGAATAAATTGAGGAGCTTGTCGAGCAATTCAAAGCATTCCTCAAATGCAAGCAAGGTAAGTCTTTGTCAAAGTTTGCCTCCAATTCTAACAAGGTTCCTACTTGTTACACTTGCATTGGGAAAGGTCACTTGTCCACCGAATGCCCTTCCAAACCCAACAAAGAAATTTACAAGGGTAAAGGGAAGAAGCATTGGAAAGGAAAGTCCAAGTCCAAGAACCAAAAGAAGGTACTTGTCGGGACCTTTGATGATTCGAGTGAGAACACTTCGAGTAACGAAGAAGTGGATACAAAGGAGGATGCTCACGCATGCTTTGTAGCCATTGATGGTCCTACACCAATCCCCTCCGGATTAAATGAAGAAGAGTTGGATGCTTGGCTTGACGCATACAATTCCTATGAGGATTCGTGCCTCATGGCTATGGAGGAGAAGTCGTCATCAACCTCTTGCAAGGAGGATGATGATGTTGTTGAGATCAAGGAAGAAAAGATCTCATACGAGGAGCTCAATATCAATTTTGACTTGGTGTCCGAAAAGGCTAGTTAGTGCATCAACTCTTACAATAGATTAAAAGCAAAATATAAGATTGCTAAGAGTAGATTGCATGAACTAGATATTGCAAGTGTAATTCATGATGAAAAGCATGCTTATGACACTTGTGAGAGAGACACACTTCTCTCTCAAGTTAAGGAATTGAGTCTTTCAAATGAAAAACTTGTTGCTCAACACCTTAGCTTAGATGCTCACATTCAACAACTTACGTTGAAATGTGAAGAGGAATCCCGTAAGCTCATTAGTTTTGTGTATTCTAGGGATTCACTCCACGATTTGTTGGAAAAACAACATCCGACAAATCATAGAGGAGGTTTGGGTTATATTCAAAATGTGGTTCCCAACCCCACCTCTAATTCTTCTTATGGTGCAAATACAAGAAATATTGCTAAAGCACCTAAGAAGAATCACCATGTTTTCTTGTAAAACAATAACACCAACAAGAAGCATGTAGATCACAAGGTGATGAGGAAAAATGAAAAATCTTCATTCTTTGCTAAGAAGCAAAATCCTCATTCTTTACAAGCTAAGAAATTTGTTTCTACACCTAAGCATACCACATCCTTCCCTCTTGCAAAGGCAAAACCATTGCCTAGGAAATCCTTGAGATTATAGATTCCCACTATGGTTAGTGTGCAGGAGAGAGATAGTTACATCAACTCTCTAGTTAGGGATGTGATCACCTCGTGTGATTACGTTAGGAAATCAAACTCCTCTTAGGTTTGGTTACCTAATGTTTATGTTACACACACATTTGCATATTGCATGGGTATTGTGCTTAATTTTTGCATACCCATTGGTTGTGTGTACGTGTTTCATGTTTTTGAAAATACTTTCAATTGTATGTATTTTTCATGAAAATGGGAATCTTAGGTTTATTGACATGCATGCATTTTTGATCCATGTGTATGTCAATGGGGGAGTTAATATGTTATATGTTTAAATTATTTTAAGACATATTTTAACTCTCATTTCGGAGGTTATTTGAGATCATTATTTACATTTGGTTATTTTGGGTCTCAAACCAAACCTCTTGTTTATTGCCAACATGTTTCATGTTCATTGTTTTTGGCAATATCCTTGTGTATCATTGAAGCTTGATTTTTCCATATCTATTGCTTTGATACACTTTTGGCCCATGGCTCCATTAATTATAATTGGTATTAGATCCTAGAAGTCAAAAGTTGACCATTTCTATGATCTAGGGGTAGCATGGGATAGTGAATTGATACCCACTAAATTTTTAAATTTGGTATCATACATATCTTTCTTTTCTTGCATATTGTCACATCTTGGTTAAGATGACAAAGGGGGATATTTTTGATGTCCACCTTTTTGACGATGTCAATGGGGAGAGATATATGCATTATGTAAATATATATGGGGAGATATATTCATATGCATATGGGGAGAGATATATGGGATTAGATAAACCTTGCATGTTTGCATGATATTGTATTTTACTTTGTTTATTACAATTGGTTTATATAATCCTGCATATTATATGTCACCTTGATTTCAGTTGGTATAATGAGTATTTACTTTTGAGTAGCTAATTGTTTATTTGGTGCATATAAGTAGGGGGAGTTCATTAGCATTGTGCTTTATTTCTTTATGATTTACATAATGTGTGTCATCATCAAAAAGGGGGAGATTGTTGAGTATTGGTGTTTTATACCAATCTTATTTTGATAATGATCACAACATTATAGTGTTGCTAATGAATTTCATGTTTTAGTCTCTCAGTTTATTTCAAGGATATCTTTCTTGGAGACTAATCACTTGGTGTAAGGATGGACATCTTGTGAAGAAGGGCCAAAGTTTGGACTCAAGGAGTGCCAAAGCTAGGAAATGGTGGAGAGCAATCAAGGCATCAAGATTGAAGACTTAGACTCTAAGGAAAGCATTGTAATCCATGTAATTTACTTTATTACTTTCTCTCTCTTTTGAGTCTAGGCTATTGTAATGCCTTGTTAGATGGTTTACTTATCATGCATATGCATTTAACCATCGTAGTGAACCTTAGGATTATCATAAAATCCAACCCAATAGGTTCACTCTGTCCAAAGACTCATTTGGAGTCTCTGGCTTTCCTTCAGTAGCCTGATGAGGGAAACACAGTCGACTGGGTGATTTTCAGTCACCTGTAGATCCTTCTACAGTCTCCTGATTTGCACAGCTCAAGTCAACATTTCAATTGACTCAAACTTGAGCTTTACGCACTGTCGTCTGTCGATCAGTTTACAGTCGCCTGTATACTTACAGTCGCCTGGAAATTGTCCAACAGTCGCCTGTCTAACGTAAGTGCAATCGCTGCATCTCTCTGTCTTCTCTCTATTTTTTACAGCAGATGACTGATGAAGAATGTACAGTCGCCTGACTATTTGACAGTCAACTGTAGTATTAACATCAGTCGCCTGTGCGAAGAATTGGAGAAAGAGTGCAGCTCTCTGTTTCGATCCATCCCCTGCAGCAGTCGTCTGTTGAAGGATTAACAGGGGCCTATCCTGTTTGTCAGTCGACTGTATTGTCTTCGTCAGTCGACTGTCCTGGTTCAGATTATAACCGTTGGATATTTTCTAGTCATTGATCAGTCGACTGTCTTTTGATCATCAGTCGACTGTTCCTGTCGTTTTCACCCAGTTTCTAGCCGTTGCAGAATTCTTTCTTTGGCTGTTTTCTTGGGTTTTGGGGCTTGATATGGGGTTCCTATATATTGGAGTTTGTTGCCATCTCTTGAGAACTCTTGACAACACTTGATTTTTCTTGATTCAATAGAAAATCTCAAGAGATCAATAAGCAACTCTCAAGCTTCCTTATTTCCCTCTATTGTGCATTCATCTCTCTTCATCATTGAAGTCCAGCTCAAGGGAAATCATCCAAGTGCTCTCAAGCATATTCCAACACTTAGAGATCCTCTTCCATGCCTTACATTCATTCATGAGTAAGCATCTCAAGGCATAGGTAAGAGTATTTATTTTACTTGGTGTAATTGTATTTTTCCTATTTCTCTTTGTGGGATTAGGATTCTCTCTTTGTGGGAGGTTGTCTCTTTGTGGGACTTAGGATACTCTCTTTGTGGAAGTAACTCTCTTTGTGGAAGTTTAGTATCCTAGTGTAGGGCTAACCCTAATTCTCTGAGTCGGAGTTAGTGATTCTCTGTGTGGGAGTCTTGATCCTCGTGTATGATTGGTTGGGTCCTTGTGTAGGGCATAAATCCTCTTTGTGGGGTATCTCCTTGTGAGATTTGTATTCACTTCTCTGTGTGGAAATATAGTGAATATTGGTGTGGCTGGATGTACCCAAGTTTGGGGAACCAGGGTAATTCTTTGTGTTTGCGTTTGGATTGATTGTGCCTTTTAATTCCTCTTGCATTTATAATTCCGCATTTGCAAGTTAAATTTTAATTGGACAATTTTATTGCCATTACACTATTCACCCCTCCTCTAGTGTGTGTTGTTAGTATTGCAAGGGTTAGACGATCCCTACACTATGTTCATAAAAATCAGCATCATTAGATTCAATAACAATATGATCTTTCAAATCATAGAATCTATATGCTTTGTTATTAATAGCATAACCAATAAACACACATTCATATGCCCTACGACTACTAGCAAGTTTCTTCCTTTTGGGTTCTGGAATCTGAACATATGCTAAACAACCCAAGTCTTCAAGTAAGACAGATTTTTTGCTCATTGTGCACATCCATATCTAATTATCTTTTAAAACCTTTTTTGCTCATAGTCTATTTGTTAAGTGTATTAATTAATTAAGGGAAGGGGAGGTGTCTGGGGAGGGGGACCTGGGGGGGTTGTTGGCTGAGGGGAAAATTGGCTGGGGAGGATGAGGGTTCGGGGGAGGAGGGAGGGAGTTTGGGTGAAGGGTGGTGGCGCTGCGGTGGCTGGGGAGTTTTTTTTTTGGGGGGGGGGGGGGGGGGGGGCTGTGGAGGAGAGGCTGGCTGGGGGGAGTGCTGGGGAGGTAAAGGAAACCTTGTAAATACAAATGTAAGTGGAATTAGTTAAGTTTAATAGTTGCTTCATTTAATTTCTTTAAGTTAAGTTGTATGTGTACTTAGCAGAAGAATTAGAGAGAGAGATAGAGAGAAGATGAGCAAAATATTTTTAAGAAGAAGAAGGCGTGTTATATGCACCGAGTAATTTTTGTAGAGGGATGTGCGCGGTGAGTAATTTGGTATGTTCGTCGATTAATATTTTTGGGGTGTGCGCGATAAGTAATTTGTTATATACGCAGAATAATTTTTTTAAGGGGGTCATATTAATTTTGTTGTTTTAAAAAATGACACTTTCGCCAACGAGCAATTGCTCTGATGTCATTCTCTCTCGCATCTCTCTTGAAAAGTGTAGGGTCGTGCTGGATTGAGCCCGCCAACCAGAGTTTTACTGCTTTTCGATGTTTAAGGAAAAGGGAATTACTACGTGCACATACCGAATTGCTCTTCGCACGTCCGTTTTTACTTTTTACTCCGTGCACGTCGAATAAAATAATATTATTTACGTTTCTACTCAGCGCACGACCGAAAGTACCGAAAATACCCCTTAAGTCAAAACATCATAAATCGTGAGAAAATCTTTGAAAAGAAATCAAATTAAATCCCATAAAAACTTATAACATATACGAATCAAATTAAATCCCATAAAAAACTTATAACATATACAAATTGAATGACGGATGACGTAGATCGTGATAACACGAAAGTTGAATATTGAACAAAAAACCGAAAGTTGAAATTTTTTTCCGATGAAACAAAAGAAAACCAAGAATTATGTGGACAATCATAATTAATTTGTTCAACCATTTGCACATTAGTGGTTATGCACGATTTTGAAGTGGTTGGCAGGGTTGATCATGATTTCGAAGTGGTTGTACACACGAGTAGTTGTACACATTGAATAAAAATGGTAAAGACAAAGCAAAATTACTCAATGCGCACAACCGACAAAAGTTTAGCCGGTTGTGCATGTTGAGTAAAAATGGAAAATACCGCAAAATTACTCCACTCGTACAAACGGATAAAATGGCAAATACATCAAATTTAGCCGGTTGTGCGCGTTGAGTAAAAATGACAACGAGAGAGCAAAATTACTTAATGCTCATTTTAACCGGTTGTGTGCATTCTGTTTTATAGTTGGCAATTGAGTATTAATCAGTTGACTAATTATCGTATTCAACATCAAAGAAATGAACTTTATCATGATTTCATTCTCTCATTTCACATACTGATACGGCCCTTCCAGGATGGGCCAAGATCGAACGGTCCAAGCTCACGCCGCAAGCCAGCGGCCCTGAAGAAGAACAGGCCAATTGGCGAGGCCCCCACGGAGACGTGGAATCGGACCAGCCTCGGACCGAAGCGAGCGCCACCACTGGCTTATGTTAGCAGGGGTCAATGGCTCCCCTTAAAGCACACCCCCTAAACTCCATTAAGGGGCCCCATTACACCAACCTTCATGACCTATGAAGGCACCATCGAAGTGACGGATCATCGGGGAGAAAGTGGGGGGGGGGGGGGGACATTGAGGAGACGTGGCTGTGGAAGACTCCTATAAAGAGAGTCGAGACACAATGTACAAAGGATCACTTCCTGGATACCCAAAACACCGAGGTATTCCTCTCTCACGACCTTGTCTTCCGCCTTATATTTCTCCTCCATAGTTTGGCCCGAGGACTCGTGTATCGGCCTCCCCGTGAGCCATACCGATCCCACCGAGCATCCTTCAGATCCATTCTGACTTAGACATCGGAGGTGACTTGGTCGGAACCAAGGTCTGACCCTCCTGACGAGTTTTCTTGTCTATTCAGGTCAAGTAGATCCAGCGCGTCGAGGCTACCCTTCGGCGCCCGGCTATTCCGAAGCCGAACGTGCTTTCCCTTGAGTCCGCTCGTCTACACCCCAACGGAGGCTGTCACCCTGACGAGGACTCCCTTCGGCACGCCGACGTGTGGACTCGCACGCTCTTCGCCCAAGCTGAACGTGCTGGATCCCGTTCATGGAGGCACGTGATAGCTATGAGCGCGTTGACCTCCCGCCCCCAGTCAACAAAACAGCGGTGGGAAAACACCCGAACATCTGGCGCCGTCTGTTGGAAACGAAGAAGCACCCACGGTAAACAACCACACCCAAAATAATGCAACCGCGCACCTCCAGGCACAGGAGTGCGGGCAGTGGCAACATCAACGCCGGGGCCAATCAACAGTCTCCCGGGCAAAATCGCGGCTACCCATCGTCTGCTCCGAGCCGAGGGGCCATGCGCACCATAGGTAGGACCAATGGAGGTAGATCGTAGAGGAGCCGAGAGCTACCCCCAACCCATCTACTTCTCTAAAGAGGACCTGGAGGAAGCGAGCCTCCACACGATGAAGCACTGGTCGTCTCGGTTGTCATTGACACCGCCTTGGTCCGACGACTCCTCATTGACATCAAAAGCTCGTGTGACATCATGTTTATGTCAACTCTAGAGAAGATGGGGCTACGAACCAAAGACCTGAAGCATTGCTCCGAGCCCGTGATAGGCTTCACGGGCCACTCCACTTCCATCGTAGGGATGATCCACATCCCTGTCACGCTTGGGGAGCCGCCCAACTCGACCACCCTGGAAATAGAGTTTGTGGCACTGAGGATCGGGTCAGCATACAACGAGATCATTGGCCGTTCCCTTCTCAATACGGTCGGGGCCATGGTCTCAACCCTCCACTAGATGGTCAAGTTCCAGACCGCATGAGGAGTTGGGAAGATCAGAGGTGAGCCGGCAAAGCCTAAGATGCTACCAACTAATCGGTGCAGACCGCGAGGTGAAGCACTGCAACCCGATGGACCATCTTGACCCGAGATACGGCCCGAGCGACGCGAGACCTGCACCTGTGGAAGAGCCAGAGCTCATCCCCGTCACAGAATGGGTGGTAGATTCCTTTCCATTGGGTCAGAATCGACCCAATTCTGAGGAGCAAACTGATCAGGTATCTGGAGGCCAACCTGGACATCTTCGCACGGTCGCCTGATGACATTCCAGGCATTGACCCCCAAGTAATCACCCACCAGCTGCACGTCGACTCCAACTTCACGCCAGTCAGGCAGAAGAAGAGGAACATTGGCGACGAGAAGATGAGGGCCGCCTCCAACGAAGTGGAGCGCCTGCTTGACGCATGCTTCATCCGAGAAGTTTGGTACCCAAAATGTCTTGCTAACGTCATGATGGTGAAAAAGTCTAGCGGCAAGTGGCGAATGTACGTCGACTTCACCGATCTCAAAAAGGCCTTCCCCAGAGACAGCTACCTGCTACCCCACATCGACCACCTCGTGGACCATGCCTCGGGCTACGAGATGCTCAGCTTCATGGACGCTTATTCCGCGTACAACCAGGTCCAAATGGACCTAGAAGACGAAGAGAAGACCTTATTCATCATCGATCAGGGGACCTACTGCTACAAGAAGATGCCATTCGGCCTGAAGAATGCAGGGGCGACATACCAAAGGATGGTCAATAGGGTTTTCGGCTCCCAGATAGGAAGGAACCTTGAGGTCTATATGGACGACATGCTGGTCAAGTCCATGGACCCCGTTGACCATATTCCTGACCTTCGCGAGACTTTCAAACAGTTGCGAAGGCACACCATCCAGCTCAATCCCACTAAATGCACGTTCGGGGTGAGGTCCGAAATTTTTTTGGGCTTCATGATCACCAACCGTGGCATTGAAGCCAACCCCGACAAGATCGAGGCCCTAGTCAACATGAGGGAGCCAACGACGATCAAAGAGCTGCATAGGCTGAACGGGCCGATCGCTGCTCTGGGGCACTTCCTGTCCAAATCCGCTGAGAGATCTCTCCCTTTCTTCAGGACCCTGAGGAAGGCTCTCGCCGAACCCACCGAGAAGAGGAAAGCTATGGAGTGGGACGAGAGCTGTGCTTAGGCATTCACCAAGCTGAAGGAATACCTCCACAGTCCCCCACTACTCTCCAAGCCCAGGGAGGGGGAACCGCTGAGCCTTTACTTAGCCAGCACCAAAGAAGCGGTAAGCTCGGTGCTGATCAGGGAATACGACGGGGTGCAAAGGCCGGTGTACTATACTAGTCGAATCCCGAGGGATGCGGAGAGCCGATATAGCCTCATGGAGAAACTTGCATACGCCCTTGTGCTCTCGGTGCGTCGGCTCTATCCCTACTTTCAAGCCCACACGATCCTGGTCCTAACCGACTCCCAACTAAAGCAAAATCTTAAGAGGTTCGATCGGATGGGGAGGATGCTGAATTGGGAAGTAGAGCTATAACCTCTGATATAAACCACGGACCGCCATCAAGGGACATGCACTGACGGACTTCATCACCGAATGCACCATTAATGGCGGAGTGCCCCCCGAGGACGTGAACCCGAACATGGTAACGCCTCAACCTTTATCTTTCCTTTTGGCTGACGTCGTCCTCACTGATCAATCAGGGGACAAAGATGCATGGGTGGTCCACGTAGATGGTTCGGCGACCCGGGTGGGGAGCGGGACCGGCATCGTCATCCGGACCCCCGACGGACACACCATTGAGTATGCACTCCGGTTCGAGTTCCCAGCCACCAACAACATGACCGAGTATGAGGCTGCCATCAATGGCCCGAAGCTAGCTTGGGCCCTGAGAGCAGACTCCTTATGCCTCCTTAGCGACTCTAAACTTATCATCAACCAGCTACAAGGGGATTATTAGGCTCGAGAGGAGGCGATGCAACGTTACCTGGCCTCGACCAAGACCGAGTTGTCCAGGTTCAACCATGCCGAGACCCTCCACCTGACGCGATCGGAGAACACCCACGCTGACACCCTATCGAAGCTAGCTTCTCTTCCCTTAAGGAGTTGGGTCGTGCCATCTATGTCGAGAACCTCCGAACCCCCCGTACGGAGGTGAAAGAACGAATAGTCATCGACGCAGAACCCACCTGGATGAATCCGATCGTGCGGTACCAATCCACAGGAGAAGTCCCGATGGACCAGGACGAGCATCGCGCATTGGAATGAAAAGCCCTCTGGTACGTGCTCCATGAGGGAGTCCTATACAGAAGGCGTTAGACAAAGATGGATGTCCTCCCCTACCTCAAGTGCCTCGGGCCACAGGAGGCCGACTACGTGATCCGGGAGGTCTACGAAGGGATCTGCAGAAATCACCACGGGGGCAGGACGGTTGCCATGAAAATCTTGAGACAGGGTTACTACTGACCGACATTGGTCAAGGACTCAACTGGGCACGTTCAGAAATGTCCAGAATGCCAACGGTTCGCCAAGCTTAGCTCGTCTCCCCCGTCGGATCTTGATAATCAGCCCCGTCCCATTTGCCAAATGGGGTCTGGACATCCTCGTGCCCTTCACCTCCAGGAGAGGATAGAGGAAGTAACTGATCGTGGCGGTGGACTATTTTACCAAATGGATCGAAGCCTAGCCGCTGGCCACCATCACCTGAAAGAAAGCAAAGAACTTTGTATGGAACTCCATCATCTCCAGGTTCAGAATTCCTCGGTCCATCTTCACTGACAATGGAAAATAGTTCGATTCCGTGGAATTCAAAGATTTCTGCGGGCAATGGAAGATCAAGCTTTTGTTTGCCTCCGTGGCACACACCCAGACTAATCGAATGGCCAAAGCCACAAACAAATGCATCATCGAGCCACTTCACAAGAAAGTGACGGAGGCAGAGGGGAAATAGCTGAAGGAACTTCCTGGGATACTCTGGTCATACCGGACGACCCATAAGAAAACCACAGGAGAAACCCCCTTCATGCTCGCCTATGGCACCAAAGCGGTTGTGTAACGACCCACGCCCGGGGGCCCGTTACTTATTTGATATAGGTCCTGCAGGTTACCAGTGAATTCAAAATAGCCACGATGCAGATATGTATAAAAATACTCAAATAATGTCCAATTATTACAATCCATATTGTACAAGATGTCCCAACAGATATACATGAAAGAAGACACGTACATAAGTGCAAATAACTCAGAAAGCTGCGATCTAAGGGTCAAACTCTGGCGCTATCAACTCAATAGCATCTACCTCCATATGTACATCGTCTGCGGTGCCACGGAGATGGAACCGTAGGTAAGTCACAAAAATTCTAAATATAAAAAAGAAGCAGTGCACAAGTATGACAAAAGTAACTACGTACAAGCAGATCAGAGTGAAAAGTAAAGTACTGAGTAACAACTGTACACAACTGAAAAGTAAAGGCAAACTGAACTGAAAGGAGAGAACCATTGAACTATGGTAGTGCAAGTCTAAAGCAGGCTAGGCAAGTGAAACATACTACTGCTGTAGCTAAAAGTATGACAGGTAAAGTACTGTGACTGCACATGTGTAGTAGGTAAATTGTATGTACTGCGTAAAGTAAAGGTGACTGTAATGCGTAAAGTAAAAGTGACTGTGCAAAAGTAGCTACACTATGTGACTCAAGTCGGAGAGTACAATATGTGACCATTGAGTTCATCTCTTCCCTGGACGCGACCCAGACGAATGCCGAGACACGGGCACGGTACATGTATTTTGCCGAAACTCAGGCAGCGGGACATGATGCCGAAACACAGGCAGCGGGACGGAAAGATTAAACTCCAGTCACTCTCGCACTCTCTCAAACTATAAGTTACCCCAACACCCCAGTGAAGTGTCAAGTGTTCTATGTACATGTTCCTTTCATGATGTTCCATGAGATGTTCCACAAGATATTCCACATGTTACTAGTCAAACAAGGACAACTAGTTGACTTTCTTATTAAAAACCAGAGAGTAGTAACTCATTCCAAAACAGACTGTGCCAAAGCGAACTGAGGATAAAGACAAGTCCAACGACTGTAATACTGATTCCATGCTTCGAGCATGTAACAATGTGGTTTAGCACACAATTTACCCAAGTTGATGGTTGTGTGCTACAACCACCAAAGTTGAAAGTTGGCAAAGTAATCTGTAGTTGATTACTTTTCTATTAGTTTAGATCTCTAGTTCAGTTCAAGTCAAGTAGCTATTTTGAGGCTATAGGTTAGTGTTCCAAAGTTCATACATGGACACTAACTAATTTTCTAATTTTAGAATTAGTCGTGACTTACGAAATTCGAGCTGGTCGTGGCAAGACGAGGTTAGAGCTAGAGGAGCTGGTGCACGAGGATTGGTACCTGCAAACACAAGAAATGGCCGGTTAAAGAGTACACTATTTTCTATCTATTTTTCTTAACGTGTTTGTATTTTTATAGTAGCTTAGAACTCGTCAAAATACATACTAAATATTTTTAGATGGGCTAGATGGGAGTAAAATAATTTCATGTAGGAAGAAAATATTTTTCTAAAGCTCCTAGGTATTTTTCTTAATTTTTAAAAGCTTAAAATCAATTAAAACTAATTAAAAAATGAGAAAACGATTTTTCATTATATTCTTCAAAGATTTCTCTAGGGCAAACCATACGTCGGAATTCTTCCAACAAGTAATCAAAACGACCGTATTAACTAGTACTATAACATATATATTTTTCACGTAGCAGTTTACGTGAAAATAACAAATTACGGGGTTTTTAAAGGAATTTACGTATTTAAGTTTTTGGCTTAAAAATTTATTCTGAAAAAAATAAGCGTCTGATTGAGACGAAACTAGCGCCATTGGGTCCAGAACGTCATTTCTTATTTTCTGGAGCTGGCCTTTCATTTTTCTGACCTTTATATAATTACTTATCAATTATTTATCAAAAACCCATATAATCTAATTATCAAAAATACGTGTAAATACATATAAATACGAAATAATTTTTATTAAAATACATTTTAAGAATTTACCCTTCTTCGTTCAGTTTACATGTGCATGCGAGGGGTCTGTTCAAGCGGCGGCGGGGTAAGGCGACGCCGGCGGCGGGGCGGCAGCGGGGGTTCTGAGTGCGGTAGTGAGGTGCTCGAGTGAGGGGCTCCGAGCTGGGGTACGGCGGTCGAGGGCTGTGGCTTTTTGGCGATCGAAGGCGGGTTGAGGGGCGCAGTGGGTGGCGAAGGTGAGGATGATCATGACAGTGTTGCAGGAGGGCGTCGGGGTGGCGTGTACGGGCAGTGGTGATCAGGGGTCATGGCGGCATCGTGCTGTTGAAGGGCTCTGACGGTGAAGATGGGCGCTTCGGGGGTTCTCGAGGGCGGAAGACGTAGGAGCAACGTGTCGGGGATGGTGGCCGGAGAGCGAGGGTGAGGCTGGGTGCTGCTAGCGGTGGAGGCGACCTGTGTGGAGGAGGCTTTTCGGGGTACACAACGTCGGAGAGAAGTGCCACGATCGTCGATCTCTGTCGGAGCGGGCAGAGCTGGGTGCGAGGCTGCTGTGGCCATGGCGGAGGGCGACTGGAGGGGGTGCTCTTGGAGCGGGGTCGAGGTAGACGGCGGGCTGACGGGCTGCAGAGCTCGGAGCGACGGGGGTAGCGCCTCTTGAGGGCTTCGGGGGTTGTCGGAGAAGGGGGGGTGCTTGCGGGCGGAGGTTGCGACACTAGGGGTGACCGGAGCTCGGTGAAGTCGGCGGTGAAGCTTAAGGACGACGACTTCTTCGTTGTCGGAGGCTATCGTCGGATCTGAGGGATTGTTTGGCGTGGGTTCTCGGAGAGCAGAGGAGAGGGAGGGGTGGTGGCCCTATTTTGGTGAAGCAGGGGAGGAAATGGGAAGAGGGGTTTCGAGCGGCGGAGGGGAGAGCCTGGGCGGCGCTTGGGCTTCGTCGTGCTCAGTTCGAGGAGGGGGTGGGTGAGCTGAGTGCGTGGGTTAAGGGTGGGTTTCGTGCCTTTGTTCGGGGGAGAGGCAGAATGATATAGTGAGTAAGCGTGGGTTTGGGTTGAACGACGGACAGAAAAGGAGAAGATGGGTTAGCTTAGACTTGGGGCTAGGGGTTTGTGTGTGTATGAAGTGAGGGGTAGAGAGAGAGCGAGCGAGCGAGCGAGAGAGTTTAATTGAGAGAGATTTGCATGTGTGCGTGGGTTAGGGATGAACGTGAGAGAGAGGGTTAGGGGGTGTTATATAGGGTAATTAAATGAATTAAAAACTAATCTCATTTAATACTTAGTCAACTATTAATTAGGTTAGGTGTAAAACTTTAGACTAAGTGTGGAAAAAGGATTCCAGGTGAAACTAGGCGGATACTAAACGTGTGGGATTAGGTAAGGGTAACTAAGGTTAATTAGTAAAAAATAAAAGTTATTAGTAAAAATGATCATTAAATTACGATTTTGTCCTTACTAGTAAACGTGTCCGAAAAATTACGAAAATATATCCACGGGATTGTATCGTCGCGAGGATCGTGAATACGAAGTCCGTTTCGAAGTCTGAGCTGCAGAGATATGAGTTTTAGGTCAAAACGTTTAGGAAGCGGGTTTGCGGGTTCTCTATTGGTTTGACTTCAAAAAATTACCAAATTAATGTGGGAAGCCCTAATTTATCATAGAAGGATACTGTAAAATTTTGGAAACGTTTTGACGATGTTTGTATAGAAAATAAATTCATTAAGCCAAAACAGTAATATCTGAAAATGAATTTTTATCAGATTATTTAGTGGTATTTGTTGAAAACCGAACTTACTAAAAGACTTCATAACTAGCCTGATACTTCAAAATATTTTTATAAGAAAATTTTGGAATCGTAAAACTCCTGACGAACCATTATAAAATTGTTTAAAATAGGTTAAATGCGTAAATAGTTGTCTTGAAAAATACGGACCGTTACAGGTTATACCCGTTGAAGTGGGCAAGGAATTCCTTCGTCTCAGGCATTTCGACGAAGAGAGAAACTCGGAAGGTTTGGAGCTCAACTTAGGGCTCGTGGACGAGCGGTGAAACCAAGCCTTGGCCTCGATCGTTCGATAAAAACACCGAGTGGCCCGCTACTACAACCCCTGGGTCAAAGGAAGAAGTTTTCACCCAGGGGATCTGGTCCTCAGGAAAGCGATCTTTAACCCGGAGGTCGCCCGCAAGGGGAAGCTTGCTGCTAAATGGAAAGGGCACTATAAGGTCACCGAGGTCCTCGGCCCTACCACATACCTGCTCTCTACCTTAGGAGGGAAGGTGTTGACTCACACATGGAACGTAAAGCACCTCTGCAAGTACTACCAGTGAGTGTGCACCACGCTACCCCCACCCTCAATGCAAGCAAATGTACCAAAAATGACAATGAATGAAGAAGAGCTCTTTTCTTCATCTAGTCACTCCTCAGGCCTAGCTGGGGATAACCCCAACAGACATGTCACCGAATCGACCGAGAGGCTGTGAGCAACTCCCTTAGCGGGCCTATCCACAGATCGACCGTATGGCTGGGGGCGCTCCCCCAACGGACCGATCACCGAATCGGCCATAAGGCTGGGAGGTAACTCCCCCAGCAGGCTGATCAATCGACCCACCGCAAGCCTGGGGGTAGCTCCCCCAGCTGACCAATCAACGGCTCGACCGTAAGGCTAGGGGCGACTTCCCCAGCGGGCCGACCCGTCGATCGACCGTAAGGCTGGGGGCAAGTCCCCCAGTGGGCCAATCAATCGATCGTATGTCTGGGAGTAGCTTCCCCAGCTGGCCGACCAACCCGATCGACCATAAGGCTGGGGGCAACTCCTCCAGCAGGCCGATCAATCGATCGACCATAAAGCTGTGGGAAACTCCCCCAGCAGGCCGATCATCCCGATAGCCTGTAGGCCTGGGAGTAGCTCCCCTAGCTGGCCGACCGACCTAATCGACCATAAGGCTGTGGCAACTCCCCCAGCAGGCCGATCGACCGATCGACCGCTAACCTGGTGGTATGTAACGCCCCGCTCCCCAAAATACCCGATAAGTACGAATCCGTATCAGGTATTCCCAAAGAGACGGGTGCTACGAAGAAAATACAAAATTACAAACACAAGAAGGTCCACTACGTACTGCTTTGATAGTACATGTAGCATTCCAGACAACCCAAAACACAAGAGAACCAACAACTCAAGCACTGATCTATATAAATAAAACTGTTCATATACAACTTCCTTGTACAAATCCATATACAATATTACCCACATCTCAATAAGGTACAGAAAAAACTCACATCTCACCCAAGTACAACAACACTCCCTAGTCATCCACACTTCTCACAACCCGCAACTCCAACCAACTGAGTCAAGGGGCCTCCAACTCAAAGAACCAACCTGGAAAGTCAACGGTAGGGCACGTCAACGCGTGACCCAGTAGGAATTCCATATCTCAACTAGTCCTTACATAAAGTGTGGAAAGGGTGCACGTGAGCAGGCAGAGTGTATGTCATGGCATAAACATCTACTTTAGTAAAAGAAGTAACAACTATAGTTATGAACATGTGAAAGCGTGCATGTGCAACATGCAAGGTGTACAACAATGGTATACAACATAAAAGAACCATAGTAAAGAAACACAAGTAAACAACACATACATTTATCATTACTACAAGAATAATAAGGGTTAACAACTAATCCATTGGTTAGAATTTTGGAACCCGGATAAATCGTAGAACGCTAAGGAGCCGGACTTCACCCAGGGTGGGTGAAAAGTGGTACCACAACCAGTGACACGAGTACCCGACTAGCAAGGTAGGAGTGAGACTCATCTCGGTTTTTCTGTCGGACAAACGGAGAAAACCATCATTTACCTTCATGGTGCATCACGAGTACTCCAGCGGCCTCTCCAACCCTCTCAGCTCCCCCTTCCGGGAATGACACATCGGGTGAGAATACATATCATCTGTCCGCTCCTTAACTCCTATAATTTACCCGTGTTTCTCCCAAACCCCGTGTCACCCTCCTTTAAGAGGACTTAGTCATTTTCATGAACCATAACACTTTTCATTTCTTTTCTTTCCACATTTCACCACACATTTGGGACATGCATCGCCTTGTGCATTCCCTTTCTCATTCCACATAATATACATGAAACATATAACCAAATTCACACCATCATTTTGTATGTGCCAAGACCATAAACCACATATCACCATGTAACAGAAATGATTAAGAACATTGATGGCAAGTTTAACCTCAAAAAGAGAGCTTAAAACAACATTCAAATCTTTCAGCTTGCTGGAAAAACAGAACAGTCGGATTAAGAAGCACATTTCTCCATAATTTTGTATCAAACATGCACATACAATATAAATGAAAGTTGTAGATATAGTTGTGCTGGATTCACCTATAAATTTTCAAGCAGAAATATGAATTGTGTGATTTATGGTGAATTGTTTGGTAAGACCTGACGAATCTGTTTTTCAGACAGATTCTAAGAGCTGTAAAGATTGCTAGTTTAAGACATGTTTCAGTTAGAATCTCAAAAATGTGCACTCAGGGAAAGTTGTAGAAAAAGTTGTTATCTTTCCAACGAGACCAAGATCATCAATTTTTATGGAGTATGCAGGGACTGATCTACGTTTTGCCAAACTGTTTACAGACTTGATGAAATTCCGACATGTTGTAAAGATGGAATTTTTACTCCTAATTACTGTACTGAACAGGTGGCATATTTTATATGATTTTGGGGTAGAATTTCAAGAGCTACACGAATATAATTTTTCCAGAATTTAATTCTAGATACAACTCAGGATTATTCACCGCGCACAACCATACAAATTCAGGATTGCTCACCACACACAACCATACAAAACTCAGATTTGCTCAACGCACAAAACCATACAAAATTCAGAATTGCTCAATGCACAAAACCACATAAAACTCAGAATTTAACTTAAGAAAAAGTAAAACCATAACAACAATCATGAAACTAAACATGCAACTCGAATACTAGTTGAAAATGGAATTCTACCTTAGAGGTGATGAGAGACAATGGGGTAGCCCAAATCCCTATGGCTCCTCCTTCTTCAAGCCGTCTCCTTCTTCTCTAAATCCTTTTTCTCCTTCACAAGCTCCTAGAATGAGCAACAACACCTAAACGACGACAGGGATGCTACGGGGGTGTGCAGAGTGAGGGTGGCGTAGCCCTACGGGTGCTCAGTGATTCGGGGTAAAAAGTGTATTTTTATACCCCCTAACTACCCCCATTTTGTGCTAAGATTAGGCTTAAACTTGCTCTTTTTGGGTATATTTTCATTTCATACCATTTTAGGAGCTTACTCTCATTCTTGGCACAAAATATGGATTTTATCGTCTTTGTTGGCCTTCTATTATTTTTCATATGCTCCTGCTATTATTGTGATCATATCACCATTTATTGGGAATTATTTGAGCATTGGAATATTTTATAAGAATCATTGGGGTCAATATTGTTTTATAATAATCATTATATTCATTTCATAATCAAATGGACTAATTTCTCATTCTCCTATTTTTCAGGTACTCCTGGGAGTCTTGGGGATTTTCCAGAATTTTCTGGGGTTTTTCTGGGATTTCTAGGTATTTTTGGGAATTTATTTGGAGGAGAATTGGATTTTTAAATCAGGAAAAAAGATTTTATATGGGCGCCACGTGGCGCAATCCCGCAGCGCCACGTGGCGCAGATCCCGCCGTCTGCCCGTTTTTCGCAGGTAGCCGTTTCGTTTTGAAAAAAATTATAAAAAAACAATTTCTGCGGTCCGCTCTTGGAGCGGGCCGCTGTCAATAAAAAAGGTTTTTGTTTTTTAGCGGGCCGGCCCGCTGGCCCGCCCGCCCCGCCTATTTTTTGCCCAGGCGGGCGCTCGTAAAGCGGGTCGGGTGCGCGCCCGACCCGGCTCCTCCCCCTTTGCAATGCAGCGCGCGCAGCGTGCTTTGGGGGCGGGCGCCCGCTGCCCGCCCCCAGAATCCGACCGGATAAGCCTTAGAAAGGGGCCTGTGCGTTTTTTGGCTGGGTAGTTCGTTTTTTGGGGTTTTCGGCCATCTTCTGATTTTTGGGGGTTTCTTCTTCCCCAATAGGGCTAGGGCTAGGGCTTGGAGGTTGATGAAGCTTGGAGCTTGGAGGAGCACTTGGAAGAGGAAGATTTCATCTTGGAGTGACACTTGGGTGAAATTTCTCTAATCTCTTGTGTATTTGATTTCGGGTTTTGTGTTGTAATTTGGATGGTAATTTTGAGTAAAGATTTCTTCTTTTTCATTATGATTCTCTAAATCTTGCTTGTGTGGTTGTGTTGTGTGGTTGTTGTTGTTGGGTTGTGAAATTCATCTCTAGCATATGTTTATCTTCTAAATTGGTGGATGAAACTTGAGTCAGTTTGTTTATTGGAACCCTAAAGGGAAATCCAAGAAGAGGATCATCCTAGCGGACCCTCTCTAATGTGCTCATTGTCTATTACTCGCATGGGTTTCATTCATTACTTATTGCACCCTACTTGTTCGATGAAATGCCGCATTCTCCGATTGAGTGTCCTTAGCTGGATAATCAATTGAGTTATTTTTGGGATGATTTCTTGTGCCCACGGCCTAATTCACATGCACACCACATGTGTCCTCCTCGTTGCTTATCGATTCGGTTCTCTAACCCTTCCCACTTACGATATGATTTGTTAATTCACCACACTTTTTCCCACTTATCCACCGTTAGTTGAGATTGTTGTAACACGCTATTATCTTTCTTTATCGATCAATTTTGCGAATATAGAACGACTTGTCCCTGTGATCCGACCCGGTACTCAGTGGTTATTTATTATTGCATTGACACTCCTACGCTAAGGAGTGATGGGCGTGCTCCTTGCGCGTCCTCTCGTTCAATCACTCAGCCTCCCTAATATCTAAGAGTGAGCAAGGGAAAGGGATGAATTCGGCCTGATCTTTGGGGAGAGAGTGAGTGAATGAAACCTTCTTTCTAATTTCAAGCGTAGCCACCTCATCTCCCTAAAATCCTCTAAGCATGCCACCAAGCCTTGGGTTAGGTAAGGATCAAGGATATCTTGACACATCAAAGGTGGAGGTGTCCCTTAGGAAAAATTAGGATTTTGTTTTTAGAAATATAACTATACCCACTTAATACACATACAATACTTAATACTCATCAAAACATTAGTATTCCAACCATATACTTTATTTAAACAAAATCATTTGTCATACTAAGTTATTTAAAAATAATTTTTAGCTTGACAAAATTAAATAAAATACATAAGGACTCCCAAAAATTTATACGCACATATATACGTCCAAGAATACGTATTAATACACGTATATGAATTTTGGGGTCATTACAGGGTAGCTCCCCCAGCTAGCCGACCGACCCGATCGACCATAAGGCTGGGGCACCTCCCCCAGCAGGCCGATCACCCGATCAACCATAAGGCTGGGGACAAGTCCTCCAACAGGGCGATCATCCGTTCGACCTTAAAGCTGACGACAACCCTCGACAGGCCGAACGTCGGTTCGGCGACGAAACAGGCACCGGCACAGTGGACCGATCATCAAGCAAATCGATGTGGTTCCCCCAAGCCCATCTGCTCTTAACATCCCGACCAGGATTGTGGGAGGGGGCATACCATCACAGCGTAAAAGAAAGAAAGCTTTTTCCAGAAAATAGTATGGTCAACGTGAACCTGTATATTACAGAAACATGACAAAAGGCCAAAAATTCATATACAAAGGCGATAAAACAAAAAAAGAAGCTAACGGGCTAAGCTGGCCGGAGCATCCGTAGGAGGGTCATTCGGCTGATCAGTGCCCTCAGGACGGGCGGCGCCGACCTCCTTCTCACCCTTGTAGTCCATTTGGAGCTCCTCCCAGGATATTCCCGAGTGCGAGAATCTCAGGTGGATCTCGCTTCGGCAACGGGCGAACCCTCGCTCAAATGCCTCGTACATCCCTGCAGCGACAAAGGTTGTGGCGTACTCATCCACGGCCCCTTTGGAAATTTGTGCCGGATCCACTGCCTCCAGCTCCTTAATCCGGGCCTCGAGGGCGGCGACCTGATGCAAATGCCCTGCTTGCTCTTTCTCGTTCTCCTGGGAGCTTGTGTTGAGCATGTCTAGGAGAACACACTCCCTTTCCTATACCGCCTCAAGTAGCCCTTCGAGCTCCTTGACCTTGGTCTATTCCTCCGGACTGCCGAACTCTTCCACCTCGGCGACTTTCTCCAGCTTGGTGACCTTCTCCTCGGCCTTTGATTTCGCGGCCAGTGCCAAAGCCCTCTCTACATCCGACCTCTCCAGGTCGGCCGAGAGTGTAGGATCTAAATAGGGTCTAGATGGGGGGTGAATAGGCCGATGACCAAATTATCGCAAGATAAAAATATTTAAGTCTAATTAAAACAGATAAGTAGAAGTAATAGTAAACCAGATAACACAACAAACAGAGCAAGCAGATGACACAGCAGATTTACGTGGTTCGGTCTCCCAAGACCTACATCCACCCCGGAACAACATCACTAAAAATTGTTTCTTTAAGTAGTTACAGTCATACAAGATTAGATCCCCAACTCTAACCACTCTGACTAACCCTAGCTCACCAAAGCCCAAAAAGATAACAATACTTATGATGCTCTCCCAATCCGATATGCCCCAACAACTTGAATTACTCAAATCAGTTTAGCGGAAGAAAGAGTAAAACCCAAAAACCAACGTCAAATACAACAATGTATTCACAATAATATAAGATCAAGAGTTTAGAAAGCTCATTTGTGAAGATCCCTCTGGTGGTCGTCTTTCATCATGTCAGTAGCTCTGAAACGCTTCTTTCGGAATGTCCATCGGAGAGGAAGAAGTCGTTGTCCCCGTGAGAGTAGTCGGTAGAAGCTCCCCGATCAACATGATGCCATTTGATGCATAGGAGGAAATGGCTGCCCAACTTGGTGTCAGTATGTCGGGGATGAAGTCACGGTCATAACGACGTAAACGGTGCTCAATTTGGATCTCTAGAACTCAACTTATTGATGAAAATGTGAAGAGTGTACATGGGTATATATAGGATGAAGCTTAACGGGTCTGTGCACTATGCGAGGGGATCCACGCCAGTCGACTTCGTGTGGTTAAAGCGCTGGGACCCACATCCACGAAACACGGCGTGTCGGCAACCGTTCGATCGCAGATGGGTGGCTGAGATGTGGCCACGTCGCCCACGGATTTGACGTCCGTGCCCGTCAACGAAGACTCGGCGCCCGCCTTTATTGACTTGAGTCGGCATCGATGGAGGCCGTTGGATGATGATCCAATGGTCACGATTCGTCCACGTCGGCTGCGACTCGGCTTGGAGACGGCGCCGTAAGCGGAAAAGTAACGTATGTCTAATTTTCTGAGTATTTGCAATGTATTCTTGAGTATTTGACCTCCAAATAATTCCATAAAATTCAGAAAAAATTCTCAAAATTCCCAGAGCCCCATATTTACATGATAGAATTGTTTCACCTCGTTTCACCACTTGTAGAAAAATTTCCTTCTTTGTATACTCTGTATTTCTTCGTATTTCCCCGTATTTTGGCTTCAAACAATTTCCATAATTCCTGAAAAAATTCCCATGATGTTTATAGCCTATAATTAACTCTAGGGTAGAGTTGCATAGCTATACTTAATTATTTGATCAGCTTTTGTAATTCCAAATGTAGTTTCATCTTCATATTTCAACGTACTTGAGTACGTAAATGTGTAACCTGACCAAACATGACTGTCACACTGCATAAGGACCTGAGACACACTTAACACACATATTAGAACAGTTCAGTAGGGTTTGTTATCATCAAACATAGTCTAGGAGGCTATTTCCAACAATCTCCCCCTTTTGATGAGAACAAACCAAACATTAAGATTACTTCAAAAACTTGTGAAGTGTGTGCAGTGGTAAGCATGAAATTTTGAGCATGAATGGCAAAATGATTGAGTGTAGGTAAGCATGGCAAAAAAAATATGCTCCCCCTATTGTCATGCTCCCCTATTTCTGATTCCCAAACAAAGTATCATCATGTAACATCGTGTTCATGTTCCCATTCCCAATCTTAATATAATCTCTCCCCCTTTGTTTTCATCAAAAATGCATAAGATTAAATAGCATATGATGAATGGAAAATTAAACATTATAAAGCAGAACAAAAAGCAATACATCGATGATCACAATGAATAAATAAGCAATAAGCACTAAATAATAACTAGCGTAATTCATCTTCGTGCTCAAGTGTGATGATCAAAAGTTTGGTATATATGGAGATGTAATAAGGAATACAGCCTGTCATATCCAACGTTTCAACTGATTATATGAACTTCAAAGATTGAGTATCCCCTTCTCATGTAATATGAGTTCAAGATACCAATTCCAAACATGACCTGTAAGGATTTTTAAATGTGGAATGGCAATGCTTGACGGACTTAACACCAACGCTAAGAAAATGACTTTTATAGCATAAGTTGGATGTCCGAGGGTAGTATCAAGGACATGGATCGTATCCATTTTTCATACGAAGCTATGTGTTAAGACACTTGTCTTGTTATTCTTTTTATACACGTATATATATTTTGATGAGAGCTCTTCTTTTTACCCATGCCTTGAAACATCATATCCCATTAGTTAAACATAATTTATTCCACCAACAACCACTCTTCTTATTCAAGATTACAAAGCCATATTAAAAACATTTTGATCTGTGTAAGTGTGATTTGAAGATGAAAAACTTTAGCTACTCATTAATGAATATGACCTAATTAAGCATGTAGTCTTTGAATGCAAGCATTGTTAAGAATATAATATTTAAAATTTATAAGACATTTGTTTTGCATCAAAGATGATTCTGATGAAAAGTGCAAAATGAGGAGATAGACATTTCATTTTCCCTTTATATATATATATATTTCGTTTTCAATTTTTTTATTTTCCTTTTTATAGCACACCACACACAAAAATAAAAGCACACCAAATAAAATTTTCACTCTAAACATGATCAATAATGCCCAGTTCTAGACGTAGACGACAAAAGCGATCTTCTGACAAAGGTTTTGTAAAAATATCTGCCAACTGAGAATCAGTATAAATATATTCAATGGATACATCCTCTTTTGCCAAATGATCTCTAAGGAAATGATGTCTTACGTCTATGTGTTTTGTTCGAGAGTGATGAACTGGATTGTTAGAAAGATCTATAGCACTTTTACTATCACATCTTAATGGAACTTTTCTAAGATCCAAACCGTAGTCAGATAAGGTTTGCATCATCCAAAGTACTTGGGCACAACAACTGCCAAGGGCAATATACTCAGCTTCAGTTGTAGATAAAGCAACACTGTTCTGTTTACGACTAGACCAAGAAGCTAATGAATGTCCTAGCATAAAACATGTTCCACTAGTGCTCTTTCTATCAATCATACTACCAGCATAATCAGTGTCAGCAAATCCAATTAAATCAAATAAACCA
Organism: Scilla litardierei; assembly: GCA_030789695.1. Lineage (NCBI taxonomy): Eukaryota > Viridiplantae > Streptophyta > Magnoliopsida > Asparagales > Asparagaceae > Scilla > Scilla litardierei. Next base: position 648,766,812 of record CM061142.1, on the reverse strand, counting down.
CATGAAGGATACCAAAGGCCTAAAGAAGGTGTGTGAATCAGATACCTAAAGATCCTTTTTATGGCAATTAAGTGTGGCTCTTTTGGACAAGCTTGAAAACGTGCACACAAATATACATCAAACATTATATCGGGCCTAGACGCTGTTAAATAAAGGAGAGAGCCAATCATACCTCGATAAAGCTTTTGATCCACGTCGATTCCTTTTTCATCTTTTTCCAGCTTCGTCATGGCACTCATGGGAGTTCCAATTCCTTTTGCCTTCTCCATCCCAAACTTTTTCAATAGTTCTCTTATGTACTTGGTTTGCGATAGGAAGATGCCTTCTTCAGTTTGCTTGACTTGGAATCCCAAAAAGTACTTCAGTTCTCCAATAAGGCTCATCTCAAATTGATACTGCATGACATTCTCAAACTTTTGACATAAAAGATCATCAGTAGCACCATAAATAATATCATCAACATATATTTGTACAATGAGAAACTGATTATGACCATGCAAAATAAAAAGTGTGTTGTCTGCACTACCCTTTTTAAAAATATTTTCCAAAAGATAAGCACTAAGACGATCATACCAAGCTCTATGAGCTTGCTTAAGACCATACAATGCTTTTTGAAGTTTAAAAACATGATGAGGAAAATCTGACTTTCAAAACCAGGGGGTTGTTCAACAAACACATCTTCTTTCAGGTACCCATTCAAGAATGCACTTTTAACGTCCATCTGTTTAAGCTTGAGTTTCTTATAACTTGCAAAGGCTAATAAAATTCTTATAGCTTCCAATCTAGCAACTGGTGCAAAAGTTTCATCAACATCTATGCCTTCAACTTGATTATAACCTTTAGCAACCAATCTAGCCTTATTCCTGATTACTCTTCCAGATACATCAAGCTTGTTTTTAAATATCCATTTGGTACCTACAACAGGATAATCTTTGGGTCGTGGCACTAAATTCCAAACATTATGCCAATCAAATTCATTCAATTCAACATGCATAGCCATTACCCAACTTTCCTCAATCAAAGCAGATTCAATAGTCTTTGGCTCAATTTCGGATATAAAATCCCCATGAATGCATAAAGCACAAAGATTACTAAAAGAGGAACGAGTTCGTATACCTGCTGTGGGTGCTCCAATGATCAGTTCTGGTGGATGGTTTGGAGTGTATCTTAGCACTCCTCTATTAAGTGGTTCTTCCTCTTTTTCACCAAATTCTTGTACTTGACTTGGTTCAGCAATGTCCCTTGAACCGCTATCATTCTCTGCAATTGCATCACCTTCAGTTTCCCTACAATTCAAAGAATTATTTTCAGTTTCATCAAATTTAACATTAATTGATTCAACAATAGTCAAAGTGCGTTTATTATAAATCATGTAAGCTTTGCTCCTTGACGAATATCCTATAAGCACTCCTTCATCTGATTTGGATTCAAATGTACCAAGTTGATCTCCAGTGTTTAATATGAAACATCTGCATCCAAATACTCTAAAATATGAAATATTAGGAGTTTTTCCATGCCAACGTTCATAAGGAGTTTTCTTTACTATTGGTCTTAGCATGACTCTATTACAAACATAACAAGCAGTATTTATTGCCTCGGCCCAAAACTACATAGGCAATTCATACTTATTCAGCATACTTCTAGCCATTTCTTTTAAAGTCCTATTCTTTCTTTCAACTATTCCATTTTGTTGCGGTGTTCTAGGAGAAGAAAATTCATGCATAATTCCTTTTTCCAAACAAAAGTTTTCAAAGATTATATTTTCAAATTCCCCTCCATGATCACTTCTAATTTTTATAATTGAAAGATTTTTCTCATTTGAAACTTGATTGCAAAAGTTTTGAAAGTTTTCAAAAGAGTCTGCCTTTTTGGCTAAAAAATAAACCCATGTAAATCTTGAAAAATCATCGACCATTACTAAGCAAAACTTCTTTCCATTTAAACTAGCAACATCAGTTGGTCCAAATAAATCCATGTGAATTAATTCTAAGATGCGTGTAGTTGCTATTTCTCTAATTCCAGTAAAGGTAGATCGAGTTTGCTTACCTTTCGTGCATGCCACACACAACTTACTATTCTCGTATTTCTGATGTGGTAGTCCGCTCACGAGATTTCTGTTGTCCAGTTTCTGCAAAAACTTCATTCCAGCATGTGCCAATCTTCTGTGCCACAGTGTTGCCTCGTCTTCCCTGCCAATCAAACATTTAGCTATTGTTAGTTCTTCAATAATAAGTGTATAAACATTATTTTTCCTATTAGCTGTAATCAAAACATTACCTGTGACAGTATCAATGATTTTACAAAATTTTGCATCAAATACTACGTCCATACCTTTGTCACAGAGCTGGCTAATAGAGATGAGGTTGTGTTTAAGATTTTCAACCCATAGGACATCCTTCAGTTAAAAATGTCGTTACCTACAACACCCTTCCCAATTACCTTGCATTTTTCGTTGTCTCCAAGTGTAACACTTCCTCCTTCTTGCTTTACGAGGCTAAGGAACTTGTCGTAACTTCCTGTCATGTGTCTTGAGCAGCCATAATCTAAATACCACTCACACTTTTGTTCCTTAGCCAAGCTGTGCACCTATACATAAGAAAAACATGACATGTGTGACCTAGGCAACCAAATAGGTCCACGATGGTTAACGATAGTGCCTTTAGGAACCCATACTTGTTTAAATTTGCACCTATACATAAGAAAAACAGGACATGTGTGACCTAGGCAACCAAATAGGTCCACGATGGTTAACGATAGTGCCTTTAGGAACCCATACTTGTTTAAATTTGATTTTATTGTTTCCATACAAACAGTTCCTATATAAATGACCAATAGAACCACATGTATAACATTTAGCATGAGCAGGTTTCCTTTTAACAGCTCCATTGTGAACAATCTTCTTTTCAGTGTAATGATTTCCATATCCTAGACCTTGTCTATTGTTTACATGTGATTGATAACCAAGAATGATGTCGAGAGATTTCTTCCCTACACCAAATTTCTTAATACTCAATTCTAAATCAGAGATCTTGGATTTTAAATAGAAGTTTCCATTCACAAGCATGGTACTTTTACTTATAAAGGCCTTTTTATTTTCATCTTCATTTTTCTTAAAGTTTTCAACTTTCTTTTCAAGACTCGCAATTTTTTCTTTGGACTTGCTTTCTTCTAGTTTTAGCATGGCACAAGATTCACGTTTAAGAGTTTCATCCAAACTAATTTTTCCTTTTAGTTTTGAAATTGTAGCTTTAAGATTCTTAATCTCAGATTTCATTTTATCTTCATTTTGTGAAATATGAAAATTATCCTGCTGTAATTCAAAGTTGGTTTCTTTTAAAGATTCTATAGAGGATTCTATATTATTGATCTCTAAGTTCATATTTTCACAAATGTTCATAAGTTCTGGTAGGGAGAATTCGTGGACCTCCGATTTTGTCGAATCGATGTCTCCAACCAGACATAAGGATGAGTGAGCAACTTCCTCTTCTGGTTCATCCTCATCATCGTCATCCTATGTTACAGCAAGTGATCTTCCTTTTGATTCTGTTGGGGCATCTTTCAAAGTTGGACAATTCTTCATGAAGTGTCCTTGTTTCCTGCTTTTGAAACACTGTACAGACTTAGTAGTATTCTGTTCAGAAGAAAAGTTTGAAGGATTAAACTTATTAAAACGATTGAACCTTTTCGACATTTCAGACTTTCCCTGCGGTGTCTTGATGTATCTCCTGAAGCCTTTGACCATCAGGGCTTGCTCATCATCAAGATCATCGTCGCTTTCTTCAGCTTTGAGTGCTATAGACTTAGCAGCTTTGGCTTCTCTCTTTTTACGTGACTCGATGGTTTTCAGTTCCAGCTCAGGGACATCAGGTTCCCAATCAAATCATCCAAGCTCAGTTTGGAGAGATCTCGAGCTTCTTGGATTGTAGTAACCTTTGGAAGAAAAGTACTTGGCAAGGCACGAAGGATTTTCCTTACTAGTTCCATGCTTGTGTACGTCTTTCCAAGTGCCTTTAAGTTGTAGACGATGTCTGTAAATCTTGCATACATGTCCTTGATCGTCTCTGCATGTTTCATGTGGAAGCCATCGTATTCCGTGCTGAGAAGCGCTAGTCTAGATTCCTTGAGTTGAGATGTTCCCTCGTGTATTGCTTCCAGAGTACGCCAAATTTCCTGTGCAGTTAAACAATGGGAAACCCGATTAAATCCAGTCTTATCGAGTGCACAAAGTATTGCATTCATTGCTTTTCCATTTAATGAAAACAACTTTTTATCATTGTCATCCCATTTAACCTCAGGTTTTGGGATTTCAATATTTTCAATTATTAAAGCAGGTGATGTATATCCATTAGCAACAATTTTCCAGACATCATAATCAGCAGACACTAAATATATTTTCATCCTAGCTTTCCAGTATGCAAAATCAGTTCCATTGAATTTTGGGGGTCTGACAGTAGATTGACTTCAGAAAATGATGAATCATAAAGACTCATTGTAAACTAGACTTAAATGGTCAAGCCTGGTGCTCTGATACCAATTGTAGGATCTAAATAGGGCCTAGAGGGGGGTGAATAGGCCGATGACCAAATTATCGTAAGATAAAAATATTTAAGTCTAATTAAAACAAATAAGTAGAAGTAATAGTAAAGCAGATAACACAACAAACAGAGCAAGCAGATGACACAGCAGATTTACGTGATTCGGTCTCCCATGACCTACATCCACCCCGGAACAACATCACTAAAAATTGTTTCTTTAAGTAGTTACAGTCACACAAGATTAGAGCCCCAACTCTAACCACTCTGACTAACCATAGCTCACCAAAGCCCAAAAATATAACAATACTTATGATGCTCTCCCAATCCGATATGCCCCAACAACTTGGATTACTCAAATCAGTTTAGCGGAAGAAAGAGTAAAACCCAAAAACAACGTCAAATACAACAACGTATTCGCAATAATATAAGATCAAGAGTTTAGAAAGCTCATTTGTGAATATCCCTGTAGTGGTTATCTTTCAGCATGTCAGTAGCTCCGCAACGCTTCTTTCGGAATGTCCATAGGAGTCCTGTAGAGGAAGAAGTCGCTGTCCCCATGAGAGTAGTCGGTAGAAGCCCCTCGATCAACGTGTACCATTTGATGCACAGGAGGAACTGGCTCCCAACTTGGTTTCAGTACGTCGGGGATGAATTCACGGTCGTAACGCCGTAAACGGTGCTCAATTTGGATCTCTAGAACTCAACTTATTGATGAAAATGTGAAGAGTGTACATGGGTATATATAGGATGAAGCTTAACGGGTCTGTGCACTGTGCGAGGAGATCCGCGCCGGTCGACTTCACGGGTTTAAAGCGCTGGGACCTGCATCCATGAAATATGGCATGTCGGCAATCGTTCGATCGCGGATGGGTGGCTGAGATGTGGCCACGTCGCCCGCGGATTCGACGTCCGCGCCCGCCAATGAAGACTCGGCGCCCGCCTTTATTGACTTGAGTCGGCAGCGATGGAGGCCGTTGGATGATGATCCAACGGTCACGATTTGTCCACGTCGGCTGCGACCCGGCTTGGAGACGGCGCCGTAAGCGGAACAGTAACGTATGTCTAATTTTCTGAGTATTTGCATTGTATTCTTGAGTATTTGACCTCCAAATAATTCCATAAAATTCTGAAAAAATTCTCAAAAATCCCAGAGCGCCATATTTATATGGTAGAATTGTTTCACCTCATTTCACCACTTGTAGAAAAATGTCCTTCTTTGTATACTCTGTATTTCTTCGTATTTCCCCGTATTTTGGCTTCAAACAATTTCCATAATTCCTGAAAAAATTCTCATGATGTTTATAGCCTATGATTAACTCTAGGATAGAGTTGCATAGCTATAATTCATTGTTTGATCAGCTTTCGTAATTCCAAATGTAGTTTCAGCTTCATATTTCAACGTACTTGAGTACGTAAATGTGTAACCTGACCAAACATGACTGTCACACTGCATAGGGACCTGAGACACACTTAATACACATATTAGAACAGTTCAGTAGGGTTTGTTATCATCAAACATAGTCTAGGAGTCTGTTTCCAACAGAGAGCTCGGCCATTCGGGTCTCCAACAACCTGGCGCGCACGTCGGCATTCAGGACCGCCTCGTCAGCTTCCTCCCCCGCTGACGGCTTCTGGGCGAGACCCGCCTTCGCATCCGAAAGCGCCATGAATTGGCGCCTCATTGAAAGGCCGACCGAGGACAACTGCGCCAAAGGGAAAAGACAAGTTAAAGGCCCCTGCAAAAAGTAAAATGCACTGCCACGTGAGGCCTTACCTGCTGGCCAGCCTATTGTTGAGTATTGATTCCCCTGATTTGGTTGTGATGGTGAACAAACATAAATATAGTGTACTAATTCTCTTTGAGCGCAGTTATAGAGATCGTCGCCAATTTACTTTGTAGATCTCAAACGGCGTCTCAAGATTTCTTTAAAGCGCATGATCGTTGTGCCTGAAGCTTCGTTGAAGCTCAAGGAGTTGATTAATGAAGTCAAGGGATTCAGACTCATCTTGTTGGAGCTTTGAAGACGGTTTGTCGTGTATATTTATATGTCTTCTAGCTTCGTTTTATAGAATGTTAAGCCTTGAGTCTTACTTACCTAGTTAACTTCACATCTATCCTATCTTATCTCTAGGAATGCCTTAGAAGACATTAGAAAGGGTTCCGTAGCTTATCGCTTCTTTTATTGACTTTCTGTGCATCTTAGTTGGTTCAAGTAGAAGAACCAACCGATTAAATGACAATCTAATCGGTTGAAAATTTTTCTTGAACCGACTAGTCTTCTTTAAGATTCTTAGCCTATTCACTGTTGACCAACTAGTCGGTCCAAGAAGGTTCACCGACCGACTAGTTCTCAAACTTGTCGGTTAGTGTTTCTTCTTAGACCGACTAGTTTACCCTTCTTAATTTCACTCAATTCTCTGTTTGAGACTAGTTGGTCCAAGAAGGTTCACTGACCGATTAGTTGGTAAACTAGTCGGTCGGTGAACCTTCTTAGACCGATTAAGCTGCTTTAATTTTCCAGCCGTTGGAGATTTTATTTCCACGAATTTTCTTGATCTGTTTTGATTCTTTCCATATATGTTTGATACGTTTCAAACATGGAAATTCCTCTATTATGAGAGGGGTTTCAGATCTAATTCTAGATCGATCGATTATCAATTTTTTCCGAGGCTCTCTCTCTCTCTCTCTCTCTCTCTCTCTCTCTCTCTCTCTCTCTTGAAGACCTAATTCCTTCAAGAGATCTTAAGCTCTTGCGCGTTCATACTTCTGAAGGAATCAAGATCTTCATCCTAGCCGTCTCCAACTGCTCGTCTTGTTGGTGCTAGGGTTGCAATCCCTCTTTCGTGATCTTTTCTCATCATCTCTCCTTGCCCTAATATCGTAAGTATTTCTCAAGGCATAGGATTTTGTGGTGAGTGTTGCTGATTTCATCAAGCTTGTTATTTGAGTTTTTGCTCTCGGTTTGTGAGAGGTTCGTGATCCCGGTTTGTGGGAGTCACGAGTCAATTGTTGTATTGATTTATCTTGTAGTAGTTGCTACAAGAAGTTGTTAGTGAAAACTTGAGTTAGTGGATTCTAACTCAAGTAGCCGGAAGGGATCCGGGTGTCTGGGACGTAGGATCACCGGAAACAAGTCGGGGAGACGTGGGTGGATCCGAACCCATTATATCTTTTGTTTGTGTTGCATTATTCGTGTTGTCTATCATTATTCTGCATATTTGTTTGTGATTGCAAAATAATTAGGAATTATACTCTTGATTATTTTAAAGTACTATTCACCCCCTCTAGTACTTGTGCAGTAGCTTCCAGGACATTACATTTGGTATCAGAGCCAAGTTCATAGCTATGACAAACAACGACAACAAGGCCGTTCGACCACCTTCCGACTACAGCTCTTACAAGAATCGTGAAGGAGCCTTTTCAGTGGTCGAAGGATACTCCTTAACCAGGCCTCCTCACTTCAACGGTACCAACTATGGGTACTGGAAATGCCGGATGGAAACTTTCCTCTGGAGTGCATCACTTTGGAGAGCCACGCTAACGGAGTACGTTGAGCCTACTGAAGAAGACTTCACATAGTGGACTGCCGCGGAGGTCGCCGCGGAGGTGAGCAATGCCAAGGCAATGAATGCCTTACAATGTGCACTGGAGCCTGAAGATTTCAACAAAATATGCACATGTAAGAGTGCATATTTTATTTGGAATCAACTCCTCATCTTACACGAGGGAACGAGCAGGGTAAAACACTCTAAACTCACTGTTGCTAACAAAGAATTCGAGTTATTTCACATGGAACATTGTGAAAGAATTAAGGAGTACTATGCTCACTTCGTGGATCTAACCAACGAATTGGAAGCTCTTGGGAAGGCCTATACCCAAGAAGAAAAAGTTGCAAAGATCATTGATGGACTTCATTCGAGTTGGGAAAAGGGAACCTACGCTATCGAGGAAGGTAATAATATGTCAAAATATATTGTTGTTCAACTAATGGGTACCTTAATGTCTTTTGAGGTACGAAAGGACAGCAAGATCAAGATGCATGACAAGATGAAGGCATTCTTGAAGCAAGAAGAGCCAAAGAAAAGGCGATTGCTTTTAAGGCCGCCCTTACCACACCTACCGATAGTGAAGAATGGAGAACCGAGTTGGACATGGAATCTTTGGCCCTCATGGCAAAGAAGTTCAACCGGTTATTTCGAAAAGGTAATTTCAAGAACAAATCCAAAGTTAGTTCTACTAATGCCTCTGCTCCTGTGTGTTTCAAATGCAATAAGCCAGGACACATCAAGGTCGATTGTCCTCTCAACAAACAAAAGGAGACCCAAGTTCGACAAGTCAAGAAAGTACAAGAAGGAGTACAAGAAAGGGCTTGTCGGTACATTCACCAACTCGGAAGAGGATTCTTCAAGTGGTGAGTCAGATGAAGAACAAGTGGAGAAAGCACACATGTGCTTCATGGCAAGAGAGCAACATGATCAAGAGACCGCTTCAAATGAAAGCGAGGATGAAGGTGAAGAGGTAACTATAGATGACCTCAGATTAGCTAATGAAGAAATTTGGTCTAAGTATTCTAAGTTAGTAAATAGATATTGTTACGAGGTGGAACTCGCGTACAATGAATTTGTATTATGGGGAACCAAGGGCACGGTGGTTATAGGGAAAAGAGGGTTTGGGTAGGCTGTTTTACAGGTGATTGGCGGGATGAAGAGGTTGTATCCTTCGCCGGTGGTGACCGCGGGGACGAATCTCACTGGATGCGGCGGAGGGAGATTGGATGGTGCGAGGCCGAAGTTGACGATGGTCAAGGGGCGAGCTTTCCTGCAGCATGAACAACTCGTCAGAAGGGCCGGGTTGGGGTTCAACCCTTAGCCCCTCCGATGCCTAAGTCAGTGATAGGACTTAAAACGGGGGCTAGACACGCCGGCCGGACCAACGGTGTGCCGACCGTACGTGGCGAGCTATAAATGGGAGAACAAAGATAGGGAAGACCTTTGTTCTCGTGTGTGAATGATAGATTAAGAGATAATTTTCCCAACCTCCTTACCGTAAGAGGAGAGGGGGTATTTATACCTGACGGGTGATGACTAGGCGGAGCTGACCTGGCATGCTGACTGGACGAGCTGAGCTGGCTCGGTCGTCGGCGGAAACTCCAGATAAGGACGTTGGGAACCGGGTTGCCTGACCTGCTTTCGTCAGGCGGCGCGACGGCCAGGGGGTGCTTTTGTCGGGGTGTCAGAGATGAAAGCATTAACTGTTAGATGGGTCAGCCGCCAGGGGGTGCTTTGTCAGGCGGTCGGGTGACGTATGTGTCAATCGTGCCCTTATCCTAGGTCGTTTGTCGTTGGCGACGGACTAAAGGTTGGGCTGTATCACCCTAGGCGTCGCGGTTCACGGGAATCGGGCCGGTCGTTCGGATCCGGAGTTGTCCGGCCCGGCCGCGCCTCCCGTTCGGTCGCGGGCTATGGTTCGCCGGCACAGATAGATACCCACGCCTAAGTCAGCTGGCCTAACAGTGCCGTCCGGGCGCACCTCAGCACCCCTGGCCTAGGCGTACAACCGCAGTTGTTTGACCCGCCCGGGGCGGTGCGCTCGGGGAGCGCCCGTCCCCAAGTGGATTCGGATTTCTGGGGTGGCGGCCCTTTTGTGAAAAGGTGAGTTAATGGTGTACGTTAGCGGATCCGGGCGGGAGTCGGACTCCTACGATCTTTAGGACGTAACAATTTCCTCCGGCATTCGAGTGCGAGGCGGAAACCCGGTTCGGCTCGGATGGCATAACGCTACCGTGACACTACCTTTTAACGTGACCCGGGCTGGGATCCAAGCTCAGGGGGGTGATGCTGGTCCCGTGGGGTGTGTCCCGCTATAGCAGGATTGCGAGGTCTCTTCCTGAGTTTGAGCCAAGCGGGGCGTTGTCCAAAAGGGGAAGTATTATACACCAATCTTTATCGGAGATCTAGGTGATATTTACAACACTAGGAGAAGATGTGGGCCAACTGACGGTTGGGACGGAGGGTTGTCCACATTTGTTGTTCGCTCCGTCGGGAGGAGCAGATCCCCGCGTCGGGGCAGTCTTCCCTTATGTCGATCGCCGAATTCCTACCGCCTCATTGTCCGGGGCGGGCCGACGCGCCGGGAACCAAATTTTTTTTTAATCAGGGGTGCCGTCCTGTGATGGTTCAGCCTTCGGGGGGGGCGACCCTCGGTCGTAGGAGGGGACCCTCTTCCTTTCCCTTTCATCGCTTCCTCGCGTTCTGCCTCGCTGTCGTCGTGCTGGAGGGTTGCCCGGCCTCGCCGGGATCCCGCGCACCGAGGGGGAACCCCAGGGAGGCTGAGGACGAGGTGGCGGTGGTGGCGCCGCTGGGAGAGCCGTTGGGGGGTTCCCCCCCGACACCCTGTGGGGATCGCCGTCGGCCACGTGTTAGTTGGGGTGCTGCGGCCCGCGGCTGGCTTTCCGGACCTGCCTTTTGATCCAGTAACGGGCAGGGGGAAAGCTGGCGGGTGGGGCCTCCCATGTGTAAGGGGAATATCCTGTTGGAGGTGGTGGGGCTATGGCGGCCATCGCCGGGGGAAGTGAGGTCCGTCGGTGGCTATCGGCTTTCTCTGTAGCTCAGTGGGGCGTTTGGGGCCGTTTTATGCCTGGAGTGAGGGGATGCACATCCCCTGTCTCTCTCTCCTTTTCCCCTAACCTCTGGAGGGGGGGTACTTATAGCGATATTTTGCGAAGGGGTTTTTCCTGGGTAATGTGGGGGATTAGTGCCATTAATGGGCTCCGCGGAATCACGAGCCTTGGGAATCTCTTTTCCCTGGCGGTATTCGGCACGGGTTGTCTGCTCTGGCCTCTCGGGGGGTGTGTTGCTGTTGATGGCGTGTTGTCCAAGCGTCCTTTCGTTATGTCAAGTCGCCTCGTGGTGCGGCTTCGACGAGACAGGGCCGCTGCCTTTGCCTTACGACCGGTCCGTGCGACCGGTTCGTTCCAGGTCACGTGTCTTGGCTTCTTGCGTGAGTTACACCTTCACCAATTATGCCCCCAACATTCCCGTGTCCGAGATCGCGAGGTCTGGGGGAAGGGGATGTTGACGACTTGTTTTGCCTTTGGGCGGGGCGGGGAGTCGGCGCAGAGGTTCGGGATGAGACACGTTGTCCTATCATGATTTGATCTCGGGCCGAACCGGGTACGTAGGGCGAGCCTCAGTTCACCTCTTTACCCTATTGAGCGAAAGTTGTTGGTATCTTTCGGGGAGCGGGGGTCGAGTTGCGGGCGTATACTTCCTAGGCGTCCTAAGCCAGTTAGGCGGTGGGGTAGTTATACGCTATGGTATTCTCCAAAAAATCTGAGCGTACAAGGAAGAACGTTTTCATTTAAATTTGTAAGAGCTAATCTATAGCTTGTACATGAGTTCTTAGTTTATCGCCCGTTGTGGGGTCAGATCCGGCTCGGGGAGGGGCTATAGAGCCGTCCTCGCCCGTGGTTTAATGACCTCCGGATCTAGGGGTTACTGTGGGCCGGGTGGGCCCTTTTTAACTTGAGTCGATCTTGGCGCGGAGGAGAGTGGCCGCCTGCTGTGCTGAAATGTTGCAAGGTCTCCTTGGCCCGAGAGAGGGGGGTGGGGGGGGGGGGTCTTGCCGATCGGGCCGCCTCCCCTCCATTGCTTTGTCATCTCCCTCAACGGTCGGGGTAAGGTTTCCTCGGTCCGGTAGAGGCACTGAGAAGGGGAATCACCAGGGAAGCCGTCTTTCTGGGGCTTGCGCCTTGGGGAGGTTCTTGAGGATCGGGCCGCCCCTCCCCCCCATGCCTCGCTGCTTCGGTTTGAGGGTGGGGTTCGGTGCCCAATTGCGCAGGGGCGGGCTGACACGCCATGACTTGCCTTTTGGGCTCGTCAGGGATGCAGCCTTTCCGAGGTCCTTGCCCGGAGGTCGACGACGATTAGGTACTGGCCGGCCAGCACTGGGGGCTCTCGCCTATCCAGCCGGCGGGGATCGGATGCCAACGTTTCTCCGACTCGTCCTTGTTTAGGGCGGGCGGAGGCGTGAAAGGCGGATTCCCCTTGTGTAAGGGGAATATACTGTTAGCGATCCTTTTGTAAGAGGAATATCCTGTTAGCGGTGCTGGAGATGCAGGAACCGCAGCCCTGGGCGGTGGGAGCCACTGATGGCCGGTGACTTCTCTTTTGTTAGGGCGTTGTATCCCAGCCAGTTTCCCAGTGGGTGGGTGGGTCAAGAGGCGGTTTCTCATGTCTTCCGACTCTTGGTTCTCTTTTCTTTCGGAAGGGCGAGTGGCGTATTTATAGGGAGATCTCGCTGACGGTTTCTCCCATATTTATTGCGCTGAGTTGTCCTCATTAATGGGCTCCTCGAATTCATGCCCGTGGGAAACCGCTTTTGCCAGGTGGCTCTTGCGGGTCCTCTTTTGGAGTGTATCATTAATGGCGGCGTATTTCACGAGCGTCCTTTCGTTTCGTCGAGTCATATCGGGGCCGCCTACCCAGGGAATGACGCCATTTCGTCTCGGTTCGTGTGCCTCTGCCTTCTTTTGGTTTTTCGAGGGTCACGGACGCGTGGTCCCTCTCGGGTTTGGGTGGCTAGGGTTGGCCCTGCCCCAGAGGTCCTGAGGGGGGGGGGAGCGGGTGCGTAGCCCGGCCCGTGCCCTTCTCTGGTTTGGGTGGCTAGGGTTGGCCCTGCCCCAGAGGTCTTGAGGGGGGGAGCGGGCGCGCAGCCCGGCCCGTGCCCTTCTCTGGTTTGGGTGTCTAGGGTTGGCCCTGCCCCAGAGGTCTTGAGGGGGGGAGCGGGCGCGTAGCCCGGCCCGTGCCCTTCTCTGGTTTGGGTGGCTAGGGTTGGCCCTGCCCCAGAGGTCTTGGGGGGGAGCGGGCGCATAGCCCGGCCCGTGCCCTTCTCTGGTTTGGGTGGCTAGGGTTGGCCCTGCCCTAGAGGTCTTGAGGGGGGGAGCGGGCGCGTAACCCGGCCCGTGCCCTTCTCCGGTTTGGGTGGCTAGGGTTGGCCCTGCCCCAGAGGTCTTGAGGGGGGGAGCGGGCGCGTAGCCCGGCCCGTGCCCTTCTCCGGTTTGGGTGGCTAGGGTTGGCCCTGCCCCAGAGGTCTTGAGGGGGGGAGCGGGCGCGTAGCCCGGCCCATGCCCTTCTCTGGTTTGGGTGGCTAGGGTTGGCCCTGCCCCAGAGGTCTTGAGGGGGGGAGCGGGCGCGTAGCCGGGCCCGTGCCCTTCTCTGGTTTGGGTGGCTAGGGTTGGCCCTGCCCCAGAGGTCTTGAGGGGGGGAGCGGGCGCGTAGCCCGGCCCGTGCCCTTCTCTGGTTTGGGTGGTTAGGGTTGGCCCTGCCCCAGAGGTCTAAAGGGGGGGAGCGGGCGCGTGGCCCGGCCCGTGCCCTTCTCTGGTTTGGGTGGCTAGGGTTGGCCCTGCCCCAGAGGTCTTGAGAGGGGGAGCGGGCGCGTAGCCCGGCCCGTGCCCTTCTCTGGTTTGGGTGGCTAGGGTTGGCCCTGCCCCAGAGGTCTTGAGGGGGGAGCGGGCGCGTGGCCCGGCCCGTGCCCTTATCTGGTTTGGGTGGCTAGGGTTGGCCCTGCCCCAGAGGTCTTGAGGGGGGGAGGGGGCGCGTAGCCCGGCCTGTGCCCTTCTCTGGTTTGGGTGGCTAGGGTTGGCCCTGCCCCAGAGGTCTTGAGGGGGGAGCGGGCGCGTAGCCCGGCCCGTGCCCTTCTCTGGTTTGGGTGGCTAGGGTTGGCCCTGCCCCAGAGGTCTTGAGGGGGGAGCGGGCGCGTAGCCCGGCCTGTGCCCTTCTCTGGTTTGGGTGGCTAGGGTTGGCCCTGCCCCAGAGGTCTTGAGGGGGGGAGCGGGCGCGTGGCCCGGCCCGTGCCCTTCTCTGGTTTGGGTGGCTAGGGTTGGCCCTGCCCCAGAGGTCTTAAGGGGGGAGCGGACGCGTAGCCCGGCCCGTGCCCTTCTCTGGTTTGGGTGGCTAGGGTTGGCCCTGCCCCAGAGGTCTTGAGGGGGGGAGCGGGCGCGTAGCCCGGCCCATGCCCTTCTCTGGTTTGGGTGGCTAGGGTTAGCCCTGCCCCAGAGGTTTTGAGGGGGGGAGCGGGCGCGTAGCCCAGCCCGTGCCCTTCTCTGGTTTGGGTGGCTAGGGTTGGCCCTGCCCCAGAGGTCTTGAGGGGGGGAGCGGGCGCGTAGCCCGGCCCGTGCCCTTCTCTGGTTTGGGTGGCTAGGGTTGGCCCTACCCCAGAGGTCTTGAGGGGGGGAGCGGGCGCGTAGCCCGGCCCGTGCCCTTCTCTGGTTTGGGTGGCTAGGGTTGGCCCTGCCCCAGAGGTCTTGAGGGGGGGGGAGCGGGCGCGTAGCCCGGCCCGTGCCCTTCTCTGGTTTGGGTGGCTAGGGTTGGCCCTGCCCCAGAGGTCTTGAGGGGGGGAGCGGGCGCGTGGCCCGGCCCGTGCCCTTCTCTGGTTTGGGTGGCTAGGGTTGGCCCTGCCCCAGAGGTCTTGAGGGGGGGAACGGGCGCGTAGCCCGGCCCGTGCCCTTCTCTGGTTTGGGTGGCTAGGGTTGGCCCTGCCCCAGAGGTTCGGAGCTTTAGCGAACTGCAAAACTTGTGTAGGAACAACAATGTTGGGAAGAACGGGTAGATATGTATATTGCGTGTAAAAAAGAAAAACTCACAACTATTGGTAGAATTTTAGCAGATGTTTTGTGTTCCAAGGGTGGGCCAGTTCGCTCCCCCTGGGGGTAGCCAGGATGTACGTGGCCGGTCCGACAATATCGACGACCGTGTAGGGCCTTTCCCATTTAGCGGCCAGCTTTCCCCGCTGTGCAGTCTCGGGGCGGAAGGTGGCATCTCGGAGGACCAAGTCGCCGATCCTGCAAGTCCGCGGTTTCACCCGGGAGTCGTAATATCGTGCCATCCTCTGGCTGTGTTTGACGAGGCTGGTCATGGCCCGGTCTCTTACCTCGTCTATCAACTCAAGACTGAGGCCGAGTCCTTCTCCGTTGATTTCTTCGTCGAAGAGCTTTAGCCGGAGTGTCTCCTCGCCGATTTCCAGGAACGACCGCCTCCGATCCGTATGCTAGCACGAAGGGGCTTTCTCCGGTCGAGGCCTTGTGGGTGGTACGATAAGACCATAGGATTCCCGGCAGCTCGTCGACCCAAGCCCCCAGAGCGGCGTCCACCTTCTTCTTCATTGGGTTCAAGATACATTTATTCGCGGCCTCCGCCATTCCGTTGCACTGTGGGTGGGCGACTGACGCGAACTGGAGTTTGATCCCCCAGCCCGAGCAGAAGTCGCGTAAGCCTTCGTAATTGAACTGCTTTCCATTATCCGTGACAATGGAGCGGGGAATCCCGAAGCGGCATATGATGGATTGCCAGATGAAACCCTTCATGTCCGTCCACGCGATTCGCGCCAGCGGCTCTGCTTCGACCCATTTTGTGAAGTAGTCCACGGCGACGACTAGATATTTCCTTCCCCCGGAGGCCTTTGGGAAAGGCCCCAGGATGTCAAGTCCCCACTTGGCGAAGGGGATCGTGCTCAAGATGGGCATCAGGTTGGTCGGAGGTGCAGTCGTCCGTCGGCAGAACTTCTGGCACGCCTCGCACTTTTTGACGTACTGTACCGCATCCCGGATCATCGTCGGCCAGTAGTATCCTTGGCGCATTACTTTGTGGGCGATGGTGCACCCGCCATGGTGGTTTCTGCAGAAGACTTCGTGTACCTCGTGGATGACTTGCTCAGCCTGCTCCGGGCCCAAGCATTTCAGGTAGGGACGGACGTCGAAATTGGCGCGGCGACGGTGGTACAGCACTCTGTCGAGAAGCACGAATGACAGGGCCCGCCTTTCCACCTGTTTTGCCAGCATCCGCTCCTCGGGTAGCTCCCCCGTCTCTAAGTACTTCATAATGGGGGTCATCCATGATGTCATCGTTCCCGTGCACATCAGTTCTCCTTCGTCAATGGTTGGCGTCAATAGGCTTTCGACGTAGATGGCCTTCCCGATCTCGGCCGCCGAGGAGGAAGCTAGCTTAGACAGGGCGTCCGCCCGGAGGTTGTTGGAGCGGGGTAGGTGCCAGACGTTCGCTTCCTTGAACTTACGGAGTTCGATCTGGATGCGCCTCAGGTATCGCTTCATTGTCTCCTCTCGGGCCTTGAAGCTCCCCAGGATCTGTTGGATGACGAGGCGGGAGTCACTTAGGAGCAACACGTTCGTCGCCCCCACCGTCCTAGCGAGTTTTAACCCGTTAACTGCGGCTTCATACTCCGCGACATTGTTGGTGGCCGGGAAGCTGAAGCGTAGGGCGTATTCCAACGAGCATCCGTCAGGGGTCTGAATGACGATACCCGCTCCTGTCCCGGACCCCGTCGCGGAGCCGTCGACGTGGATGGTCCATAGTTCGCCCGCGGTCATCTGGGAGGGCGCTGAGGGTTCGCCCACCTCGATACCCCGCGGGGACGTGGTCGCCGATGGGAGCTCCGTCCGGTCCCCCGGCAGGACTTCCGTGGTGCATTCCACCACGAAGTCGGCCAGCACCTGGCCTTTGATCGCCGTCCGGGCTTTGTACGTTATGTCGAACTCGCTGAGCTCGACGCTCCAGTTGAGCATCCTCCCCGACCGCTCCAGTCTCTTCAGGTTCTTTTCAAGGGGCATGTCGGTGTGGACGGTTATGGGATGGGCCTGGAAGTAGGGTCGGAGCTTCCGGGCTGTGGTGACTAGGCAGTAGGCGGCTTTCTCGATAGGGCTGTAACGAGTCTCCGCCTCCCGGAGGATCCGGCTGGCGTAGTAAACAGGGCGCTGCACCCCTCCTTCCTCCTTGATTAGGACGGAGCTAACGGCCTCCTCGTTGGTTGCCAAGTACACCCCTAGGGGTTCGCCTTCCCCCGGCCGTGCGAGGAGCGGTGGGCTCTGTAGGTAAGCCCTCAGCTCCGCGAATGCCCGGGCACAGTCGTTGTCCCACGGGATCACCTTCCTTTTGTCTTTAGCTTCGCCAAAGGCTGTGCGCAAGACCCTGAAGAAGGGGAGCGATTTCTCCGCAGATTTCGACAGGAATCGCCCCAGAGCAGCGATCCGGCCGTTCAGTCGCTGCAAGTCCCAGATCGTCCGGGGCTCCGCCATACCGATGAGGGCCGTCACCTTGTCGGGGTTCACCTCGATTCCCCGCTTCGTTATCATGAAGCCCAGAAATTTTCCCGACTGCACGCCAAAGATACACTTCGCGGGGTTTAGCCTCAGGTTGTATTGGCGGACCCTTTGGAAAGTTTCCTGCAAGTCGGCGAGGTGGTCGGGGGCCCTTCTACTCTTTACCAACATGTCGTCGATGTAGACCTCCAAGTTTCGCCCCACCTGAGGGCCGAATATTCGGTCTACCATCCATTGATAGGTCGCCCCGGCGTTCTTCAGTTCGAAGGGCATCTTGGTGTAACAGAAGGTGCCTTTATCGGTGACAAAAGACGTCTTCTCATCCTCCTCCACCATCGGTATCTGGTTGTATCCCGAGAAGGCGTCCATAAAGCTTAACAACTCATAGCCGGACGCCTGGTCCACCAAGTGGTCGATCCTGGGTAGAGGGAAGCTGCCCTTCGGGCATACCTTGTTGAGGTCGGTGAAGTCGACGCACATGCGCCACTTTCCACTGGGCTTCTTCACCAGGACGACGTTGGCGAGCCAGTCGGGGTAGTCCACCGGCCGAACAAATTTGGCTTCGAGGAGCCGCTCTACTTCCTCCTCGGCTGCCCTCTTCTTTTTGCCCCCCGCACTTCTCTTCTTCTGTCGGACAAGTCGGGCTTCTGGGTCCGCATTCAACCTGTGGGAGATTACCGTCGGGTCAACCCCGGGCATGTCGGCAGGTGACCATGCGAATATGTCCGCATTTTCCTGGAGCAGGGCGACGAGGGCCGTCCTCAAGGCGGCCGGGAGTTTCGTCCCGATGGAGACGGTTCTCTCGTCATCCGAGGCCACTGGGACCTCTTCCACTTCCTCGGCCGGGGTCGGCCGCTGGTCGCAGAAGTCCTCCCTCTCGTCAGGGATGAGAGCCGTCGGGGCCCGCCTCGGGCTCCTATGCTGGGATGGCGTATGGTCGTGGTCTCTGGGCACCCCCTGGCCTCCCCGCACCTGTCCCACCCCCCGTGGGGTCCGGAACTTCATCATCTGGTGCTGCAGGCTGGGGAGCGCCTCGACGGCCGTCATATATGGACGCCCTATGATTCTGTTATATGCTGACGCGATGTCGACGATGACAAAACACGTCCCCTCGGTGACGACCCTCGGCTCCTCCCCCAGAGTCATGGGCAGGGTGATCGTCCCCACGGCGGGGATCGTATGGCCGGTGAAGCCAGCAACAGGGCCCGCGCAGGGTTCTAGGTCTGCACGCCCCCACCCCATCCTCTCGACCGTTGATAGGAACAGGATGTTGCAGGATCTACCGGTGTCAACTAGGAGCCGGCCAACGGCCACTGCCCTGATCCGATCCTCGACGATGAGGGCGTCATTGTTCTGGCTTCCCACTTCCTGTCGGTCTCCCTCGGTAAAGGTGATAGGGGGTCGGTGTGTCCTTCTTCGCTTCGGTCGGCGGCCGGCGCCCGCCACCATCACCTGTCGGGCACCGGTCCCCGGGATCACAGGCGCCCGCCCCGCTGGAAAAGGCCCTCCAGTTATCATCTCAATTCGCATGACCACTCCCGGGGGGCGTGGCTCACCGTGATCGCGGTTCGCCGGCGGTTCCCGTCCCCCCTCCTCCGGGGGGCTCTCTCCCCTGCTGCTACCCGCCTGTCCGCAACGAAGTTTCCCAAGTGACCCGCCTGGATCAGTCGCTCGATCTCTCTTTTAAGAGTGTAACAACGGTCGGTGTCGTGACCGTGGTCCCGGTGATAACGGCAGTATCTCCGGGGGTCCCGCTTCACCGGATCCGACCTCATCTCCCGGGGAGGCTCCGACAGTAACCCGGCCCTTATCGCCGCAGCCAGCACCTCGATCATGGGGGCATTGAGTTGCGTGTAATGCGCCCGTAGGGGGCCTTCTTGTCTCGGGACGACTCGAGGGAGCCCTTGTGCCAGAGCGAACTCGCGCGCCGGGCCAGGGCGATCTTGCGGGCGGGGCCCGGGCAGTTCCCGCCTTGGCCGTGCCAGCTGGTCGTGACCACGGTGCCCCTCTTCTTGCCTCGGCCGAGGGTGTGACCGGGGTTCGCCTTGGGAGGGTTTCGCCGGGGGGAATAAGGCCTTTGCACCGAGAGTCTCCTCGGCCAACGCGTGCCTCTCCGCCATAGCAACCAACGCCTCATAGTCGGTCGGCGGATCCCAGAGCAGGGATTTGTGGAGGCTCCGAGTCCGCAACCCCGTTTTGAAGGCCAGCATAAGCACCTCATCGCCGCATGTCACCACCGCCCGTCTCTCCTCCTGAAAGCGGCGGAGGTATCTACCCGTTGTCTCTCCCTCCCCTTGGACTATCGTGCTGAGATAGTCTAAGGGCTTCTTCTTCGTCCGCCCGGCCCGGAACTCTTGGCAGAACTTGTGGGACAGCTCGCCAAAGCTCCCAACGGATCTCGCGGGCAAGCCAAAGTACCAGTCCAACGCGGTGTCCCTCAGGCTTTGGGACAAATGCCGACATAGGAATGCCTCATCCACATCCTGCACCTCCATCGCCCCCCCCCCCCCCCGGTATTGTTGCACGTGCGTGAGGGGGTCACCTCTCCCATTGTACGTGGCCAAGTGAGGGGGTTTGAACCTTATGGGCCTTGGGACGGACGTGATCCACCGTGCAAGTGGCGTGGCCTCCTCCGGGTAGGTAGGGCGATCCGGCGCATACCCTCTCCGCCATTTGGGGGTCTGGCTTCGGTCGCGCCTCGGCCGCCGACGGTCCTCCGTCCCCGGGGAGTAGCCCGATGGTCTTCTGGCGGGGCTCCTTCCTTGGGCCGAGGATTCGACGGGTTGCGGGCTACGGTTCTCACAGTGCCAGCGCCTCCCGGCCAGCTCTCCTCGGGCCTCCATCCGTTCTTGATTCTCCCGAAGAAGCCTTTCGCGCTCGGCGGTGAGGAAGTGTAGTTGTCGATAAACGGCTTCCTCGTGCAGGGTATCGGAGGGGTGGTGCAGGTGATGCGGGCTGCCTCCTCCGGGTGGGGACCTGTTCAGCAACGGGTCCCGCCCATCCCCGAGCCGCCGACCCGTCGCCGTCTCGTCAAGGATTTCTCAGTTGCTCCTGTTCTCTCTCCTTAGCCTCTCGCGCTCTGCGACAATGAGGCGGAGTTGGCGGCGAGCGGCCTCTTCGTCCTGGTAGGCCCTTTGGGCGGTCTCGGCCGCTTCGTCCAAACGCCTTTGCGCGGCGGCCGCCTCCCCCAGGCTCCTCCACCGTCGCGCAACTTCCATCTCCTCTTCCAGGAGCCTTTGCTGGGCCGCAATCTCCTCAGCGAGCCCCCTGTTCTCCCCTCCTCCTCGAACTGAAGGTGGAGGTTCCGCCTCACGTTCTAGGGCTCTGAGGGGCCAGGCGGAGGCTCCGTTCCAGCCGTCTGATAGCCTCCCCTGGCCTGAGTGACGGCCTCGAAGCTCTTCAGGACGGCGTAGGCTGAAGTATGTTCAGTCTCGATGCCCATCCCCAGAAGGGGGTCGGACGCCGGGGTGATTTGTAGAGAGAGCGGTTCCTGACCCACGGGATCTTTGCCGTGGTCAGGGTTCCGCGAGATCGGCATGGAGTCTAACATGGGTGTGACCCTTCGTTCCCACAGACGGCGTCAATTGTTACGAGGTGGAACTTGCGTACAATGAATTTGTATTATGGGGAACTAAGGGCACGGTGGTTATAGGGAAAAGAGGGTTTGGGTAGGCTGTTTTACAGGTGATTGGCGGGATGAAGAGGTTGTATCCTTCGCCGGTGGTGACCGCGGGGACGAATCTCACCGGATGCGGTGGAGGGAGATTGGATGGTGCGAGGCCGAAGTTGACGATGGTCAAGGGGCGAGCTTTCCTGCAGCATGAACAACTCGTCAGAAGGGCCGGGTTGGGGTTCAACCCTTAGCCCCTCCGATGCCTAAGTCAGTGATAGGACTTAAAACGGGGGCTAGACACGCCGGCCGGACCAACGGTGTGCCGACCGTACGTGGCGAGCTATAAATGGGAGAACAAAGATAGGGAAGACCTTTGTTCTCGTGTGTGAATGATAGATTAAGAGAGAATTTTCCCAACCTCCTTACCGTAAGAGGAGAGGGGGTATTTATACCTGACGGGTGATGACTAGGCGGAGCTGACCTGGCATGCTGACTGGACGCGCTGAGCTGGCTCGGTCGTCGGCGGAAACTCCAGATAAGGACGTTGGGAACCGGGTTGCCTGACCTGCTTTCGTCAGGCGGCGCGACGGCCAGGGGGTGCTTTTGTCGGGGTGTCAGAGCTGAAAGCATTAACTGTTAGATGGGTCAGCCGCCAGGGGGTGCTTTGTCAGGCGGTCGGGTGACGTATGTGTCAATCGTGCCCTTATCCTAGGTCGTTTGTCGTTGGCGACGGACTAAAGGTTGGGCTGTATCACCCTAGGCGTCGCGGTTCACGGGAATCGGGCCGGTCGTTCGGATCCGGAGTTGTCCGGCCCGGCCGCGCCTCCCGTTCGGTCGCGGGCTATGGTTCGCCGGCACAGATAGATACCCGCGCCTAAGTCAGCTGGCCTAACGGTGCCGTCCGGGCGCACCTCAGCACCCCTGGCCTAGGCGTACAACCGCAGTTGTTCGACCCGCCCGGGGCGGTGCGCTCGGGGAGCGCCCGTCCCCATGTGGATTCGGATTTCTGGGGTGGCAGCCCTTTTGTGAAAAGGTGAGTTAATGGGGTACGTTAGCGGATCCGGGCGGGAGTCGGACTCCTATGATCTTTAGGTCGTAACAGATATACTAAAATCAAAGATAAGCCAACTAGTCTTCAAACCACACCTAAACCTGTCTCACCAACAACGACACCGTTGTTGAAGTCTTGAGAACTGAGATTGTAAATCTCAAATCTCAACTTGAGCATGTTAACATTGAGGATTCGGATGAACATGAGATAGCGGATTTGATTTCTCGAAACTCAACTTTGAGTATTGAGAATGAGAATCTCAAGTCACGTGTTTGTGAACTCACGACGCACGTGTCCACTTTAGATGCTAAAATACTTTCTCTCAATGAGAAATATGAGTCCACATTAGGCCGGACTGAGAAATTCAACAAAGGCAAGGATCATTTGGATAATATTCTGAATGACTTACTTCCGGCCAATCATCGAATTGGCTTTGGGTATAAAAAGAAAAATTCATCCAAATCTTCCACCACCTTTATAAAGCCATCCTCTGATGCCTCAACTAGTGGGAGTAAACACCCCATGGGTAGTTCATCTACCAATGGTACTTCCACTAAGTACACATCCCCTTTTGGAAAGAAACCCACTTTGGGTGGACCTCCAAAGAAGGGTCATGCATTTATGTACACAAATACTATGCCACATAGGAACACACCTCCTACTCCACATGTTCACACTTATGATGATTTCTATGATCCACGTCCACGAGCACGTGCACACCAAGTGAGGCACACTCACGCACGTGTTTCCCCACATGCATATGTTCACCCACATCATTATTACATGAATGATTACCATCATGCACCGTATCATATGTTGCCACCACCATTTCATCATGTGCCGCATGCTTATCCACGTCATGCATACACTAGGCCACTTCCTCGTAGAACACATGCACCACGTAGAAATTAACAAAATGTGCATGTTCTCAATAGGAGTAGGGCTCCCAAGACATTCTCTATTTGGGGCCCGAAGGACACTAGCATGCATGAGAAACAAGCTTATATTAATTCTTATTTCATGAATGTTGTGCACAATGATGACTATATTGAGAAGTCTAAGTCCAATTGGACTTGGCTTCCACAGGTCTAATCCTTTAGGACCCAATGACCTTGGGTACCATGATACAATGTTTTTATCTTCAGGTACTCAAGAAAAAGAAAATAAACAACAAATCTAAATCTAGCTCCAAGAACGGTTGGATACTTGATAGCAGGTGCTCAAAACACATGACTGGTAAAGCTCTGTTGCTATCCGAAGTGGTACCCATTGAAAATGGAAACCGAGTGGTCTTTGGAGGCAACGAGAGTGGAACCATCATAGGTGTTGGGAAAGTTGGTAACCCTTCTAAACCTCTTATAAGTGATGTTTACCTTGTTAAAGGCTTAAATCACAATCTAATCTCTATAAGTCAACTTTTTGACAAGGGTTACAAAGTTAGCTTTGAGAAAGGAATGTGCCATATTTTAAGAAATGATAATAATAATGTGTTGTTCTCTGGCTCAAGCCATAAGGACTTATATATCTTAGATATTCCAAATTCCCACGAACAATGTCTTATTGCCAACACAAGTGAGCAACACTTACGGCATAGACGTTTTGGTCATGCGAATTTCGGAACACTTTTCAAACTATCCAAGCTAGATTCTATAAAAGGGTTCCCTAAGCTATCTTTTAATAAGAAAAGCTTTTGCGACTCGTGTCAACGAGGCAAACTTCCAAAATCGTCATTCAAACATAAGAAAAGCATATCCTCTAAACGGCCTCTAGAGCTTTTACATCTAGATCTTTTTGGGCCAACTAGAGTTGCTTCATTAGGGAATGCCCGCTATGGACTTGTCATCGTTGATGACTTTTCTAGATTTACTTGGGTATTTACTTTAAGTCAATAAAAATGATGATTTTGAAAACTTCACAGTATTTGTTAAGAAAGTACAAAATCTCATTGGAACCACCATTGTCACTATTCGTAGTGATCATGGCGGGGAATTTGAGAACGAGTCTTTCTCAAACTTCTGTGATGAGGTTGGTATTACTCACACCTTTTGTTTTCTTCGCGCACCCCCTCAAAATGGTGTTGTTGAGAGAAAGAATAGGACGCTAGTGGAATGTGCTCGCACTATGCTTGATGATAGCCACCTTGGCCATCAATTTTGGGCAGAAGCGGTACATACCGCTTGCTATGTGTTTAATAGAATACTTTTGAGGCCCGGCACCAAACAAACTTGTTATGAATTGTTGTTTGGTAGGTTACCTCAAGTTAAACATTTTAGAGTTTTTGGTGCAAAATGTTTTATCAAGAACACGTATGGTAGTTTGGACAAATTTGATCCAAGATCCGATGATGGAAGATTTGTTGGATATTCCTTCCGTAGCAAAGCCTACCGGATATACAACAAAAGAACCTCAACGATAGAGGAATCACTTCATGTATCATTTAATGAAGATTTTGTCCCTCCTAGAATTATCGATGACGATGATTCTATGGAAGTAGTTAGTGATACTGTTCATAAATCTAATGCTATTGATTCTGTTGAAACCAACCCGACTAATGAATTTCTTGAGAATGTTCCTAGTGACCAGGGTGTTCCCAGAAAGCTTCCAACAGTTCGTGACCATCCCCATGAGCAAGTTATTGTCAACATGGAAGATGGTGTCAAAACAAGGTCTCAAGTGAACTTCTTCGCTCATTGTGCCTTTGTCTCTTCCGTGGAGCCAAAGAATATCAATGAGGCGTGCGAAGATAGTTCTTGGATCCTAGCCATGAAAGAGGAACTCATTCAGTTTGAGAGGAATGAGGTCTGGAAGCTCGTTCCGTTGCCTTCGAAGAACCACAATGTTATAGGAAATAAGTGGATTTTCAAGAACAAGACAGACGAGAACCAAAATGTCATCCGAAACAAAGCCCTGTTAGTTGCTACAGGCAAGAGGAAGGTATTGATTTCGAGGAATCTTTTGCACCTGTAGCTAGATTAGAATCTATTAGACTGTTATTGTCATTTGCATACCATAAAGATTTCAAACTTTTTCAAATATATGTAAAGAGTGCGTTTTTAAACGGAGATGTCGTTGAGGAAGTTTATGTTTCTCAACCTCCGGGTTTTATAAATGAAAAATTTCCGAATCACATTTACAAACTTTATGGGTTGAGACAAGCTCCTAGAGCTTGGTATGACCGCCTAAAGAGCTTTCTTTTAGATTTGGGTTTCAAAATGGGTGAGGTTGATTCAGAGCTTTTTGTTAAGTATGCTAATCATGATATTATTCTAGTTAAAATTTACGTAGATGATATCATTTTCGGTGCTACTAACTTCACTCTTTGCGAAGAGTTTTCTAATGTTATAAAGGATCAGTTTGAGATGAGCCACATGGGTGAGCTCAAATATTTCTTAGGACTCCAGATTTGCCAAATGAATGATGGGATCTTCATCCACCAAACCAAGTACACTGTGGAGCTGCTAAAGCGATTTGGAATGGAGAATGCTTCTAGCAAGAAGACTCCGATGAGCACCACAACACATCTTGACAAAGATACAGGTGGCAAAGATGTAGACATTCGTCTATATCGAGGTATGATAGGTAGTTTATTATATCTTACTGCTAGTAGGCCAGATGTAATGTTTGTTGTATGTGTGTGTGCTAGGTATCAGTCACAACCTAAGGAATCACACTTAATAGCGGTTAAACGTATGTTCCGCTATTTAAGCCACACACTAGACTACGGATTATTTTATCCAAAGTCAAGCACATATGAGTTAATCTCATATAGTGACGCAGATTATGCTGGATGCAAATCCGACAGGAAAAGTACTAGTGGCACTTGCCATTTTATAGGAAATTCCCTTGTCTCTTGGTTTTCCAAGAAGCACAATTCCATATCACTTTCAACCACCGAGGCGGAATATATCGCCGCCGGTGCTGCATGTACACATGGTCTTTGGATGAGACACACACTGAAAGACTTTGGTATAAACTGTGATACTTGCCCTATCATGGTGGACAACCTAAGTGCAATATGTCTCTCTAAGAATCCGGTACACCACTCCCGTACCAAACACATAGATGTCAGTCACCATTTTGTAGATGATCATGTAGCTAAAAAGGACATCATTCTAGTGTACGTTGAAACCCAAAAGCAAATCGCCGATATTTTCACAAAACCACTTAAGGAAGATACCTTTGTGCGGTTACGTCGAGAATTGGGGATTATGGGTGAATCCGAGATTTAGGATTCATATTTTTATATAATTTTGCATGATAATGATTTTCATAAGCTCATGTTGGATTTGTTGTGACATTTGGTGATATCTGCTCGGGCACTATGTGATATGATGTTAACTTTTTTGTTGGCTAGATGTATTTCTTTTGCTGGTGTTCTATATATATATATACATATCTTGCTGCAGTTCGTATCTTTGTGCACATGGTATATTGTCTCTGTCATTCCTTTCGCCGCTCGTCGACTTTGTTAGTTCTTATAGCTTTGTTTGTATGAAAACATGAATTGTTTTCCATGCACTCAATTTGCTAGAATGTTGATATTGGAGAGATTGTTCCTCTAATCAATCATATGATTTGATGGTGTTTTGATGATTTCTCTTTTTGTTTTTTTGACAATGGTCTAGTTGACACACCTTGTTTTCTTCGATATTTTCCTTGGTGTCATTTGGTCCCTTGTCATATTCTTCGACTCTCTTGTTTAGATTTTTGTTTAGCCATGGTTGTTGTCGTTGACTTCCTCCCGCTCTTTTTGGATAATGCCAAAGGGGGAGAGAATTAATAATGACTTAGTGCTAAATGATAATTTAAACATTACTGTGAATCTAATTCCATATGCTATATTTAGGGGGAGTGAAGATATAAAAATCTATGGATTCCGATCCTATATTTCAATAGTTAGATCATGTTTTATTCTTTTCTCTGCTGATTGATGCTTCTGTTCATTATTTAATATGGAACTAACGTGCCATCAATGCAGGGGGAGTAAGTAAATTTCATTTATCTCATTATTATTGATTTATATTTATGTTGGTTTGTCATCACCAAAAAGGGGGAGAATGTTGAGTATTGATTCCCCTGATTTGGTTTTGATGATGAACAAACATAAATATTGTGTACTAATTCTCTTTGAGCGCAGTTATGGAGATTGTCGCCAATTTACTTTGTAGATCTCAAGCGACGTCTCAAGATTTCTTTAAAGCGCATGATCGTTGTGCCTGAAGCTTCGTTGAAGCTCAAGGAGTTGATTAATGAAGTCAAGGGATTCAGACTCATCTTGTTGGAGCTTTGAAGACGGTTTGTCGTGTATATTTATATGTCTTCTAGCTTCGTTTTATAGAATGTTAAGCCTTGAGTCTTACTTACCTAGTTAACTTCACATCTATCCTATCTTATCTCTAGGAAAGCCTTAGAAGCCATTAGAAAGGGTTCTGTAGCTTATCGCTTCTTTTATTGGCTTTCTGTGCATCTTAGTTGGTTCAAGTAGAAGAACCAACCGATTAAATGACAATCTAATCGGTTGGAAATTCTTCTTGAACCGACTAGTCTTATTTAAGATTCTTAGCATATTCACTGTTGACCAACTAGTCGGTCCACGTAGGATCACCAAGAACAAGTTGGGGAGACATGGGTGGATCCGAACCCATTATATCTTTTGTTTGCATTTCATTATTCGTGTTGTCTATCATTATTCCGCATAGTTGTTTGTGATTGCAAAATAATTAGGAATTATACTCTTGATTATTTTAAAGTACTATTCACCCCTCCTCTAGTACTTATGTAGTAGCTTCCAAGGCATTACACATGTATCACAAAGGCCGCGAGTCGGTCACCTCTCACCCCATCCAACATGGCCTGGTCCCGGGGCAGGCAACAGTTCTCTGCCAACCGAGCCACGACCCCACAGTTAGAGAAGAAGGATTCCTTCAGCCCCATTGGAAAACAAGGACTGAGTAACCCCCCTGGACTACGGTAGATCGGCCTCGACCGACCTGAACATGCCCAAGGACTGCTCGTAATCCTCTGGGAGCGGCCCCAAGTGAGAAGGAGAGGACATGCCCAGGGCCACTTATCCTTCGTTTGGGAAGGCTGGGCGGGAGCATCAGGGGGGAGCGTCCCTGACCACAACACGGACCCGAAAATTCTTTCGCTCACCCTCTACCTAGACCGGAGGCAACTGCTCCCCCGCCCGCTTCGCGCCAACTCTGGAAGACCCAGCACCTGGCTTCCTTCGAACCTCCAAAATATGATCCCTCTCCGCGGGCTGGGATTGGGCACGGAGGCTGGAATGGAAGGCTAAGAAGGGCCCTGGCTGAACCTGTTTGCAAAAAAGGACAGGTCGAGGAGACAACTTTACTTAAGCGGGATCCGCCTGATAAATATTCCGAACAAAGTATTCCGAGAAGATTCACAGATGGGCCACACGGTCAGCCTAAGAGCATGATCCGAGAAGAGGACGTCGATCTTTCGGTCGACGACAGGGACGACCAACAAGGTGTCGACCGCCTTGGCCTCTACGTCGATGAGATCCCCTAACTCGAGGGTCAGCGAGCTCGCTTTCCCCCATCGTACCAAAAAATCCACCTCTGTGGGAAAGCCCGCGAAGACATACTCCTCTTTCCAGTGCCTCAAGGACTTTGGCAACCCCAACACCAAGCTCCTCTTTAAACGGGCACTGATGTAAAGCCAGGCACCCGGCTTATGATGGCTCATGCAAAAGAATTGGGTGAAAAGGCGAAGGGTCGGCTCTATCCCATTGAGCATGCAGAGAACAACGAACCCCATGAGAGACCCGACGGCATTGGGGAAAAACTGGCACAGGGCAAGCCCATATGCCTTCAGAAACACGATGACGAAGGGGTAGATGGGGAATCATAGACCGAACCTGAAGCTATGTTCATACACTCCAACTTCGCAACTGCCCGGGAAGCAGACCCTCTCATCCCTCTGAGGGGCCCGTGCATGCCATAGGGAGGAGATACTTGGTACGCAACGACTCGATCGAAGCAGCACTAACCACCGACGGCCACGCCATCACCTCGGAGGGCACCCCGGGGAGATCGTCCCCGTGACGACGGATCTCCAAGACCGATCCTCATGGATGAGCGGGCGGGGCGGCAGTGGCAGGCCGACCTGTGCTAGAAGAAGAGGAGGACGACGGGGGACACATGATGCAGCATAGGGAAAAGCTGGGGGAGGCACCGGGGATAAAGGAGAAGAAGACAACGTTGAAAGAGCAGAACCTTCATCCGCATGGGCAACCACTTCCCTTTATACCACTCCCCCGAGGCCCTCCGCTCCATCGCAAGCTGTCCAACTGAGCACACACATCGACATCCCGTGAGACATGGCGATTCGAATTCCGCTCCCCGGGGTAGGATAATTCCAGAGTGGCAGCGCCATGATGGCCTCCATTCAATGCCGCTGCCGCGATGGGTGCACTTGTCAAATCCATACAGATCACATCTCTCAAACCGAACCGTCAGAATCCGAATGGCCCGAGCGATGGGGGCAATTGATACGGCTCTTACAGGATGGGCCAAGACCGAACAGCCCAAGCTCACGCCGCAAGCCAGCGACCCTGAAGAAGAACGGGCCAAGTGGCGAGGCCCACAGGGAGACTTGGAATCGGGCTGGCCTCGGACCGAAGCGAGCACCACCACTGGCTTATGTCAGCAGGAGTCAACCGCTTCCCTTAAAGCAGACCCCCTTAATCACCATTAAGGGGCCCCATTACGTCCACCTTCATGACCCATGAAGGCACCATCGAAGTGGCGGATCATCGGGGTGAAAGTGGGGAGACGTTGAGGAGACGTGGCCGTGGAAGACTCCTGTAAAGAGAGTCGAGACACAACGTACAAAGGATCACTTCATGGATACCCAAAACACCAAGGTATTCCTCTCTCACGACCTTGTCTTCCACCTTATATTTCTCCTCCACAGCTCGGACCGAGGACTCGTGTGTCGGCCTCCCCGTGAGCCATATAGATCCCACCGAGCATCTTTCAGATCTATTCTGACTTAGGCATCGGAGGGGACTTGGTCGGAACCAAGGTCCGACCCTCCTGACGAGTTTTCTTGTCTATTCAGGTCAAGTAGATCCAGCCGTCGAAGCTACCCTTCGGCGCCCGGCTATTCCAAAGCCGAATGCGCTTTCCCCCGAGTCCGTACGTCTACATCCCAATGGAGGCCATCATCCTGCCGAGAACTCCATTCGGCACGCCGATGCGCGGACCCGCACGCTCTTCGCCCAAGTCAAACGTGTCGGATCCCGCTCCTGGAGGCCGCACGTGATCGCCACGAGCGTGTTGACCTCCAGCCCCCATTCAACAAATCAGCGGTAAGGAAACGCCCCGAAACACATACCATAAACTATTCAGAATCATGTCCTCATTTCACCGTATCACTTCGAAAGACGTTGTAATCATAAACTACTCCATTCATCATAATCATCACATAAAATTTTCCATGCACATGTGAGGAAAAGAAAACTTGAATATGTATACCTCATGAAACGAGTGTAGAACAACTGCTTGGATAACGCTTAGGCACTTTTCGATGGTGGGCGGTTCAACGATGTATTGCTTATTTTTCTCCAACAACTGCATGTAGTAACATGACCCATGTTTCGCCACAAAATTAGTGGCTTGGCATGCCTTTGATTGCTGCTGCACTAGCTTAAAGTGGTTGTGTGGAGGAATAAAACGGTGACTTTGCATTCAATTTTACTCAACGTGCACAAACGGAAAATTGTTAGCCAGTTGTGCACGAGGAGTAAAAATGGTTACTTAAAGCGCAAAACCGGCAAAATTTTGCTGGTTGTGCGCATTGAGTAAAAATGTCAAAGAAAGAGCAAAGTGCACAACATGCAAAAGTTTAGCTGGTTGTGCACGTTGAGTAAAAATGGCAAATAAATTGCAAAATTACGCAAAGCGCACAACCGACAAATACTCAATGCGCACAACCTGCAAAATTTTAGCTAGTTATGCGTGTTAAGTACTTTTGCTCTTTCTTTATGTGTAAAACTTTGTACTTAAAGTGGTTGCGCACGTTAGTAAAATGGTGACTCTGCATTCAGTTTTATGCAATGTGCACAACCGTTAAAAGTTTAGTCGGTTGTGCGCGTTGAGTAATTTTGCTCTGTCATTGCCATTTTTACTCAACGCGTACAAACGACTAAACTTTTGTCGGTTGCGCACGTTGAGTAAAACTGAATGCAGAGTCACCATGTTACTATCGCGCACAACCACTTTAAGTACAAAGTGTTACACATCGCGCACAACCAGCATTTCATGTGAGTGTTGGAAATCAAAAGAAATGAGTAACCATCGCACAAAGCCATGGTTCTCTATTTATTTACAATAGTAGAATGCCAAGGGACATGGGATACCAAAGGTCCCCATTAGTAAGCTTGTTGGGGAGTAATGGGGGATAAAGATGAGGGGAGGCCAAAGGCCTTCCTCATTCATAACACTCCCCCTTATCCATCCATTACTTTGGTCTTAGCGTATAATGCTAAGGGGGTGGATACTTCTGGATCCAGAGTAATTGTGTTTGCCTCGTTAAAAACTTAACTGTGGAAAACCTAGTGGAAAAAACCAATAGCTTAAGGAAAAAGTTACTCCCCCTGATTCGTACAAGCCTTATGCTTGTAGGTCTTTCAGCTTTCATTAGAGGTGGACACTTCAGGGTCCAGAGTTAAATGAGGTTGCCTCATTAAAACATTTGGCTATGGAAAACCCAATGGAAAAACCGTTAGCTAAGGGAAAAAGAGTACAACTTTACTATTAACTTTCCCTGATATGTACAAGCTTCAGGCTTGCAGATCTCTTATGTATCTATACAATCATATCCTATTCGTCTATACTGTTGAGTATTGGTGTTTCATACCAATCTTATTTTGATGATGATCACAACATTATGTTGTTGCTAATGAATCTCATGTTTTAGTCTCTCAGTTTATTTCAAGGATATCTTCCTTGGAGACTAATCACTTGGTGTAAGGATGGACATCATGTGAAGAAGGGCCAAAGTTTAGACTCAAGGAGTGCCAAAGCTTGGAGATGGTGGAGAGCAATCAAGGCATCAAGATTGAAGACTTAGACTCTAAGGAAAGCATTGTAATCCATGTAATTTACTTTATTGCTTTCTCTCTCTTTTGAGTCTAGGTTATTGTAATGCCTTGCTAGATGGTTTACTTTTCATGCATATGCATTTAACCATCTTAGTGAACCTTATGATTATCATAGAATCCAACCCAATAGGTTCACTCTTTCCAAAGACTCATTTGGAGTCTCTGGCTTTCCGTCAGTCGCCTGATGAGGGAAACACAGCCGACTGGGTGATTTTCAGTCGCCTGTAGATCCTTCTACTGTCGCCTGATATGCACAGCTCAAGTCAACATTTCAATTGACTCAAACTTGAGCTTTACGCACAGTCTTCTGTCAATCAGTTTACGGTCGTCTGTATACCTACAGTCGCCTGGGAATTGGCCAACAGTCGCCTGTCTAGCGTAAGTGCAATCACTGCATCTCTCTGTCTTCTCTCCATATTTTACAGTAGTTGACTGATGAAGAATATACAGTCGCCTGACTATTTGACAGTCGACTGTAGTATTAACATCAGTCGCCTGTGTGAAGAATTTGAGAAAGAGTGCAGCTTTCTGTTTCGATCCATCCCCTGCAGCAGTCGTCTACTGAAGGATTTACAGGTGCCTGTCCTGTTTGTCAGTCGACTGTATTGTCTTCTTCAGTCGATTGTCCTGGCTCAGGTTATAGCCGTTGGATATTTTCTAGTCGTTGATCAGTCGACTGTCTTTTGATCAACAGTCGACTGTGCCTGTCGTTTTCACCCAGTTTCTAGCCGTTGCAGATTTGTTCATTTGGCCGTTTCTTTCGGTTTTTGGGCTTGATATTGGATTCTTATATATATGAGTGTGCTACCATCACTTGAGAACCCTTGACAACACTTGATAACTCTTGACTCTATAGAAAATCTCAAGAGATCAATAAGCAACTCTCAAGCTCCCTCATTTACCTCTATTGAGCATTCATCTTTCTTCATGCATTGAAGTCCAGCTCAATGGAAATCATCCAAGTGCTCTCAAGCATATTCCAACATTTTGAAATCCTCTTCCATGCCTTGCATTCATTCATGAGTAAGCATCTCAAGGCATAGGTAAGAGTATTTACTTTACTTGGTGTAATTTGTTTTCCTATTTCTCTTTGTGGGATTAGGATAGTCTCTTTGTGGGAGTTTCTCTCTTTGTGAGAGGTTGTCTCTTTGTGGGACTAGGGAATTCTCTTTGTGGGAATTAACTCTCTTTGTGGGAGTTCTAGTGTCCTAGTGTAGGGCTAACCCTAATTCTCCGAGTGGGAGTTAGTGATTCTCTGTGTGGGAGTCTTGATCCTTGTGTAGGATTGGTAGGGTCCTTGTGTATGGCATAAATCCTCCTTGTGGGGTATCTCCTTGTGAGATTTGTATTCACTTCTCTGTATGGGATTATAGTGAATATTGGTGTGGCTGGATGTACCCGAGTTTGGGGAACCAGGGTAAAACTTTGTGTTTGCGTTTGGATTGATTGTGCCTTTTAATTCCTCTTGCATTTATAATTCCGCATTTGCAAGTTAAATTTTAATTGGACAATTTATTGCCATTACACTATTCACCCCCCTTAGTGTGTGTTGTTAGTATTGCAAGGGTTAGCCGATCCCTACATATACATCCATCATGTTATGAAAGCAAATATAATCATCACTCATCTATACAAGTTTCACTCATATCTAGCGGCTACTGGAAAACAATGGCACTTAGGAGTGATACGCTCTTCGAAGTTTGGTAGATGACACCACGTATGTATTCTTTTACTCAGTTTACACCGTGTCTGCAAGGTACTGCTGGACCTGGATGAGCATATTTTAGATATGCTTTTTGGATGATAAGCTTCTCAGAAGATGTAGACTTTTAGAGGATGATGTGTAGATCATTAGGAGGTGGTCGATCATTTGTGCTTAGTCATCGCTATGGTCTGTAAACCTGCATATGCGATATTTATTCCTTGGATGCTGATCCTTGACCCTTGGAAGTTGCGCAGAAGCAGCTTATCCTTGGTCCAGTGGTGCTCTCCAGGGCAGCACTGTATCTGGCTAACAGTTTTACTGCAGACGTTCTATTAGAGACACGTGCAGTTGGCCAGATAAAGGAGTGTAACTAGTACACTAGAGCTATGTTCTACAGGACCTAGGATGTCATCCCCCTCTTCCAGCGACTGGAAGGTGTTATAAACAAGCATCCATTTTTAACAGATTACAAATGGACTTCTTTCTTCATAAACTCCAGGTGTATGAAGAATATGATATGTATAAAAAGATTCCACCATGAAAGTGTTTAATTTGTAAGCCGAGACAAGACCTTGTTTTGCCTAGGTATCTCATTTCGAAGGTATGCTTAAGGCTATCAGATATATCAATGGTATCTGCAGGAGATCCTATTAGATTTTAGTCGTCCACATATACGGCGACTAATACAAATCCAGTCCATGTTCTTTTGATAAAGATACATGGGCAGATTTCATTATTATGGAATCCTTGTTTAGCAAGGAATTCGCTAAATCTGTTATACCACATTTTTCGTGACTGCGTAAGATCATATAATGATCTTTGAAGCCTTTATAGAGGAGACGTTCATACGTCTCTCTTTCATCTCTGGGGGTAGAGTATACCTTCTGGAAGTTTCATATAGATCTCTATAATATAGCCGTATAGATATGCAGTCACAACGTCCAAGAGTTGCATTCTTGGCTTTTCCAGAGATGTTTAGGCTTAGTATGAAATAGGAAAATGATCACATTTCCTTCATTTCTTATTCTTATGAAAAACCTAACTTATATTCTACAGGTTTTACACATTCATGTGTATGGACTACTGGTCTAAAGACTTTGCTTTTTCAAGAGTGAGTCCATCTCTACCCTTATTGACTCGTCCCACTTTGGCCAATCTATGCGTTTAAGCTATAGAAAAGTGGGTTGAACGTCATCGTCGTATTCAGCGACGTGAACGACAATAGCATAAGCAAAATCATCGTCGACGACTGTGCTATATCTGTCCAGTACCTCTCCAGTACGTACGTAATATATTGATGTTTCTCCTATTGTTTCCTCTGCTGGGGAAATCAGGAGGGGAGAGGTCACTGGTCTGAGCTTAGCATACTGTGGAGGGATCAATTTAATATTTCCAGGAATTTTCCTCTTTTGAGGAACTTTATCTTTTGAACCTGGCAGGCTTCCTCTTTTAAATTGAGGTACATCCAATTCTGCTGCCGGTGGATTGCATCCATCTATGGAGATGTCAATCCTAGCTGGCGTGTTGATAGCAGGGACGTGTGAACGAACAATCTTATGGTTGTTGAATTTATCCGGTAATTGATGTACTATAGTCTGAATGTAAAGGATCTTCTGGATCTCATCTTCACACATAAATAGTATGCGGATCATAACGAGATTAGAACTTTTGTGTCCCATGATATGGTCTAAGAAGCTTCAGGCTTCTTTAGATTGCGTGCCTATTTTAATGAGACTTTGCTCATCAAATTCACAGTTATCAAGACGTGGTGCTATGGGGACATATATTAGCACATCTAAACACTCTCAAATGAGATATGTTTGGTGGTGAACCATAAGCAAGCGGCATCATCAATAAGATATGGCCACAAGAGAGCCGTATCGTGATAAGCGATGCGGAATGCAGTATGGCGTATCCCGAAACATCCAAAGGCAACTGGAGTTTAACAATGGACGTGAAATCCATTGGTGTCTATTTATCATAGACTCTGAAAACCCATTCTGAGTATGAACATGCTATAGGTTGTTCAATTTCAATGCCAGTTGCTTGGCAGTAGTCTTGAAAGACATATGTAGTGAATTCACCCATATTATCAGCTTTTGAGAAAAGCTAGGTTGCGGGTGGACAAACAAAAGGCACACATAAGACCATCTAGTAGATGCATCTATCAGTACAATGAAGTACCGAAATGGGCCACTTGCGGGGTGAATAGGCCCGCAAAGGTCACCATGTATTCTCTTAATGAAGCCATGAGACTCTAATTTCACTTTCAGGAGGGAAAGTCTCACTATAAGTTTTCCCGTATGACAAAGGGGGACTAGAAAACTCAACCATTTTGAAGAATCTGCAGGTTCTCCAAGGGATTCCTTTGATGATGCATCCATCATCGCTGATCCAGGATGACCAAGTTTATTGTGCAAGAGTTGAAAACTCTGGCAATGAAAGGCACTTCTGGTGCTCAGTCAAGTTGGCTTTCTATAGGATGAATATCTATAATGATAAGGGCCCGACGAGGTTCCAACGAATCGTGCGTAGATGGTCTTCTGGCCATCCTTTTGACGAGTTACATAAAGATATTCACTATTTATTATCAATAGTTTCTATGTTATGTTCGTTTTAAACGAAATATTCATGAAAATTGGGAGATGCATATTTTAGTATCGTTGTATGTGGAAGCAGTTTTAATGCTTCACCAGTGCATCGAGGCACTGTACATAATATATCACACTTCATCTATATATCAGAATGAATAGAAAAACTAAATATGCATTCTTAAAGTTCCAA
This sequence comes from Scilla litardierei, assembly GCA_030789695.1. Taxonomy (NCBI): domain Eukaryota; kingdom Viridiplantae; phylum Streptophyta; class Magnoliopsida; order Asparagales; family Asparagaceae; genus Scilla; species Scilla litardierei. Next base: position 648,729,880 of record CM061142.1, on the reverse strand, counting down.
AAAGGAAATACAGATGACAGAAACTAGTATTTTAAAATGTAAAGATAAAAAAGCAAATTAAGAAAAGCTTCAATCGAGCAGATCATCATTCTCGAAGTCTTGTGCAGTGAACCTGGTCAGATCTTGAATATCTGCCAAGTTTGTTTCAGGGGGAGGTTTCAGGCTCGCCTGATACAGGTCCTGGAGGTGGCGAGGAATGCGACAGTTTCTGGACCAATGTCCAGTCATGCCACATCTATGGCATTTGTCCTCCCAGTTCTTATTTGGAATTTGTAGGATCAGTGTTCTTACGCTTCCATGTGAAGCTTTTCTTCCCCTTGTTGTTCTTACGTGGTGCTCTTGCTGGCTTCACTTCAGCTTTTCCTTTGTTCTTTCTAGCCTTCTTCTTATTTTTCCACTTCTGGGGAGAAACATGGTGGGCTTCAGGGAGAGAGGCAGCACCAGCAGGGTGCAGATTATGAGTGGCAAGTAGTAAGTCTCTATTCTGCTCTGCCCTAAGAAGGCAAGAGAGCAAATCCGAGAACTTCGTGAAGTTGCGTTCATGGTACTGTTGCATGAGGATTGCATCTTTCTCGTGAAACGAGGTAAATGTCTTTTCCAACATGCGATGCTCCGAGACTTCTTCACCACACAACTTCAGGCGTGAGGTGATATTATGAAGTGCTGAGTTGTACTCAGCAACATACATATAGTCCTGAAGACGGAGATTTTTCCACTTATAACTGGTACGTGGTAGTATGCCATCAACTTGATGACTATAACGTGCCTCAAGCGCTGTCCACAACTCAAGAGGGCCTTCTACCGTTAAGTATTCGGCCTTTAAGGTCTGATCTATGTGTCTCCTGATATAGATAATGGCTTTCACCTTATCCATGTCGGAGACAACGGTAGTAGAACTGCCAGCTGGCTGGGCCGCTGCAGGGGCCTTGCTAGCAGTTGTCTCGGCCGCTGCGGGGGCCAAAATTGAGTGAAGGAGTGCCATTGAACGCAAGTGGAACTTCAGGTCCACTCGCCAGCTCGTTAGTTCTTTCCTACTGCGTCAAGGACCTCGAAATCGACGCTAGCCAATTTTGCCATTTATCTATGCAATTGAATATAAATGAATTAATATTTGTGAAAAATAAATTCACGCAAAAATAAATAAATAAACAGTCATGTGGGGATCGGCCAGTACCCTTAAAAATGTCCAAAAGTGTCCGAATATAGTCCATGAAAACGAAATACAAAAGAAATGAAATATACAAATTGGAAACCCATTTTAGGTCCCAGCATATGGCAGATTTCATCTTCGTCTTCAATTTGGCTGAGCTCCGGTCTTTTAGCATTTTAAATTATAGCCTCACTATAATTTCTCTCAAAACAAAAAAAAGAAAAGCGAGGAATATAAAAGAAATGTGTATCAAAATGGCCGATCCCAAATCACAAGACTGAACTATTTATAACATCCACGCAGTTTATATGTGCTACATGCAATATAAAAATCAACCACACAAACACACATGCATCAATAATATATTTAATTCAACATCGCAGGCAATTTTATTGGATAAATATATTAAATTTATGTTAAAAAGTTACTTGGACCAAGGGGAAATGTCATTACCCGTTAGGTTAGATAACTAGCCTAACAACAGAGCGGTCCCAGGATCCATGTAATAATTTAAACGTAAATTAATATTTATTTTTATCCAATTAAAAAAATAAAGCGATAATTAATGAATTAAACATAAAATTCATTAAATAAAATTTTAATTTGTGCCAAAAAACTCTAAAAATGTTGTGAACGAGAAATAGATTTGGAGAAGGGTTGAGGCTAGGAAACCCCTAGCCTCCTTTATATAGTATTCATAATGGGTACTCATGTGGGTGGATACCCAATAGGCCCAATGGGTCCTATTCATAACATTTCCCCTTATCCAACCAACGTGGTATACTCGACTTTATGAATACTGAATGATTCATTAGTACTAATGAGTATCTTAAAGGGTGGATACTTCTAGATCCAAGTTAAGGGTAACTGCCTCGTTAAAAACCCTTAGCTATGGAAAACCCTGTGGGAAAAACCAATAGCGAAGGGAAAAGAGTACATCACTCCATAACTTCCCCTGATTTAGGGATGTGTCGAGGGGTGGATACTTCTGGATCCAGAGTCAATGTGGTTGCCTCATTAAAACCTTGACTATGGAAAACCCTGTGGGAAAAACCACTAGCCAAGGAAAAAGAGTACAACTCTACAGTTGACTCCCCCTTATCTGATCAAGCTTCAGGCTTGCAGATATCCTATATATCTATACATTTATCTCATATGTGTCTATACATCCATCTCATCTACAACATTTCGAAAGCAAAAGTAGAGTACAAGCATCACTCATCTATACAAGTTTCACTCATATAAGGCAGTAGCTGAAACTGAAGGAGTGCTACGAACTTGGTAGATAGCTCCACGTCTCAATCGTCAATATCTGCAAAGGTACTTCAGGACCTGGCTTTGTATGTTCTTGAACTGCTCCTTGGGTGATGAGCTTCTCGGGATGGTAGAAGGATGTAGAATTGGAAGGATTCTGTGTAGATCTTTAGGAGGTGGACGTCCCTTTTATGCCATTCATTGCGATGATCTGTAACCTGCATATGCAAATACATTTAACATAGAGGATTTTTCCTCGACCCTTGGAGATAGCGCAGAAGCTACATATCTCTGGTCCAGTGGCGCGCTGCATGCGCTGCACTGTACCTGGCTAATAGCTATACTGCTAACGCTCAAAAGAGACGCATGCAGTTGGCCAGGTAACAGAGTGCTTCAAAGACACTTAAGGTACTTCTGGACCATATATATTCTTCCCCTCTTCCAGCTAACGGAAAGGGGTCTTTTAATGTATATCCATACAACCAAATAGGTGTATTTGGTGGAGAATGAATTTAATGTTTCTTCATCAATCGTCATTGTATGAAGTTTTCTTCTTCGGGATGATTCATTAACGTCATCTTCAGGATGATAGTTCATTTTCAGGATGATTAATGTCATCTTGAGGATGATAGTTCATCTTCAGGATGATTAATGTCATCTTCAGGATGGTAGTTCATCTTCAGGATGATTATATTCTGTAAGCCTAGAATTTATGCCTAGCTAGGACTTTCATATCATATTTGATAGATAGGCTTTAACGGATATTTCGGTATTTCTCTTCAGGAGATCCGATAATATTTTGAGTTATTAAGATAATCTCAATTCTTTTAATTTGCTCTCTTAAGAACAATACTGTTTTTAAGAGGTGCAAACAACAACCTTTTAGTATGAGTCCTTTAAGGATCTTTGTCTAGGTTGTCTTTCCTTTAATCATATTATTAATATGTGTCCCAAAAGGAAAGGAAAGTAAAGAAAAAATTTGTATATATGCAGTTGAAGAAATTTTATATCGGTAATGTTGTCACATCCAATAGCAACATCAACCAAAAATTCCCTCTTTTTGCCATTCGTTGGGTTACGCCTTGACATAAACCAGTCGATGCATCAGATTCATCTTGTAAGTGAGTTCAGCTCATCTTACTTGATTACTTCCTGGTTTGAGCGATTTATACCACTAAAAACTATAGCAAATTAAAATGCTTATAGCTAACGATTTTATTTTAATTCTCCTTCAATACTCAGTTATCCCACAGGATTTGATATCATTTTTGATACCAGGACTTCAGGTCCAATACCTCATATTTCATAAGTGAGTCCAGCTCATCTTATTATTGCCTCATTCCACATTATTATAATTTGGCCAAATCTCTATCTTTGCTTCAGGCAAAGCAGAGTTGTGGAAACGATAATTTATATTTAACTGGCAAAATGAAGTATGAGAGAATTTGTCGACAAAATGTGTTCTTTCATGTCCAAAACTCACCCCGTACGTACTATAATCATTTGATTTCTCCCAGAGGTGTCTCCTTCACGATGCGTTAAAGAAGTGAAGGTTCTTGGACGGGTAAAGAATATGGACAGATCTAGAATTGGTCCTTAGCAACCAAGTTGCAATAAGGTTCTGAATTTGAGCTCACTTTCCTGTGGTGGTATTGTTTTTTCGGTCTCCAGGAGTAGATCTCTCTTTTTGGAGCCTAGTGGTATGTCCTCTCATCCATTGAGGATATCCACTTCTGCTACTGGTGGATTGCATCCAATATATTTGGTATGTCAATCCTAGCTGGATTTTTAGTAGCAGTGATGTGAAAGTTTTGACAATATCTATATTGTCAGTAACTATGTCTGATAACTGTTTTAACAGTTTCATAAGTGTGGATCTTCAGGATCTCATCATAATTCATGATAACCAGATCATAGGTATTAATGATTTAAATGGTCATTTGAGCTTCAGGCTCATGGATGATTGTAGTATTTCTGTTGAAACTGATGCTGGGACATTAAAGTTGTGAGGGATCTTCAGGATCTCATCAAATCTTTAAAATAGGGTCATCAATGCACGTCTTAGGAGAAGTGAATTTAAATGCTTCCCCTGTTCAGAGTGCTCAGACTCTATTTATCTGGGATATTTACTTCCGATAAATAGTTCTGCATTTTGATGGTCTATAATGATGATATGGGGGTGTCTACTCATCATGACACAATCTATAGGATGTGCTCTAAACGCTTCCCCCGTCAGGGGTTTTCAGAAACTGTTTATATGAGGTGATCAGACTCATATAAATAGGTTCTAAGGAGGCGTTTTGATGGTTTGCAATGAAAATGCATGTTCCCATGTGGTCACATACAACTGGATTTTTGATGGATAAGAAATCCATTTAAATCATTTTAATGATTTATATTACCCATATTTGGGTGTGAACACAAGCTTCAGGGTGTTCGTTATTTTTCCAGTTGTAAAACATTTAAATTTCCCAGTGTTATCCAAAGTTACCACCATTTTATAAAAGAATGTGGTTGGATAATGACCATTTATTTAGAGGATATATTGATGAGTACACCAAGGGTACATCATCAGTCCTATTAAGGGAGTGGACGAATCCTATTTATATCCCTTAAATACTCTCAAGAGACCTAAAGGTCTTCATTATCTTTAATGATGATAGTATATCATCTTAAATTCCTTTGAGGAAGTGGGGAGAGTCAATGTCCATGTGAATGGAGATGATCTCATTATCATTTTTCCTTTTTGAATAGGACAATGAAAGTTTCACCCTTTTTGAAGAATCTTCGGGTTCGTCTGGTTGATGATGTCTTGCATCATTAATCCAGGGTGATATCGATCCAAAGTTGGTCGTTTCTGGACACTTCTGGTGTTCCAAAATAATTCCTCTTTTTGAATTTATGTGGGACTTTTGAAAAGTCCATTAAAATGCTCAAGTTAATTTTGTCCGGTAATAGTTGAACTGTGTTCAAACTGTGAAGGATTACATCTTCACTTTGACTATTATGCGGATCATTTTGGGACAAAGTTTCAGGCTTCATTTATTTCTTGAGTCATTAGGGATTTCGTTTTGACGAATATCCTTTTGAAACTGTATAAGTTTCAGAGAGTATATGGCATCCTCATTTTATTTTTAGGGTATTCAAGATAGCAAATCATTCGCAGTAAAATAAAATGTATTAAAACTACAAGAGAATAATACTGATGATTTTGTTAAGTCAACAAGTGACATAGTGTGATGTGTGCTCTTGAAAACATACAACAATAATTATGCTCATTTAAGACCAATGTTATGACAACAGATTATATTTGATTTCAAAGTTTATTTGTCCTCGGGGAGTAGCTAAATATACATAAGGTCAATTGGACTTTCGTCGTTTTGACTAGATATGTATGTATTTTTATATGGCGTAAGTTAATGCACATTCATGTTTGCAAAAACATTATGGCTCTTATCAGAACTTCCGGTCTGATTTTGGCTTGCCATTGCTTACTCCATGTCGAGGTATATCGTATCTTTCCCTTTCCCATCTAATCCAAAACTTCCCTTGTTTTGAGTTTTCCATATTTTTATTTCAGGTCATGTTCGATCCTGAACTTCCCCTGATTTCAATATTCCTTATTTATAAAGGACAATGAAAATTAGTCTTGCTAAGGAGACATAAGCAGGGGTTTGAGCAAATTATTTATACTTCCACTTTTCTAATAAATTAGAGACTTTTTAAAAGTCTATTTGAATGCTCGAGTATAGCTTCAGGCCATTTTCTTGAGTCGTTCAAATTTTATGTGGATAGTTTATCATGTTCAGAGGGGGACAAATACGTGGGTGCGTAATATATTTTTCACTTATTTATTAAGCCACGACTTCAGGCGTATGCTTATATTCAAGGCTAGAAAAAAATCTTTCCTTGTAAAAATAAAGGAGAGTACTCTTTTAAAGAGTTTAGCGGTATTATGGAAAACTTCTGGTGTCCATATTGGATTATATAGATCATAGATCTTATATATCTGTTTACCGCAAAGTGTGCATCTTTTATAAAGATAGCATTTATAATTTTCGCATAAACCATCGTATTTGTTGATATTTATTTTATTAGGGAGAGAGGGTGTTGACTTTTGATTTGATTTTGAACTTCAGGTTCATTTTGTCAAAGTGGATATGATATTAAACTTTTTGAAATCATGATTGTCTTATTGTCATAAATATCGTCATATCATGAGCCCATCATACATTTAATGTAAAGCTTGTAAACTAAATATTATGTTCAATTGAATTGAAACAAGTATGATGTACACATGCTATTTATATGCTGCAGGCATTTAAATAATCTTATCGCAGGTATATAGTCTAGCAATAGGCGTTGAACTATATCAAAGTGATTTTAGCATGCTTTTTAACAGTTTCATTGTAACATTAACATAGCATGAAAATAGTTAACATCCACACATTTAATGTATAAGCAATGAAAAAATAACTTAGGACTATGGGGATCAGCCAGCCGACACCGAAAAGAAAAAGACAGTCCGAAAATTACATCAAAAAGTTGTATCAAAGAATAAGTACAACTCGGGAACTTCAGAGAGAAGCCCCTTTCATCTTTGTGCATACGCCTTCAGCTCCTTTTTGGTGTCCGTCGGTCTTCTTTTTACATTTATATCCTCACTTACAAATTTCACTCAAAAAGAGAAAAATTGCAGGAAATTAAAAAAATGTCGGAAATCTGGCTGATCCCTAAAAACATAGCCTAATTTGCACATCCACGCAGATAATATATTGAAAACATACAACCACGCAGATAATCATATCACAGGCATGTAAAGATTAAATTAAATAATTTAAATTGTGTGTGACGTGCTAAAAATTTATTTTGAAAAAACTTTTACCTTTGATCCATATTTTAATGTTTTGTTTACCGCTTTAAAACCCTTTAAAGTTTCTTTTAATTATTTTGGGCTTTTAGGGCCAAAAATAAAAGAAGAAAAATTATTTATGTAAATGAGCTAATTTTCTGGCCTTTTGGGCCATGAAAATAACCCATTAGGGTTAATTGGGCCTCCCCCGAAAAATTGGCACGTTTAGGGTTAGGGTTTCGGAAACCCTTAGGGGGGCCCGCAGCGTGTCGCCGCGACGGCTGGCCGCGCAGAACGCGGCAGCCGTGGCGGCGGCGGGACGCGGCTGCGGGCCCCGGCGCGGGGACGCGGCACGGTGCCGCGGCTTTAGGCAGAGGCTGTTGGCCGCGGCCTGAGGCCGCAGCGTTTATTTGCCGCCGGCGGCGCTTGTGAGGCGCCGCCGTTTCGCCTTACGGCATGCGAAAAATTTGGATCAAAGGGGAGGGGGGGTAAAAACCGGATTTTTCAAGGATTTAGATCGCTAAAAAACAGATTTTTATTGTTTTTAGGCATGCGAATCTTAAAAAATGTGATTTTTACCGTGTTTTTAAACTTTTTGATCCTAAAACATGCAGATCTAACGTGAAAAGCAAGTTTAAATCTAAAAAGTTTTGATTTTTACCTCTAGATTCGACAAGGGAATCTAGTCGACAGTTGGTGAAGGATGCCCTTTTCGCTCCCTGTTGAGAAGATTACGATCTTCTTGAATCTGAGCGATTGATGGATCTCCTTCCCCGCGAGCCGCCGTCTCCTCCAACGAGCGTGATCGTGCTGATAACGTGTTGTGAACGAGAAACAGATTTGGAGAAGGGTTGAGGGTAGGAAACCCCTAGCCTCCTTTATATAGTATTCATAATGGGTACTCATGTGGGTGGATACCCAATAGGCCCAATGGGTCATATTCATAACAAAAAAGAGTTAATCAAACACAATAACATCAGTCTGATATTCCATGATTTTCTGGATTTTTCCAGAATTTTAAGGGTTTAATTGGATTTTATTTGAATTTAAAATAAAATTTGGCCTGCGGGCCAGAGGCTCGCGGGCTGGTTGCGGGCTGCAGGCCCTTTAGCCAAAGAAATTCCCATCTGTTTTATTACTTATTTAATAACTGGGCTTCTTCTGACCAATCAGGGAAGGCCCAAGCCTCTTCTCTCTCTAACCCTAATTAGAGTTTTAAGGGGTAAAACAGCTGCCAGGGGAATCAAAAAGACTCCCCCTATCCACCTTCCATATTTATTTCGACGCCTCCATCTTCAGGTGGGAGGCGAAAGACGCAGACAGAGTCCCCCAAGGGGGGCGCCCCCCCAAAACATTTGTTTAATCAACATAAGCAGTTAAAAACAATAAATAAATAAATAAATAAAATAAATAACAATAAATAAGCAGTTAAAAACAATAAATAACTAAAAACTTATGCACGTGATAAGAATCATATCATCAGCTGACAGCTTACTGGACTGGGAACAAAACCACTGCTATTAACAAATTACTAATAAAAAAACTTATATCTGTAAATTCAGCTGAATACCCAAACCCAATGGAGAAACAAACCATTAGTCCGGCTGGAATTCAAAGATTTCAGTTTTGCAAAAGCAAAAAATATTTCGGTCACAAAAAGATGTGACTAAAAGACTAACTGGGTACAGACCCAATTCAAAAAGAAGCCAGAAGTTTCAACAAACACATGATCAACCAAACTACTTGCAATTCGCGCAAAATTAGTGTTGGTCCAAAAAAAACTCAACTTTGTACAAAATAGCAAATTTTAAATGTTGACAGCAAATGTTAAAATGTGAAATGTTGACAGCTAATTTTAAATGGAGGCTTCAATTTAAGCCCCAATGTCAATTTCTAATTTCACATGTAAGCCCAAATTTTAATCGGTAGGTATTGACAGCAAAATGCTGCAAATCACCCCAATTACAATTTCAATTCGAATGTTGCCCAATTACAATCGGATGAAATTTTGTGTATGTGTAATATGTTTGTCTTATAGATTTAGCTAAAAATTTAGCTATAAATATCTTAGAAAAACAAAAAAACACAGGTGTATTTAAAATTTACCTCTAGATCAAAGATCTAGGGAAGATCAATAAATAAATAAAGATCCGTAGAATGAATTCCCGCTCCCGATGCACCGTGGAAATAGAAGCAACTAATCGCAGCAACCAAAGATTCCAAAGCGCGGTGAAAGTGATTTACGGTGATAAATGGAGAAGCTCAAGACCAAGAGCTAAAGTGCTGATAACGTGTTGGAAATTAAGAGAAATGAGTAACCATGGCACAAAGCCATGGTTCTTTATGTATTCACAATAGTAGAATGCCAAGTGACATGAGATACCAAAGGTTTTCATTAGTAAGTTTGATGAGGAGTAATGTAGGATAACGATGAGGAGAGACCAAAGGTCTTCCTCATTCATAACTTCCTCATTCATAAAAGTGAGGAATATTTTGGGTTTCAAAAATTTAATTCATTTTAAAAAACGGACGTGTACAAAAGCAATTCGGTATGCGCGTAACAATTGCCTTAAAAAAAGGGGTTTTCTCATATTAGTCCCTTAAATCTTGCATAATTTGATATTAGTCTCTTACATCTTCGAATTTTGAGTTTAATCCCTCAAATCATTAACTATAACCAAAATAGTCCCCCACTCTAATTTTCCGTTAAAAAGCTCTGTTAACGCTGATGTGGCTGTTAGTACTGACGTGTTAATTAACACTAATTGTTAATTAATCTAACTATTTAACAGAATATAGGATGTGAGACTATTTAGGTTAACGGCTTAAGATTTGAGTGATTAAACTCAAAATACGAAGAATTAAGGGCATAATATCAAATTACGCATAATTTAAGGGACTAATATGAGAAAAACCCTAAGCCGTACGTGCACTTCGCACGGTAACGCCCAATCCCACCGCCTGAATATTTCCCCCCCCCCCCCCCCCCCCCCCCCCCCCCCCCCAATTTAACCCAACGCTCTTTCAAGACCTAACCCTAGCCTTGGCACTAATCATCAATGGAGCATTCGGCCTCGTTCTCCGACTTCCCCGACGAAGTCCAGATCGTCGTCCTCTCTCTTCTGTCCCTCACCGAGATCTCCGCATTCGCCTGCACTTCTCGTCACTTCTCCTCCCTATGTAGCCACAAATACCCAAGCTCCCCCCTTTATCGCTCGATGTGCAACCGCCGGTGGGGATTCAAAACCCTTATTCCCCGCGGTGCCTCGAACTTCCCCCTCCTCTACAAGACCCTCGACAGGTGGGACACCCTCATCGGATTCTGGCGCCAGATGCCCAACGCGAAGAATGTCCTGTCTCCGCCGCTCGTCCTCTTCGAGTGGGGACAGTGGTGCATCACTGGGTCGAGGGTCTTCCCTTTGGGCGAGCCCGGGAGCTACAACGTCGTAAAGCAGCCATTTTTGTGGCTGGGGATGTCCAAGACCGGGGAGCCCCTGAGTTTCTTGTCGGTTTTGGATCCGGAGTCGGGTCGGGAGTTGGTGCCCGTTAGCGTGAGCTTCATTGGAGCGAATCACGTTGTGGTGGAGGAGAGCGGTGGGGCGTTGTGCTTGGATTCGAGAGAGGAAGATGACTTTCCGGGGTCGGGATCACCGCCGGATCAGATGATGTTTGAGATTTATCAGTATCTTGCGAACAGGAGGATCCCGGGAGGCGATAAGGGATTGAGGAAGCAGAGGAGGAAGAAGGTTAAGAGGATGAGGCGGGCTGCCGAACATTTTGTCAAAATAGAGAATAGCTGCCCAAGTCCGGCACGGCCTTTGCAGGGCCTTTGGAAGGTAATCCATTTCTCTTTTCTAAATTTGTACCAGATGCAATTTCAGACTGTATAATGTATTCAATTTCAAATCATAATTCTTGGGCATTTAAGCCGGTCATGCCGAGTACTCTCAGAAAATAATCACAACAGAACATGCTCTTGCTAACAAGCAAACAATTTAGAATATAATCCAAATATACAGGTCAAAAGTAAACAATGAAACTTCTGAACAATTAAAAGGGCTCCATTGTAGCAGGCAGAAGAGAGAAGGGCTTACATGAGGATAGTTTTAATTGCGTGTGATGGATGGGCAAACACAAACTTTCTCTTGGTTTTTTGTGTGAAGAAGGGAGATGAAACATAAAACACACAGTGCCAGAAGGGAACATTGATGAAGATATGCAAGTAGGAAAGAGAGACATAGTCTTGTTAGTATGCATATTGAGTTTAATCAATCTGAACCAACAAATTTGAAAGAAGAAAAGAGGCAATCGGGTAACTTCATCTACATCCCTAACTTTATTATTATGCATCACCATTCACAAAGATTGCAAATCCTGAAAAGTGAAACCTTCATCAATTTAAGAAAGCGAAAGCTATTGAAATCTGACAAATTGTCAATATTATCATGAAATATTATAGTTCAGTAACATAATTTTAATTCAAATTTACTTGAGCAACATGATGCATGCAAAAAAGAATTACAGCTAAATGCTCATCCATTTAGCATACAAGGAGCAAACTTTCTTTACTGAATAACCAAATCAGAAATGGTTCATAGTTCATACAAATAATTTCATGAAAAAACGTTGGTTATTCACAGTTTAAATTGTAGGCATCTAACAATGAGACACCCAATTAAAAGAAAAGTAAGTGAACAAAATTAAAGCTAAGAAGTTGAGAACCTTATCTGAGTGAAGTAGGCATGGGCCTCGTATCGACGCTGTTGAATGTAGAGTGGAGGTGGGTTGTGGAGTAACGGCATATTCTTGTGGGAGGAAGGATGAGAGAGGGGGAAGGTGAGGGAGGAGAGGAGACGCACCAAGGGAAGGGGAGCGAGTTTCTTGTGGTGACTTAGTAACAAGTGGCGACAAAAGGGGAACTAAGTGGCGGATGTGGGCGACGAGACTGTGGATTGATGGTTTAGGGGTGCGTGGTTTTATTTTGCTTGGGAGGAGAGTGGGACTCGGATAGAATGCATATGGCCTCTTGTGAATCACGGACTACAGTCCAAGGAGTTGAAATTAGAATGTTGGTTGGCTTTGGAACATGGGCTAGGCCTGAGCTGTGACTAAAGAGTGTGTGAACTATTAGTTCAGCACTATGTTTATAATGCCCCCAAACGTGCCCCCGATCCGGTGGAGTATGGACCGTGCGGGCAGGGGTAAGCCTGTGCATGGCTTGAAATAATGCGGGCCTTGTTTTTTTTTTTGTGGGTTCAGGCACATCCCACAACCCAAAAAAACAACCCGAGCCCAAATTTTCTATGCCAGCCTTTCGGGCCATGGGTGGGTCTGAGCCAACTTCGAACCCTGTGTTGTAAAGCGCACATCTTTCTTGTAAATGCAACATTGGAGCATTTGAACCCTGTGTTGGAAAGAGCACATCTTTCTTGTAAATGCAACATTGGAGCATTTCGCATTGGAGTGGCAACTGCTAAAATTTGGAATTTGGAGAAAGATGTAGGGAAACCACAGAGTTTAAAGGGTACATTACAAGGTGAAAATGCCTTTGAATCTACCATTACTTAATTTAATGAAAACAAGCCGATGAAGCACATTTGTCAATGTGAGTGGGCCGCCAATAGTGATAGTACAGTGGGTGAAGGAATGGTTAAGCGTGGAGCAAAATAATACAATGGACATTATTTTATGCACTGAAAAGAATACTATAGTTATTAACTTAACATTGGAACTGGTCCTAATGAACGAAAAGGATTTGTGTTGAAGACATCAACATTTGGGGATGAAGGGGTTGTTGTTGCAGTCGTAAAAATAGAAGCATAAGCAAGACGAATGATAAGATAACGTGGTGTCAATTACAAATATCTATGTCGTTAATCAATAATTCGTGGATGTTACATGGATATATGTTTAGTAACACAAATACATATGAAAATTTGAAGATGTTGACAGATTTATTCAAAATTTCAATTTGAAGAATAGTTCGAGAGCAATGTAATAGGCTGTTTTCTTAGAAGGATTAGTCCCCCATAAACCCCCCCCCCCCACACACACACACACACACACACACACACACACACAAAAGACATTTTCATGATTTATATTTACTTTTTACGTGACAAATCTTTCTTTGTTGGGCCAATGATTCTTGCGATGGGAGCAACCGCTTGAAGTTCTATAATTTACATGTCAAGGAAAGTTAATTAGTATTTAGTTCAGATTATTGCATGTATACAAAGCTTTTTGATGATATATCATATTTAGTGAATTATTGTTTTTTCCCCTCCTGATGAAACATCATTTCCTCTGAAAGTTCATCTGTCGAAACATGTTGTTGGAGTTCTATCTCGTAACATATGATGATGTTGGTGGGATAACTTTTCGACGTGTTGATAAATGGGGAGAACCTTGCTCTGCATCTTCCCCGGTCTTCTGGGCGTTAAACACTGTGTTTCTTACTTCCCCGTTTTCTAAAGAAGAAGAAGATCTATATCGTAGCCGTGTACATCTTCCTCTGGATCACTGCGAAGATGATAAAGGTACTGTCTCTAGGATTCTTTGCATCAACTCCGGTAAACATCGAAAACTGCAGGGAAGGATCTGGGAGTATGAGAATGGGACATTTGCGTTTGGCCTCCTTAGGAATAATTTTATTGTTGATTTGAAGCGCATTGCTCTAAATGGGACTCTTCTTGACACCGTTGAGTACTGTAGCAGCAGCAGTATTAGTAGTAGTAGTGGTTTACAGTAGTTGTAGTAGTATTAGTAGTTATAGTCCATAATCTTCCGAATGATATCATGTGGACAACTTTTGTTGTGTTTGTTCTATGTTTCAAGGTTTGTAATATTTGTCATGCACAAGTTTGATGTTTATTTGGTCTTTCTTTGAGAATTTGTGTTTCTATGGAAGGTTTAATATCCTTCAATATTTTACCTTCGGTATTATTATGGCATTGGCTAACAATCTATTATATAATTGAGGGCATGCGATGTGATATTTGTCCTTGATTGGGACAAATGTTACATCGCTTCGCCCAGTCAGCCGCTCAGTCAGCTTTGGGGTTTTGGGCTTTCTTTTGGCTTTGGGTTTTGTTTTTGGGTCATTTTCCTTCTGACACTATCGACACTCACACCCACACCCACACTTCTCTCTCCTTTTCGGTTGCGCGTGTGCACTGCATCTTTCATACGGGTTTTTTTTTGTCCAGTGCATTTTGTGCATTGGTTATTTTTAGTCTATCATACATATTGGGGAGTTTCCCAGTGAAATCGCACTAGGACAAAAAGATGGATAGAGTCATAGAGATGTGGCCATTGTTTGGCAACATCATCATGGTGGGGCCCACTTGCGGATGGGTGAGAGCTTGGGTGTGGTTTTTGTGGTGCACTCAAAGATAAACCATCACTCTTTCCTTGAACTACAATCTCGCCATTGCTTTTCCATAGAACGAAAAAATACATACATCTTCCACTTATTTATAGGTTCGACATCGGTCTTTTTCCACTTTGTCTGACATGTTTTTCTGCACTTAGTCTGCATCCTTTCCCCTTTTTACCCCCAGATGATTTCCATACACACCCACAATTTTCATTTTTGGCTGCGTGTGGTTATTGCCTCTGTGTGTGGGTTTTTACTTTGATCCACATGCACTATGTGCACCGATAATTTCTAGTATTCTAACAACAGATGAACTTTCGATATTTCGGTGGTCTGAGCTGGGCGGGAAGCGTACATTCTTGAACCTTGTTTTGCCGATGGGCCCCACCTCATGCATGTTATGTTTGTGTTGATGCTATTGCAAATGAGAATATTGGGTACCATTTTTCACATACGATGATGCTACATATTCTCCATCATAGAAGGTATGGGTACAAAAAATGCTCATCACATTAGATCCTTTGGTGTATGCCAAGAAAAATGTGCTACATCTTTATATATGAAAAGAGGTCTTTCTATGGATCATAGGCCCGGTTCCATGCGGCAGGAGGCTGCTCATGTTTATGTACATGCAAACGCATGCATAAACCTTGCTTTCAAACACCGACAGTCAGTAACCCACTGAGCTTTTGTGAGCTAGTAATTTTTACATTATTTTTGACTTAAATTATTTCTCACAACACCTAATTCAGGAAGAAAACAAAGAAATGGCATCAAAAATCAATCTCTTGGGGAGCAAGTACCCAAGGAAAACACAACTCTTATAACAAGAAACTAAGCGGTCCACCCATCAAACCCTCAAACACAATCAAAGTTCTCAACAAGACGGGCGAAAAAAAAGGAAACGAAAACTGGCTGCGAGCTTCACGACGCAATTCAAGGCTCCGCGGCGGCCGCTGCCGGGCTTGCGAGCTTCTCCGGATCGGTCTCGAGCTGGCTGTAGTTGCCCTTCTCCTTGACGAGCTGAACGTGGTGGTGCCTGCAGTAGAGCCTTCCCTCGTGCGCTATGTAGTTCGAGGGACTGATCGTGCACCCCCCATGGCAGCACTTGAAGCAGCTCTTGTGGTACGGGGTCCCATTCACCGCCACCTGAAGATCAATGATGTGAAACTAATGGCCATAAACAGCTGGAATGACGAGGGCACGTACCCTCTCGATGGGATACACCGTCTTCTTGCATCCGAAACATTTCTCCCTGGTTCCAGCAAACGCGCCCGAAACCTTGCTTGATGCAGCCTGCATCATGAGACAAAATTGCTGAAATCGACAGGAACCGACACAATTTTTGTCTTTGCATCGAGACTAGGACGCCTCACCTCGTCGACGGGCTTTTCGGGCCTGACGACTTTCGGGGTCCCTGGAAGAAGGAAACAGCGTTAAGGAGTGCAAAATCGCGGAGAAGGTTGAAAATGGGGGATCGACCTTCAAAGCTCTTGTCGAGGCTGCCGGTCCGCTTGAATTGCTGGTCGTAGTGAGGCCTGCAGTAGAGGACACCCTCGAAGGAATTGTAGTTTCCCAGCTGCGTGATTTGCGAGCAATGAAGCCTTGTCTAGATTCTATCACGAGAGAGATTGGGATGATGGGGGCTGACCTTGAGAGTGCCCCTGCAGTGGTGGCATCTGAAGCAGGCCTTGTGGAAGATTCGGTTGTCGGCCGTCAGCTTGTCGACCAGATACACCGTCTTTTCGCACACCGTGCACTTCTGCTGAGTCCCTGCAAATGCCATCCCTCTCTCTCTCTCTTCCCCCCTCTCTCTCTTCCTTGTTCTTTAACAAACAAGGGGAGGTGGAAAATGAGGAGGAGGTGAGGGGTGAGAAAGAGAGAGGGGCGGTGGTGGGCAATTGCGGAGAGATGAAGGAAATTAGAGAGAGAATGGCGGAGAGAAGAAAAGGGGGGCTGGGGGAATGATGGTAGATGGAGCGCACTGATAGGTGATGATAAGCGAAATGAGGTAAATTCTCAGTCTGTTACTTTTGCTATTTGAAGTTTAAACTTGATCATCATGGTGCTCAGTGGCGACCTCCCCTGCTGTAAATGATGGCTAGATTTGCAGCGGACAGGGTGGAAACAGGTGTATCCTCTCATCTGGTTGGTGGCTGGGCCATCTGATATAATTTTCGGTGGGTGGTAGAGCTTTTAGACCCTTTCTTTCTTTTTCCTTTTTTAAAAATTGTTTTCTTTTCGATTTTTGTTTCCAGTGTACTGGAGTTGCTTGACGATGATACCCATTTTGCATTTATTAAGTGTTTTTTTAGTTGATTAGAGTAAGGATTGCTTTAGTTCATAAGTAATGTATGTTTGTTGAAGGAAAAAAGTTGGCTTTATGGTGAAAAGTCGAGAATATGACATGATGACAGACCCAAGTTGCAAGCCTCAAGTGTAAGGTGTTGCACGCAAGAGGGGAGGTGGTGTATTGCTCTCGTTGGAGAGGCGTTGGTCCATTCACCGGCTTGTGGTAAAGTGGACATGTTGTTCTATTCAAGAGGAATATTGGATTTGTTCCAGAGTGGACGTGTGGCTAGACGTAGAGCACGTGGTGCCTAAACTAGGGTAAATCATATCGTGTTGTCTGGGTTGCTTTCCTCAATCTCCTTCTCCTATTATTTTGCATACTTGTGTTTATATTCCCGATGTGCTTAATTATATTACCGCAAGGCATTTTTGATTAATTTTTTATTAGGCAACACTAATTAAATACTTAGTTAGAATTTTCTAGATGGTTTTGTATTATTTGATAAACAATATTAATTCACTCTCCTCCAGTGTCTATTTTCCATCCGCGGGTGATCCAACACACTTATCCACACACGCCAGTGCAAAACAGAAGCCGACCCTTTAGGTAAGTCAGTTACCTGCTTCAACATGATAGTTGTCGAAATTGATCTCTTTTTGGACGGTTGGTATTATTTATGTTTATCTGCATATACTAAGATATACGTGCATAAAAAATCTTATGTATTTACTGATAATGAAAATACACACAAGCTGCTAACAGAACAAAACGATAAAGAAAATAATGCAACACCAGAGTCCAACCGATAGCATCTGAGTGGTGTAAATACAGTAGTTTTTTTTTCCTGTTCTGTGAGATGAATTTCTATGCATACATGCAGTGAGGATCAAGAAGTTAATTTAATTGACACTAAATTTTCTAAATATTAGCATTAAGCTCTACTGCATTACTGTTACATTCACGCCTCAAAATGACATCTGGAGTATTGTGTTTTCAATAGCTTAATATATACAGCATCCATGGAGTCCATGATATGATCACGAAATTTGAACCCAATACAATGTATGTATGCATGACCCCAAACTGATTGTGTAAAGATAAGCAGGGTTAATCTCAATGGCGGCCGGCATCAGGAAGTCCCAAGTTTCTTCAATATTTTAAGCAGCCCCCTTCATTCCTGCACATTTTACATGGAAAATAATTATAATGATCAAAGATTTAATTGTCAAAATGGGAGCAAAATGGAAATAATTAAACATAACATACCAATAGGCTAAGAATCAGACTAGTGTCCATAATCTAGTGAACAACAAGGCAGAACAAGCACTTTTGTCCGTTGGTAAATGCCTTCCAACGGCTGCTAATAGCAACACACATATCGAGTTCCAACCATACACGAAGTTGATATTATGGTCAACCCTATAGACATCTTACTAACATGTATACATAAAGAAAAGAATACTAGTCGATAGGATGATATGGATTCTTCGACTGCGGGAAGTAGGTCAAAGAGAAGAACCCGAACGATCAAGCTGCTTTTTTCCTTCCTGATCCCTTCAATTTGAAAAAATTGTAGGTCATGAGAGGTAAGAGTGGAGAAGATTAAAGATTAAATCTGTCCTTCATTCCCTCTATTGTTTTTCTTTAATATCTATATGAATCATATGCAATCCAAATTAAAAGCTAATCGTATAGTTCCCACAACAAATACATGTATTACTTCCTCGCTACACAAGCGAGGACGTCATGACATGTAGAATTGCAAAAAGTGGTGTGGCTAGCAATTAAAGAAGAGCTAAAATCATGGTGTTTCCTTCTAAAGATAGTATAGGAACCTACCCTGAACCTTTTCGTCCGTGGAGCTTCAGACATTGAATAAGCGATCTGTGACTTGTGCGTTTCAGTTCTTGTATGCCGTGCTGATGCCGGAGGCTGGAAAGCCCTTTCTTGTACGTGATTCATTGCAGCACTCCGGTGGCTATCAAAGAAACCATCTCTGTCCCAAGCCGCTTCATAATCTACTTTCAGGCGTGACCCTTCCTGCATAAAAGCCAGAATATAAATTTGCATTTTCCTTGTTAATAAAGCCACACACAAAATAAAGAGTTCCACTGTAAATGGACAAGAGGATTGATTTATTTTATGATAAGCAGACAATGAATACCTACAGGAAAAATTTTCAGTAAAAAGATAAGCTATCTGTAGACAGTGTTTGTTTGTTGTTTTTGTTTGTGTGTGCGCGTTTTATTATTATTATTATTATTATTATTATTATTATTATTATTATTATTATTTGGGGGGGGGGGGGGGGGGGGGGGGGTGGTTGGTAAAAGAGGTCATGTTGTCATATCCCATAAATAAATGATGAATCCAGCACCAATGAGAGGAGATTTAACTAATAAAATGTAAAATAAGTTGACCTTGTGTTTCCTAAAGAGAGGTTGTCACCTTCCAAAGTTATTGTGCCAGATTTATTTAAGAAAAGGAAAAGGATAAATTCCTCGATTGTAATTTCTACAAATGTAAGCTTAAAATACCAACAGAAATACAGATTAAAAGGTAAATGTGTAAGTTGATGATCATTAATGTGAATATATTTCAAGATTATATGATAAGAAATAATGTTCTGCTACCAGCTTCATACCTTCTGCATAGAACGTCCGCACAGTACCTTCATCGCATTATAGAACTCGTCATAATTCTCAAATTGAACCCATGCCTTGCATGAAAGACCAGCAACAATATCCCCTTTATTTTCATCCAAATTTTTACCTAGATCATCGTCTTCAGCAACATTAATTTTCCTAAGAACAAAGGGTGTCAAAGGTGCGGGTTGGATGTAGAAAGTGTAGTTTGATGTTAAGTGAATAAATGAACCAAGATCAAAAATAAATACTATAGATACATTTTTAACTAGACATAACAAAAGCAATATGCTATACATGTTCTGATTATATTATAAAAAACTGGATCTTGACATGTGCAAATGCTCGTGACATTTAAATTGGTATATTTGCGACTTGAAAAACATAGAGGATGATTTTATGCAAATTAATCAAGCTTATATGTGAGTTTATCAGTATCATGTCCTTAATTTCCATGTATCCATACTTCCAATACAAACTAGGACACAACTTATTTCTTTTTTTTAGTGAACATTTCATTGCTATATAAGAGATCAAATATCTATATATTATTCAAAGACCCCTGTGCAAAAGCCTTCCATGCTCAAATTAAATAATAAGAGGAAAAAAACCTTTTACGTGTAGTGAAGGAAATCTGTTAGTGCTTCACTAGTCAATGCAAATTTGTTCTAGTAACATGTATAATTACAAAGTCGCATATTATTTTTCTATCGTGTATAAAGACTGTGACGTTAACTTTGAACCTAAGACCTTCCATTTTCCAACCAATTCTTTTGCCATTGAGTCAACCCTCGGTAATAATAATAATATTTGTTAGCAAAAAATGCTCACCGCTCTCCTCAGATGTTAAATAAAATTCAAAATCCCTCTTGCACTAAGGCCAAACCCACTTAGCCATTGCTTTCTCTGTCCAATGCATACACTCTATCTTTTTATATGTATTCAATAATGAGATGAATGATTTAATGAGCCACGACTCTTCTATCTTCTCCTCCATCTTCAAATCTCTCTCCAATTAATTATCCTGACACCTCTCCGCTTGTCAATGATCCCACCACCTAGCAAGACCACCGCATCACCCATACCTTTACAAAGTAAGATGAAGTTGACAAACTCAACGACGACATGATGACATGAGAAGGTGGAACTGGATGTGGAGATTATGAGGTAGGGTGGTCGGGTCACTCGGCCTCTGGCGACAATGTCCAGAAAGATCTTGGAGAAATTGAGAAGAGCAACATTGACCAAACAATTTTTGCACATCCATGGTTTTTGAATGTTTTATTCATCTAGTGACTTGTAGGCAAGTGCCCATCTTTTATACTTAAATGATCACCTTTCATTTGAAACTACTTGCTCCACCATCCTTATGCTAAATTGACCGCATATTGTAACAACTGCCCACCTTTAATACTTAAATGACCGTCTTTTATAATCAGATGGTCTTCTTACATATGGAAGTGGTCGCATTTTATACTTAAATGACTATATTTATATAAAATTGCCCGCCTTTATACTTAGGCTACCGTTATTTGAAATATCATATGTTTTAAGCAACTACCCACATATTATACTTAAATAACCATCTCTCTGCAGAACTGGTTGCATGGTATAGGCAAGTGTTCGCCCTTATATTTAAATGGACACCTTTAATTACACGCGTGAGCTGCAATTATTACACTTAGTCTATCATTTTTTAATAAAAAAAAAGAGGGTTAAACGGTAATTCGCCAACTCTAGAGAGATAAAGGAACTGAAGAAGAGGAAGCAAGGGACTACGAGGGTTTGAATTTAGTACAAAGAGTTTTAAAATTTCATTGAAGATTTGATGGGTCTAAGCATTTTCCCCTATTTTTTTACGGTTCATCTATTTTGTATTTTTAAACATAGCCCCCCTAAAACTTATTATATTTAGATATAACCAAAAAATTTATATTTCTATGCAACCCCAAAAAAATCATTTAAGCTTTGAAAACATACCAAATGTTAAGTCAAAAAGAAATTTTAAATAATATTCAATTTTTTATTGTTAACTTCCTAATTATAATTTAAAATTTCCAATTCTAACCTACTTTCAAATTCAACATTAAACATCCAACCATCTCCTTACAGCCCATTAAACCCTCCATTAAGAGGACACATCCATCTCCCTCATCAACATACTTCCATCTCACCTCTGGTTCTTTACCAATCTCCTCCCTTTCTTTTCTTATCTTCTGTTATTTCTAATAGGGCTTTAAATAACATTACAATCTTTTTTCCGTTTCTTCTACCCAATTTCAAGCCTCAGTATTAGTTCAAATGATTTTTTTTCCTTCTTTTGTATTGTAAACTGTCATATTCCAATACCTTACGTTTGGGGTTTGTTTAAACTTTAAAGAACTTCAGCGATTTTAGAGTGGTTAAATTAAAATCAATGTTCTAAAAAGCGACCAATGCACCAGTCGAGGCACAAGCAGTCCCATAAGCCGCCCTGACTCGTGATAGGCGTTGCATTTAGTTGGCTTACACAATAGAAGAATTTTATACAAACGACATTGAGAATACCTGATCAGATATCCCATCCGTCGCTTTTTGAGCACTAACTCATCCTACGCTACCTCCTAGCACATACGTTGTTGCCTCTGTTCTGGTGACAAATGGAAGTGATAGAAGGGATTGGTGTTTCTAACCCTAACCCTCTTTAAATAGAAATGGGTCTGGCCAAAACGCTTCAATTAAATTTTTGCTAGTGTAACTTAAGAGAAGCATGTCGACCCAACCCGCTTCTATTAAAAGAAGGGGTAGAGTTAGAAACCACAACCCATCCTCTTGATCTCTCTATGTCTATCCCATCTCATGGGAGCGAACGTAACAAAGGATGTCACGAGAGGCAACGGCAGTCAAAGAGTGAACAGACAAGGAGGACGAAACGATCCGACCGGGTACTCTCCCTCCCTCCCTTTCTTCTCTATATTCTTTTGACTACCCTCCCTGCCTACGCCTTATGGAAAATCGATAAAAAATATAAATATTTGGGGGTGGTATATTAAAGGGTTTATATAAAAAACCCATTTTATTTTCAATAATGTTAAATGGGATATCTCAAAACATCTTAATTTCATTTACTTCACATATTTATTATCAAAAAAGGAGAAGAAAATTGCACAACACATTGACATTTAATATGTCAATTCTTTATGTAAATAGTTTGTATGTAAAAAAGTTAGCCATGAAAGAAAATCATCTAAATTTGCCTCTTCGGCTTGTGGTGGGGCTCACTTCCAATTGTTTTTACCATCTCACCTTTGAAAGAAAAGAGGAGCAAGTGACATGTAGCCAAGTTCAAAATCTCATGTGATAATGTGAATCTTTAGTGAATGT
Source organism: Scilla litardierei (assembly GCA_030789695.1). Classification (NCBI taxonomy): domain Eukaryota; kingdom Viridiplantae; phylum Streptophyta; class Magnoliopsida; order Asparagales; family Asparagaceae; genus Scilla; species Scilla litardierei. The sequence continues at coordinate 648,706,945 of CM061142.1, read as the reverse complement.
TGTGGGCCTTTACAAATAAAATAAATTTGGAAACAATAGGCTGTCCACTATGCACGATCCCAACTAGACTAAAAGGGTCTGGCTACACATCCCTCTCCTGTTAATAAAGCAGACATGACGTTGGCAATGACTGCCTGCTTCATTTGAAGCCTTACCTTAATTACAGCGGAGTATTTCATGCCAACTGAATGTATACCCAATTACATAACTGCAACTGCAACAAATGAATGGCCAAAAACATGCACTCTCCTTTTGATGGTAAAAGGTAGGTGCCTCTGTTTGATTGCTCAGGCCAGGTCCACATACATTGTATCTCACCCTCCATATAGGATTCATACTTATACAATCTACAGTCAATTGACAGTAAAACAAGGTATACTTGAGCAAATTAACAACAAACAAGTCCTTTGACCTGTCTTCTGGATGAAAAATCAATCCCAGGAACAGCATAGAAAACTTTTGCCCGAAGATATCAAACTGTCAAATGCAAGTATTATCTATGCACAGTTCTCACAGTAATCATACCACTTCAAAGGCTACATCTAACAAAATGTAAGCTCATTATGTATACAGACTTTTCTAAACTAACAGAATTAGGTCAATGAACTCTTCCGACACATAGCAAAGAATAATATCATGTTTTCATATACATTACCCTGACACGAATAAGGGCATGAACTTGGTCCAGTTATCTAATTCTAACTTCATGTCATCATCAAAACTTTTTCTTAACTTCCACAGTTCATTCTTTCCCAGTTTGATTACATTGTATAAATACAGATTTCTGCCAAATTAGAGGAACGATTGTGATGAATAAGTTGAAGCGGAATAGTCTGAGAGCGACCACAAACTTCACTACATCATGCTCAAGAACAAAAGGATGTGTCTTTCTTTAGGTTGAGAGTGAATTCAAATAGGTCAAGCTTCTCCAATTCCATTTACCTTTACCGTCCTATTTAGTGGAAGAATTTTCTTCAGGTGCATATGGCAATTTAGACTACTGCCTTCCTAGAAACCTCATCTGCATTTTTATCGCTTCCATTATTACCTCCTGAAATAGTGTGAGAATGATACATTGGCAGAATAATAAGACACCTAGTCAAGTATTGCTACAAGTTATGCTTAAATCCTCTGGGTGATGATGCCACCGTCGTTGGACCATAGAACAAATATAAACAGGGAAACAAAAGAATTGTTTTTTTTTTTGGGCGGAGGGCGGGGAGCCGGGGGTACAACACAACACAAAATACAACTCGGTGTAAGTAAACAAGGACATCGAAATTTAGCTTATCCACTAAGCCTCATACACATGCATTCAATCGCCACTACATTCTAAGACGGGGAACCAAAACTTGCAAATGCAGACAACATTGGATGATTCCTTTTCAACTTTACTTTTCATGATTCCCAACCTAATATGGCCCAGAAGGATCAAATGCAACATAAGCTTAGCATGGGTTAGGGAATTAGGTTGGTTTAGGATTGACATTTACTAAATCATAGGCTCGAAATCCCTAGCGGAAGCATTCACATGCTACTGAGTTGCACCAGGCCAACCCAAGTTGATCGCCTACTGGATGCACACATGCCATTTAACCAACAAGCTCGTTCTGTCCCAACTATTCCAATTTTTACAAGAGTAGTATATATTTAATATAATATGAACTTTAACCCACCATTTAAGACCTTAGGCTAGAGCTGAAGGTTCAGGACAGAACCTAATACAGGTGCACGGTAGTATGTTATTCATAGGTCACTCAGCAGAACTTTCTGACTAAAATATTTCAACTAGGGCTATGGTTGGGGGCCTTGGGATCTTTCTAATGAATACAAGGGTGTTCCTGGTGTACACAAGGGTCTCTCCACTTGATAGTTGTTGATACAACCATTTTGTCCGGGCCCAAAGGTGCCAAGTCAACCATGACTAGTCAACCGCCCTGCTACGGCCTTGTGCTTTGGCCCACGGGCGGGCCGCGCTTCTCCACCCAAGACGAATGCCCAAGAGATTGTCCACTTTCAGTAGTGGAGGAAATTGCACCCCAAATCTAGGAAGCACTCGCCAATCATGGCCCATCTTGATGGCATTCATCCCCTCATCAAACGGGTGCAATTAGTGGGGGTCAACATTTCCCCATTTACACATCCCCATGAATGACGGCCATAAAGTCTCATCATGGCCCACGACAACAGGGGGACGACTCGCCTATATGAAGGGAGGAGAGGCATCATCTCAAGGGGCTGATCTCCGAGATCTACAATGGAGGTATCTCAAACAAACTCTTACACCTTCTTCCACCTTTACATACTTCTCCTCCATAGCTCGGCCCGAGGATCGGTGCTTGGCCTCGCCGCAAACCAAGCTCAATCCCATCGAGCACCTATCAGACCAGATCTGACTTTGGCATCGGAGGGGAATTGGTCGGAATCAATGTCCGATCCCTCTGACGAGCTCTCTCGTCTATCCAGGTCCAGGAGATCCAGCGGCGCCAAGGCTACCCCTCAGCGTCTTCCCAGCCGGAGCCGAGCGTCCCCGTCCCCGAGCCCGCTCGTCTCCACCACCAGAAGGTCGTCGCTTTGCCGAGACTACCCTTCAGCAAGTCGACGCGAGGATCCATGTGTCCCTCACCGAGTGAACGCACCTTCAACTAATCCCAGAGTTTCCACGTGTCCCTTTTGACCACGTTGACCTCCCACCATCCGGTCAACAATTCAACGGTGAGAAAACACCCCGAAACATCTGGCGCCGTCTGTGGAAACGAGTCAACATCCATGTCGTCAACCACATCGACAATGATCCTTTCCGCTAATTAAATTCCTAAAGAGCCAAATCCCGAGGGCGGCGCCGGTCACTCCGCTCCCAGTAAATCACAACACTCCCTGAGTAGGATCGCCACCGTTGCCTTCGGTTCCAAGATGAGTCCTAGCTGTCGTCAACATCTTCGATTTCAACGATCGATGCGACGCCATTGGCCTCGTCAAAACTACCGAAGCTACCACTTTTGTGAGGGTTCCTCCCAATAACACCGTCTTTTGCTTCAATGGCCCCCAGCGTCAAACTATTGGAGCTAGTCAGGCTTGGGCCCTGTCTTCTGATCTGATGGTTTCATTGGGAAGTCCCTAGTCTCCAGGGATGGTTATGCAATGAACCATCCATCGAACACGCGGCTTCCTCCTCATCAGCTACTACACCATCGTCTCCAAGTACTGCGGCGGGTTCCGCCGCCGTAGGCGTCGCGGCAACGACGACCCCGTCACCCCCGACGACTCCATGGCCGATGAAGATGCCAGAAACCAATCTCACCGGCACGAGGCTTGGCACATGTTGCCGCCCAACGGGCTCGACGAGGCGCTGATCGGCAAGATATCGGTGTACAAGTATCGGAGATGGGAGGGGTTGGTCGATGACACTGATTGCTCGGTTTGCCCGAGCAAGTTTAGAGAGGATGAGAGCCGGAGACTATTTCCAAAGGGCAGCCATGCTTTCCATATTCATCGCATTGGTACGTGGTTGATGTCCCATTCGAACTGCCCTATCTGCCGTGCTAACATCGTAACGGCGACCCGAGCTTGTAGATCCACATCCGCCTCTGAAGCTCCGTCCACTCCTCAATCCGATCTGTGCACCCACCTGCATGCCATTGATCCGGGTCCACCCTGGTCGACAAGCTTGTGGCCTTCGCCGGGGCACCGCAGCTCGCCGTACGAGGGCTATTGCCTCTGCGCCGCCCTGCTCGCCGCCAAGTTCGCCGAGGACCAAGGGGGACGTGCGCGGTCCCGCAACAGGAAGGCAAGGCTGGACTCGGCATGCGAGGCGGTCTGCGGCAACTTCCTCCAGATGCCGTTCGAAAGACCTCCAGGAGACAAGCACGGCATCCACCCATACATCCGATCCCCAGAGAGAGACCAGTGCCGAGCCATTCCCCCAGCCGAGGATGCCGATCTGGCTCTGCCTCCCGACTGAGCAGCTCTGCTTGTCGAGCTGCCATCACTCCGAAGCTCCTCCATCCAGCTCATCAAAGACTCCTCGTCTCCTCCTCCGTCGGAATCGTCCTCTTCCTCCCGTGACGTCGGCGTCGACCCCAGAGGAGCCGGAATGGCGATAGGCCCTCTGGGCTACGACCTGCGTGAGAACCCCAAGAAGAGCTTTTGCTTGGTGAATCCGGAGTTCTCCACTTTTCCCACCGTCAACACCTCCTGCGCTGCCTCGGTCGCAGCCGCAGCCGGATCTTCCGTCGTCGTCCAGGACGGGGAGAGCGAGATGGAGTCGTCGCGCGCTCCAACCACCCAATGCCAAAGATCGAAGTGGGCGAGGGAAGCTGCTCCAAAGCCCGAACCCGTTAGCCCTGTTTCCGACGCGGCGACGGAAGAGGACCTGACAATCTCCCTCATAATGTTGTCCCACGACTTCTGGGGCCCCATGACCAAGTCAGGCGACCCGCAATCTGAGCAAAACCACCACAGAACTCCCTCTCTATTGGTCGATCCCATCTCTCTCACCGCGAGTCTTACGATCCGATCGATTTGACGACGAAGAGGATGGCGATCAAGAATTGGTTGCAGTTTAGGGCTGATCTGACGGCAAATTCGATTGAGCTTGGAGCTCCTCATGCCGAGCATGCCAAAGGGGAGCAAGCCGAGCATGCCGAACACGCTGGTTTGCCATCCTGTCGAGCTGCCAATGATGCCGACCGGCCGAGGATGATGATCCGCCAAGGATGACATCACACTTAGCCTGAGCACACTTTTCTTCGGCCCACTCTCAGATAAGTCAAAGAGCAGTTTCGAAAATAGAGCCCTGCTGCTGAATGAGCTCTGCATGTTCATTGTCAAGACCGACGTGACTTCAAGCTCCGACACCTTGGAATCACACTGGGCGGGCACATTGTCAAGCTCACTATGTCTCCGCTTGTTCATCGGCTGAGATCGGTCAAAGTTGAGCCTGGGAGCCATCCTAAATGCCCAAGCGCATGTCTACCTCTCAACTTCATGCTGCTCTGCTTTAGTTGAGAACATGGCAACAAAGAATAAACTGGCAGGAGCGGATCTGGCACTGACGGCTGAAAGTTCAGCATTTTCAGCGAGCTGCTGATGGATGGGAAGAGCGACTCTGTGATGAGACCGAACTATTATCCTCCTTCGAGGACAAGACCGCGGTGTGACCGGGTTGGAAGCGCACACTGATCCATCCAGGATGAGGCCAACCAGACAGGGACGGTCGAGACTGGGCCAACCCATCCGACTGACTAGTGCCAGTATAATGAAACTTCCAACGACCCAGGTTTCCTACTTTCCAGGGAAAACTCGAGTCATGGAGGGGGCAAAGATAACATACATGGTGGGACCCGGACTGCCTTTGCCTTCCGAACTCACCCAACGGCAACGGTGCAGAAACTGAGGTGGCGACGTAAAACCTCTGTCGACTCCGTTAACAGGGAGCGAGCATAGCTGTCGATCGAGACCTGCCAAGGACCCTTGCCGTTGTTCAAACTTGCCGTTCGTCTCAACAGTAGGTCGAAGGCCATGATGGTGACCACATCATCGACGCCGGACCTCTGACCGGAGTTCATCATGGGTAGACCAGCTGAAGCGCGCCGCCACGTTGGTGCCGATCCTGCCGAGATTGTGGACCTACCTCTGTTCGAATTCGCTACGCGGCACACACCGGGTGATCTTGCCGAGCTCGCCTAGCTTTGCCTGCCAATGATCGGAGTTGTGACCGACGGCAGTGGATCTGGACAAGCTGGAGTTATGGCCCAGGTAAGAGCTCCAGACTATCAACAGGAGCAGGGACCCAGACGATAGCTGGAACTGGAGCTCGGATTAGCCGGAATATGGGGGCAACTCCCCCAGCCGGCCGATCGCCCATTGACCGTAAGGCTGGGGCAACTCCCCTAGCCTGTTGGCTCGTTCGGTTTGCCGTAAGGCTGGGAGGCCACTTCCCCAACAGGTCGACATCTCCTCGTCGGCCGTAAGTCGAGGGACAACTCCCCTTGCTACCGAACGAACATATCGGTCGTAAGGCTCGAACAGATTGGTCATAAGGTTGCGAGGCAACTCGCCCAGCTGGTCGACCCACTCATTCGTCGGCCGTAAGCCGAGGGGCAACTCTCCTCGCAACCGAACGAACGGACCGGTCGTAAGGCTGGGACAACTCCCCCAACCAACTGGCCGACCCACTCATTCGTTGGCCGTAAGCCGAGGGGCAACTCCCCTCGCAACCGAACGAATGGATTGGTCGTAAGGCTGGGGCAACTCCCCCAGCTGGCCGACCCACTCATTCGTCGGCCATAAGCCGATGGGCAACTCCCCTTGCAACTGAACGAACGGATCGATTGTAAGGCTGTGGCAACCCCCTCAGCAGAACGATCACTCGATCGACCGTAAGGCTAGGAGCAACTCCCCAGCAGGCCGATCACTCGATCGACCGTAAAATTGAGGGTCACCATCCCAGCAGGCCTATCGACCTGTCGATCGTAAGACTGGAACAAGTCCCCCAGCAGACCGACCACATCGACCGTAAGGCTGGCGGCAACTCCCCCAGCAGGCCAATCACTCGATTGATCGTAAGGCTGGGGCAACTCTTCCAACAGGCCAATCACTCGATCGACCATAAGACTGGGGGTAGCTCCCCCAGCAGGCCAATCGACCCGTCGATCGTAAGCCTGGGGGCAACTCTCCCAGCAGACCGACCACATCGACAGTAGGACTGGGACAACTCTCCCAGCTGGTCGACCCGCTCCTTCGTCGGCCGTAAGTCGAGGGGCCACTCCCATCGTCGCCGAACGAACAGATCGGTCGTAAGGCTGGGACAACTTCCCCTGCTGGCCAACCCACTCCTTCGTCGGCCGTAAGTCGAGGGGCAACTCCCCTCGCCACCAAACGAACAAGATCGGTCGTAAGGCTGGGGCAAGTCCCCATGCTGGCCGACCCACTCCTTCGTCGGCCGTAAGTCAAAGGGCAACTTCCCTCGCCGCCGAACGAACTAGAACGGTCGTAAGGCTGGGGCAACTTACCAAGCTGGCCGACCCACTTCTTCGTCGGCCGTAAGTCGAGGAGCAACTCCCCTTGCCACCAAACGAATCCCAGAACGATAAGTTATTATCACTAACCGACTCCGCAAGACGGGCCAATTTTACAAAAAGAGCCACTTCTCCCTACTTATACTACATCTCCCGACCTCAACCTCAACGGTAGAGCTCGAAAGATGGGGGCAATTGATACAACCATTTTGACATGGCCCAGAGGAGCCAAGTCAACCATGACTAGTCGAGTGACCTGCTACGGCTTTGGGCTTTGGCCCACGGACGGGCCGCGCTTCTCCACCCAAGACGAATGCCCAAAAGGCTGCCCACTTTCCGTAGTGGAGGAAATCGCTCCCCAAATCGAGGCAGCACTCGTCAATCATGGCCCATCTTGATGGCATTCATCCCCTCATCAAACGAGCGCAATTAGTGGGGTCAACATTTCCCCATTTGCATGTCCCCGTGAATGACGGCCATAAAGTCTCATCATGGCCCACGACAACAGGGGGATGACTCGCCTATATGAAGGGAGGAGAGGCATCATCTCAAGGGGCTGATCTCCGAGATCTACAATGGAGGTATCTCATACAAACTCTTACACATTATTTCACCTTTACATACTTCCCCTCCATAGCTCGGCTCAAGGATCGGTGCTTGGTCTCTGCGCAAACCAAGCCCAATCCCACCGAGCGCTTATCAGACCAGATCTGACTTTGGCATCGGAGGGAAATTGGTCGGAATCAAGGTCCGACCCCCCTGACAAGCTCTCTCGTCTATCCAGGTACAGGAGATCCAGCGGTGCCAAGTCTAGGCCTCAGCGTCTTCCCAGCCAGAGCCGAGCGTCCCCGTCTCCGAGCCCGCTCGTCTCTGCCACCAGGAGGTCGTCGCTTTGCCGAGGCTACCCTTCGGCAAGCCGACGCGAGGATCCGCGCGTCCCTCACCGAGCAAACGTGCCTTCAACCAATCCCAGAGGTCCTACGTGTCCCTTTTGACCACGTTGACCTCCTACCCTCCGGTCAACAATTCAGCGGTGAGAAAACAACCCGAAACAATTGTCAACATTAGAAAGACCCTAGCCACACGCCAATGTTAATCTACAATCCTGAATTAAACCCTAAAATCAGATAGTTATGTGTTCTGAATTATCTGGTCAGCCACATTCAAAAGTCCCAATCTCTTTCCCCAACGTTTTTCTTTATTGCTTTTTTTTATTTTTGGAAATAGAACCATGGTTGGACTTGGACTTGGACTTGGACTTGGGGCTTTGCACAGCGTGCCCAACTATTTACCTAGTCAAGACGCAGGATGTCTCCAAGCAGAAAGCCCTCAAATAGAACCACAAAATGTTACTGTTTACAACCACTGTCTAAGCTTCTCTGGTAGAAGTTTTTAAATAATACACGCCTTTGTTTATAGATCTGCAATGTGAGGATTCTAAAACAAATAATTCTACAAGGATGTAGAGAAAACTTAATGGCCAGTGACTGGCATTACAAAAACCCCGATATGTAGTTTCTACTAATTATGGAACTCTTTTCTATAAGGATGTGTACCTGAAGGGCATGTCCAGCAATTGTGAAGATGTTATACGATGCCTCTTACCTCAAACATGTCGAGATTTGCAAACATGTGTGGCTGCCAATAAATTGAAGCCAGATCTGGGGCATAAATATCACTTTCAACACGAGTCAGGCAGATGGTAGTTTTAGGTCCTTTGTTGGAGCTGTGCACTGCACAATATAATCAAAAGGTGATGCAGTCCTTATGCATCATCTACAATGCATTGGCCGCAGTAAACATGAATAATTGGTTGTAACAAGGGCAATCAATTCATACCAAATGTGATATGTGGCTCTAAAATTCAGCAACACTTTCTGCTTCATCAAGTACTCAGCAATACAGTGAATTGAATCCCGAAAAAAGTTTAACTTTCTAGTACTAAAGCTAATCACTAGCCAAAGGTTCAACTTCATCTATATGCCCATATAGAATAGAACAAAGAAACCAAACTGACTTGCAATCTTCAGTCGAAGAATTTTGGAGGACCATTCATGGCTTACATAAGGCAAAGTGTTCTATAATGTTGACTGTCTACCCCACTAATGCACATTGAACTTTATGGCATTACCTCTCTTGTCCATAATTTTGTGTATAAGCATTTGATGCTACACAATGGTTGGCATCGGCTTTGACTTGCCTCAGTTGCTTGCTTACTGTTCTCAATATAGAGCTGAGCTCCATTTTGAAACAACATTGAGGGGAAAAGGATAAGAAGAATGATGATAATGAAAAGGACGAATGCACCATTTATCACATTTTTTCTTTTGCACAAGACACTGTTAATGCCTAAGTTCAAAATCATAACAAAACTATCATTGTTCGTTGACAAGGCACATTCGGCACACAAGCATTACAACTACTAATATTCTCTTATACAAATAACATATATAATAGTTAAAGCATAAACAATTTTAGAATCGCAAAGTTGCATAAGAAATTAGCACCTGAAAGAAAATGATCAGTTACCTTATCTTCCCGATCACTGAAAAGATTGTATGTGTAACCAACATGGAAGGCTTGGACGACACTCTTGGCTCAGCGAACCATCGTGACGGAACACCTTTGACAATAATCGTGTCAGGTCGTCGAGACATACCTCTTGAAGACTTCTCTGCAAATCAATACTCCCGTAATAAAAGATCCCACTACAACTACAACTTTTTGTTGATTAGCATATTAGGAAAAAATAATAACATCTGGCACATAAGAGTACATCTCATTCCGTGAGAAATAAACTACTCATTTGAATTGAATTTTTCTACAAATAAATAGAAAACGTAGAACAGGACTATAGATTGAGAAGGAGCACACTATTAAGTATATTAGCACAACCATAAACCACTAGTTGAAACCATATCTAATATAAAAGCTCAATCCAATTGGTCAAAGGCCTAATCACTCATTTATGGACATCATCTTCTTTTCATTTTTTTCAATATGGGAATATTATTCTCCACTATAACTGATAAACTATAAAGTGCACATAGATTCATATTATTTCAGTTATGAATTTAAACAAGGGCTAGTTACTCAAAACACCGATATAGTTTCCCTATCAATCACTTAAGTACCCTGATTTTTTCCTAAATCACTTAACATACCTGAGCTGCTAATTTTTATTATTAACGATCAATGTTATCCTGCTCTTCTTCATCTACCTTCTCCTCCTCCTCCCGCCATTGCTGTTTCTTCTTATTCATCTTTTAATTTCTTATTCTTCTTCTTCAGCACCTCCTTTCTTTTTCTACTGATAACATCTGCCTCTCCCTTGATGTTAACCCTGAAAGTCTTGCCCCCGCGACAAGATCCCCGCACTCTCTTCTCTGCTTCTATTTTCATTCCCCACCACCTTCACCGCCTAGGGCATCAACTTCTATACCACAAAAGTGGCATGACTGATTCGAAGAGGAGGAGAAAAGGAGGATGATGAGGAGAATAATAATAATAATAATAATAATAATAATAATAATAATAATAAGAGACTAGAAGAAAAGAGAAAAAATGAGAGGATGAGAATGAGAAGAAGTGTTGAGTATTGGTATTTCATACCAATGTTATTTTGATGATGATCACAACATTATGTTGTTGCTAATGTCTCTCATGTTTTAGTCTCATAGTTAACACTTTAAGAATATCATTTTTGGAGACTAAATGTTTGGTGCAAGAATGGACATCAAGTGGAGCAATGCCATAGCTTCGACTCAAGGGATGCCAAAGCTTGGAGATGATGGGGAGCATCAAAGCATCAAGGACTGAAGCCATAGACTTTAAGAAAAGCAATGTAATACATGTATTATTTCATTTATTGTTTTTCTCTCTTTTTGAGTCTAGGTTTAATGTAATGCCTTGAATCTCAAAGTTTTAAAACGCAAAGGCGTGACACGAGGCGTTTTTTCGACCCGTGACGCGAGGCGTAAGCCTTCATTGTGTTGTGAGACGTAACACTTTATAACCACATAATTATGAAATATAGATGTAAAACATAGATTTAAGTTTCAAACCATCATTAAAGTATCAAAATATTAAAATAACACTCCAAAGACAAATATAAAACATCCAAAAAAGATCAAAATATTTGAGTTGCAAAATTAGACTCTAAATCTACTCTTCCACATCATCAAATACAGAATCTTCACTTAAGCCATCTCCCTCCCCAAAACTGCCCAGGCTACTAACATCATCTTCATCTTCATCTCCAACTTCAACCTCATCATCATTTTTATAGACACGTGGAGCTTTGTCCTTGCCATTATCAATTGCTCCGTGAATTCCACTTCCAATACCACCTAGATATACAACAATTATGCACAAAGTTACCAACTTTGTATGAAACAAGACATTAAAATAGGCTAATAATATCAAATAGAATGTACTTACCATGATTCTTTTGAGTTTTCCTTTGCCTTGGATAAGTAAATGGCACTTGAGTAGCATTTCTTTTTCGTGCATCAGCCATAAACCCGGTGCTATGAGTGCTACTCGGCGTACTCACAAGAGGAATGCTACAAGAAATGCCACTCTGCCTAGTCGTAGAAGGAATGCTACTCTTCCTAGTCGTAGGAGGAATGGTACTCGACGTAATCAAAGGAGGAACACTACTAGCAATAATAGGTATTTCTTCTTCACATTCCTCTCCTCCAACACCAACCAAGCTTATAGAAGGAACATTCACATCTAAGCTTTCATCTTCTAACCATCCAACTCCAACAGGAATGAGTGGTTTTTGTTCTTCTGTAATCCACTCATCATCCGAATCTACAACTTCTTTTAGGATGGGATCGATATTTAATGTGGATATCCTCCTCTTGTGTCTTTCTCTCAACTTCAAGTTGTACATGACAAAAACAAGAGCATGGAGCCTTTGTTGCTCCAAGCGATTTCGCTTCTTCGTGTGCACCTATTTATCATACAATTTACTATATTAGTTACTTGTAAAATGTAAATTGCATAAAATACATAATTGATACGTTCTCTTCGGCTATGAAGAGAAAACTTTAAGGATACCTGTTCAAATGCGCTCCAATTTCGCTCACAACCCGAAGCACTACATGTGAGGCTTAAAATCCTAACAGCAAACCTTTGCAATTCTGGACAATCATTTCCATATCGCAGCCACCAATCAATTAAATCATTAAATATAGATTTTAGAGTTAAATTATGAATAACTTGAAGAAGCTAACAGCTTGACATAATAAAAATATAGATATATGATATATCTGGAGAACGCTTTCCTCGTGTTTTAATGGCCATGTCGCATCCAAATTCTCCCAGTGCATTATCATAAAAATCCAATTGAAGATCCGCATTAAGGCTTTCCTCACTATCTGGTCTCATCATCCTATCCATGCTTGCAGTTAAACCGTTCCTTACTTCTTCATCGGCATTGAAATTTCTTTCAAATTGAAATTTCTTTCAAATTGAAATTTCTTTCAAATCGAAATTGGGGATTAAGGTAATACCCCGCTGCATGAAGTGGACGATGAAGTTGATTATTCCATCTTTCATCAATTTTGTTCCAAATTGGCATGTAATGCTTCTCGTTGTTGCCACATGCATCTCTAATCCTTTCTTTAGCATTATCCATCATTTCATACAAGAATGGCATCGAAGGCCTTCTATCTGAATCAACTTCTCTCAATACTGCAACAATTGGAACAGTTGATCTCACACAATAAGAAACATTGTTCCAAAACTTTCTGTCAAAAAGTATTGTATGTTTTGCTTGTACTCCTTCAATATGGGTTGCCCAAACACTGGAATTCCATTTCTTTGATGCGAACATGGCTTGAAGATCTCTCTTACATTTGTATAAACTTTGCAAAGTGAGGTAAGCAGTCGCAAAACGAGTCACAGCTGGGCGTACAAGCTCACGTTGATTGCTACAACTCCTCATGTACGCTAAAACCCAAGCATGCCAATAGATAAACTTAGTGACCTGCTTTGCCTGGGCTAGAGTGGTTGCAAAAATCTTCATTGAACCAATGGATTCCAATATCAAATCAATGCAGTGATCTGCACATGGAGTCCAAAACAATTGCTTCGTCTTTTCCATTAACTTCCTTCCTGCACTCACATAATTTGAAGCATTATCAGTAACAATTTGTACGACATTGTCCTCACCAACTTCTTCAACAACTTGATCCAAATACTTGAACATAAGGCTCCCATCCTTAACAGTATCTGATGCATCAACAGATTTAAAGAACATTGTGCCAGTAGGAGTGTTCACCAAGAAATTAATCAAACATCTACCCTTCTGATCAATCCATCCATCAGACATAATTGTACATCCATATTTCTTCCATGACAACTTGTACTCTTCCATTAATCTGTCAACATGCTTCACCTCATCAGCTAATATCCATGTTCTAACATCGTGCATATAAGGAGGTTTGAATCCTGGACCATAATTTGCTATTCGCTCAACCGCATATTTCCAGTAAGGATCATTCATTAAATTGAATTACAATGCATTTGCATAAATACATCTACCCATTGCTCTGCATACTTCTTTGTGCTCCTCTTTCTTCTCTTTAGTATTCAAAACTCTCGAGCTTGGTGTTGAAGATACAAATTGGTCCATTGCACCCCTAGGTCTTGGCGCTAAGGATGATGTAGCTAAAATGTCATCGGAGGGTGCATCCCCAATCGACGAACCTCTACTACTCATACCAGCCCTCCCAATGCTTTCGGTTAACTCTTCATTTTTTTCTTTTCTTTTTCATAACTCAACAAACCAGCTGCACACTTGGCCTTTACATCGTCAGGGACTTGAGTACACGGTGTCATTCCATGTCTAGTTCCAGCCAAATGGTTTTTTAACCGATTAATTCCACCCGAACATTGCTTGTGACAGAATTTACGAATCAAATACCCCTTAGGTTTACCGACTACTTCACAACCATATTCCCAAACAAAGTCCTTTTTGGTACTCGTCCCGATTCCTACATTAACAAGAACAAGCATACATTAAGATTTTAAAAGGAAAAACACACAACTTTACAACAAAAAATTATTGACGTAAGTAAAATTCTGATGAGTCTACAAGGTAACAAATTGGTGTATTACAAAGATTGGTTTTTGTACAGCTCCAATCCTCATATTAAGTTATTAACCAAAGATTGGTTTTTGTGTGTCATTTACAGGTATAAGCTTGACAGTTGAACGGTGGGAGGCATTCAGCAAGGCGGTTCCCAATATAGAGGATGCCATCAAGAAGATGGAAGAGATCTGAGGGTGGTACTATGGAGCTCATGTTCTGAAAATCTTTTTTTTGTCAAAAATTCGGCTCATGTAACTTGCTGAAGATGTGCAACTTAGAGGTTGGGGTTGTGTATATGAGCTTTAAGGTCCCTGCAATTTTGATGGGATCAGTTGAAGAGAGGATGTATATAAATCTCAGAACATTTTCTCAAAAAAATGCAATTTGTGTTATTGGCTTATTGCTCACTGATCCCTCCTCCTAAGCATGATTAATCACTGATCCCTCTCTTACTATCATCCAGATTCCAAAGTGAGCCACAACAAGTTCAACGAAAATAACAGAAACGAAAAAAGGGGGCGACGAAAACAAGTTTAACGAAAAAAACAGAAACGTAAAAAAGGGGCGACGAAAGAAAAGGCAAACGAAAAAAACAGAAATGAAAAAAAGAGGCGACGAAAAAAACCCAACGAAAAAATGGCGACGGAGAAGATGGAAGGAAGAAGAAGGAACGAAGAACAAAAGAAAAAAAGAAGAAGAACGAAAGAAAAAAAGAAGAATGAAGGAAGAAGAACGCACCTGGGGCTGGGGCGACGAGCGGCGGCTTCTCCTCAGTCCTTCTCTCTTTCTGTCTCTCTCTTTTAGATTTTATACGCTGGGAAGTTTTAGAATGCAAAAATTAACCTTTTACAAGGCGTTTAACCCTAACGCCTCAAGGCGCGCTTCCGACTTAAGGCGTACGCCTTTTTGCGCCTTCAGAGAGTGATCGCCTCCTCATTCGCGCCTCAGGGCGCTGGAGAGGCGCCTCGCCCTGAGGCACGCCTTGAGGCGTACGCTTTTACAGCCTTTTAAAACGTTGGCCTTGATAGATGGTCTACTCATTCATGCATTTACATATAACCATCTTAGTGAGCATTAGGATTATCAGAGAATCCAACCCAATATGGTCATCATGCCAAATGACTCAATTGGAGTCTCTGGATCTCCAACAGGCGACTGATGAAAGGACATGCGACTGTGTGATTCAAGGTGCCTGACCAGCCTTATACAGTCGGTTGTTGTACACTAGCTCAAGTCAAATTTTATTGACTATACCGTGAGCTATTGGAGACAGACGACTGACGTTCATTTTACAGCCGCATGTCTTCTATCAGGCGTCTGGAAATTGTTCTCCAGTCGTTTGTGTGCCAAAGTACGTAACTTGCAGTTTCTGGGTTTCATCCTACTTTGCAAGTCAGTCGACTGATGATGATATTTCAGTCGCATGTCAAATTACAGTCGCATGTGTTTTGGTCATCTATCGACTGAAGGTGCTAGTGCGTAAGTTGCATTTCTCTATTTCATTTCCATCCCCTCCGGGAGGCGACTGACGAAGGATATTCAGGCGCCTACCCATTATACAAACGCATGTGTAGTCTTCTACAGTCGCCTGTCCTGGCAAAGATTATAGCCGTTGGGATTTTATAGACGCTGACCAGTCGACTGTCAGTTGTTCATCAGTCGACTGTCTGTGCCGTAAACTGCCAAAATATAGCCGTTGCAGATTTATTATTTTGGGGTTTTTCTTTGGGTGTGAGGGTTCCTTTGGGCTTCCTATATATAGGAGAGGGCTGAGTTCATTAGAACTTCTTGGAACTATTGAAGATCATTAGACATTGAGTAAAACCATTCTCAAACTCTCTCATCTCCCTCTTAGAGCTCATTCTCTCCTTCATGCATTGAAGTCAAGCTCAAGGAAAATCATTGAGATCCTCTTCTATGCCTTGCATTCATTAATGAGTAAGTTCATCATCAAAGCACATGTAAGAGTATTTGTTTTACTTTGTGTTTTCATTGAAACCCTAGCTTTCTGTGTGTGAGCTAGTTACTCTCTGTGTGAAAGTATAACCTTCTGTGTGAGGGTTGGCTGAGATCTCTCTGTGTGAGAGCATAAGTATTTCTGTGTGAGATCAAGGATTTCTCTGTGTGAGAATCCAAATCCTATGTATGAGGTATCTCTGTGTGAGATTGTATTCACTATTTACTTCTCTGTGTAAGAATTATAGTGGATATTGGTGTAGCTGGACGTACGCAAGTTTGGAAAACCAGGGTAACATCTTGTGTTTGTGTTTGCATTTTTGTGGGGTTCAAATTCCTCTTTCATTTCTAATTCCGCATTTGCAAGTTTAATTTTTAAATACGCAATTTGTACCATTACACTATTCACCCCCTAGCGTGTTGTTAGTATTGCAAGGGTAAGATGGTCCTTACAATTTGTATCAGAGCAGATTGGAGCATACAACGATGACATTCAACGCTTCATCCATGTCTCATGAAGAAGGTCTATCAACCGTTCGACCACCGCTCTTCAATGGAACCAACTACCCAATTTGGAAGATCATGATGATGATCTACTTGGAGGATCAAGACCTTTGGAACATCACGGAGTTGCCATTTGAGAAACCTACTACACCCGCGGCCTCAAGGACAAAGGCGGAGGACCCTATCAAATTCAATGTGAGGGCTATGAATGCATTCCATTGCGCCCTCACTCCGAATGAGTTCAACCGCATCTCCATATGCAAATCGGCCGAGAAGCCTACTACATATGCAGCCTCAAGCACAAAGGCGGAGAAGGACTCTATCAAATTCAATGCGAGTGCTATAAATGCATTCCATTGTGCCCTCACTCCGAATGAGTTCAACCGTATCTCCATATGCAAATCAGCCAACAAAATTTGGCATGTCTTGGAGATTACTTTTGAAGGGACATCCAAGGTAAAGAAATCTAAACAAAGCGTGTTTAGATCTAATTATGAAATGTTTAATATGCAGGAAGAAGAAAGCATATCAGAAATGTTCACAAGGTTCACAGATATCGTGAATGCTTTGGAAGGACTTGGGAATGTGATTTTCCAAGAGGATCGTGTGGAGAAGATCCTTGACTCGCTTACATCTTAATGGAAGTCAAATGCCAACGGGATTTTGGAGTCTAATGACATGTCCAAATATACCGTTGAGGAATGCGTTAGGAATCTCATGGCATACGAAGTGAAGCTTCAACACAAGAATGAGATTCAACCAGCCAAGCCGGAGAAGCAAAAGTGGGTGGCATTCCATGCCAAGGAGGAGCCAATCAAATGGAGGAAGAAATTCCATCGAGAAACTTATAATGAAGAAGATGAGTTTAGTAGAGATGAAATCGTGGATCTTGCCAAGCTACTAAGAGCATTCCTCAAAAGCAAGCAAGGTAAATCTTCTTCAAAGTTTACCTCTAATTCTAACAATCCGATTTGTTTCAATTGTAGAGGAAAAAGTCATCTATCCACCAAATGTCCTTCCAAACCCACTAAAGAGACTTACAAAGGTAAAGGGAAGAAGCATTGGAAAGGCAAGTCCAAGTTCAAAAACCAAAAGAATGGACTTGTCAGCACATTTGATGACTTTGATGAGGACACATCAAGTGATGAAGAAGAGGATGACAATGAGCGAGCTCACATGTGCTTCGCGGCTTTCGATGATTCTTCGTTAATCTCCTCAAGTTCAAGCAATGAAGAGGTGGAGGCATGTCTCAACCTCAACAAAGAAATGTGCTTCATGGCCAAAGGGGAAGAGTCTTCGTCAAGCTCTAGCGAGGAGGAAAGCGATGAGAAAGTAGAGGAGCCAAAGCTATCCTACGAGGAGCTCGAATACTGCTAGAATGTGGTCTCCAACAGGGCTAGTAAGTGCATCGACTCATATACTAAATTGAAAACTAAATTTAAAAATGCTATGAGTAGGACGCATGCTTTATGCATGTTTGTGACACTAGTGAGAGCGAGACAATTCTCTCTCAAGTTAAGGAATTGAGCATAACCAATGATAGATTAGTGTCTCAAAACCTTATCTTAGAAACTCGCATTCAACAGCTTGCGTTGAAATGCGAAGAGGAATCACAAAAGCTTGTTAGCTTTGTTCATGCTAGGGATTCACTCCACGGTTTGCTTGAAAACATCTGGCAAACCATAGAGGAGGGTTGGAATACACTCCAAAGGTGGTTACCAAACACACCTTAAATTCTTTTTATGGTGCAAATACAAGAAATATTGCAAAAGCACCTAAGAAGAATCGTCATACTTTCTTGTATAACAATAACACCAACAAAAAGCATGTAAATCAAAAGGTGGAGAGGAATAATGAAAATCCTATATTTTTTGCTAAGAAGCAAAATCCTCATGTTATGCATGCCAATAAATTCTTTTCTACACCTAAGCACGCCACATCCACCCCTCTTACAAAGTCAAAACACTTGCCTAGAAAATCCTTGAGTCTTTGGATTCCCACTAGGTGTAGTGTGCAAGAGAGTGATAGTTACATCAACTCATTAGTTAGGGATGTCATCACCTCATATGATTACATTAGGGAATCAAACTTCCCTTGGGTTTGGTTCTCAAATGTTTAGGTCTCTCACACATATGCATATTACATGTGTATTGTGCTTAAATGTGTGTTTTTAGCATCCCATTGTTCGTGTGATGTTTCATGATTTTAAAAATGTTTTCAAATTTATTTTTTATGAAAATAGGGACCTTGGGGAATACATTGGCATACGTGCTATGTTTGAACAATGTTATGACAATAGAGAAGTTAATATGGTTAATATGTTTAAATATTTTTAAACATAGTTTAACTCTCATTTTGGGTTTTGATTAAAATCATTATTTACAATTGGTTATCATGGTCTTGATCTTAACCCATTGATAATGTCAACATGTTTCATGTTATATTTGATCTTAACCCATTGATAATGTCAACATGTTTCATGTTATACTTTCTTTTGGCAATGTCATGTGTATCAATGTGTTTGATTTTTCAATATCTTTGCTTTGATATACTTTAGGCCCATGGCTCCAAGTATTATTTACAATTGGTAAATAGGATTATCTTACAAGATTTTTTTACAATTGGTATTATCTCAATTGTTAAAGATCTTTTATCTCCTTCTTTGCAACTGGCATTAGATCATAGAAGTCAAAATTTGACCATTTCTATGATCTAGGAGGAGCATGTGATAGTGATTGATACCCAATAAATTTTTACAATTTGGTATCATATATCTCTTTATCTATTGCATATTTTCACATCTTTTATTAGAATGACAATAGGGATATATTTGATGTCCACCTTTTTGACAATGACAAGGGAGAGAGATATGCATTATGTAAATCATATATTTCATACATATGGATTTGGGGAGAGATATATATCTATGGGAAGATATACATATATACAAGGAGAGATATGTGGGATTATGTAAACCATTCATGTGGAGAATGTTAATATACTTATTGCAATTGGTTTATGTAATCCATGACTATTATATGTCACCATTGTTTCTTATTATTTCAATTGGTATAATGAGAATCTAAATTGGTTAATCTCATTTTACAATTGGTGCATATAAGTAGGGGGCTCATTAGCATTGTACTTTATTTTCTTTATGTTTACATAATGTGTGTCATCATCTAAAAGGGAAAGATTGTTGAGTATTGGTGTTTCATACTAATATTATTTTGATAATGATCACAACATTATGTTGTTGCTAATGTCTCTCATGTTTTAGTCGCATAGTTAACACTTCAAGAATATCACTTTTGGAGACTAAATGCTTGGTGCAAAGATGGACATCAAGTGGAGCAATGCCAAGGCTTGGACTCAAGGGATGCCAAAGCTTGGAGATGATGGGGAGCATCAAGGCATCAAGGACTGAAGCCATAGACTCTAAGAAAAGCAATGTAATACATGTATTATTTCATTTATTGTTTTTATCTCTTTTTGAGTCTGGATTTAATGTAATGCCTTGATAGATGGTCTACTCATTCATGCATTTGCATATAACCATCTTAGTGAGCCTTAGGATTATCAGAGAATACAACCCAATAGGTTCATCATGCCAAATGACTCAATTGGAGTCTCTGGCTCTCCAACAGGTGACTGATGAAGAAAGGACATGCGACTGTATGATTCCAGGTGACTGGCCAGTCTTCTACAGTCGGCTGTTGTGCACTAGCTCAAGTCAACTTTTATTGACTCTATCTTGAGCTATTGGAGACAGACGACTGACGTTCAATTCACATGCGCATGTCTTCCATCGGGCGCCTGGGAATTGTTCTCCAGTCGTATGTGTGCCAAAGTGCGTAACTTGCAGTTTCTGGGTTTCATCCCACTTTGCAAGTCAGTCGACTGATGACGATATTTCAGTCGCCTGTCAAATTACAGGCACATGTGTTTTGGTCATCTATCGACTGAAGGCGCTAGGTGCATAAGTTGCATTTCTCTGTTTCATTTCCATCCCCTACAGGAGGTGACTGACGAATGATATTCAGACACCTGCCCATTATACAAGCGACTGTGTAGTCTTCTACAGTCGCATGTCCTGGCTCAGATTATAGCCGTTGAGATTTTTATAGTCGTTGACCAGTTGACTGTCTGTGCCGTAAACTGCCAAAATATAGTCGTTGCAGATTTATTATTTTGGTGGGTTTCTTTGTGTTTGAAGTTTCCTTTGGGCTTCCTATATATAGGAGAGGGCTGAGTTCATTAGAACTTGGAACTATTGGAGATCATTAGAGATTGATGAAAGCCATTCTCAAACTCTCTCATTTACCTTTTAGAGCTCATTCTCTCCTTTATGCATTGAAGTCAAGCTCAAGGAAAATCATCCAAGTGCATTTTAAGATAATCTCATCATTTGGAGATCCTCTTCCATGTCTTGCATTCATTAATGAGTAGTTCATCATCAAGGCATATGTAAGAGTATTAGTTTTACTTTGTGTTTTCATTGAAACCCTAGCTTCCGTGTGAGAGGTAGTTACTCTCTGTGTGAGAGTATAACCTTCTGTGTGAGGGTTAATTAAGATCTCATTGAAACCCTAGATTTCTTTGTGAGAGTTATTTACTCTCTGTGTGAGAGTATAACCTTCGGTGTGAGAGTTTGAGTCTCTCTATGTGAGAGCACAAGTCTTTCTGTGTGAGAGCAAGGATTTCTCTGTGTGAGAATCTAAATCCTCTGTGTGAGGTATCTCTGTGTGAAATTGTATTCACTTCTCTGTGTGAGAATTATAGTGGATATTGGTGTGGCTGGACGTACCCAAGTTTGGGAAACCAGTGTAACATCTTATGTTTGCATTTGGATTTTTGTGGTGTTCAAATTCCTCTTGCTTTAATAATTCCGCATTTGCTAGTTTAATTTTTAAATACGCAATTTGTGCCATTACACTATTCACACCCTCTAATGTGTTGTTGTTAGTATTGCAAGGGTAAGACGGTCCTTAGAAGAAGCAATAGAAGAAAACGAAAGGAGGATATACTGGTAGAGAAAGAAGCAGGAATAGGAGAAGAAAGAAATGGCGGAAGGAGGAGAATAAAGAAGAAGAATGGATTTTGATTATTAAAAAAACGGATAACTCACAGATGTTAAATCAAAAAAATTGGGAACTTTAGGAATGTTTTGAATCATTGCTCATGATTTTCAAAGAAATATTTAAAGGACAATTTTTGCAAAAAAAAGTATAAAAATTAAAAGTAAATAGTAAAATCGACCTAAAGAAATTATTTAGCAAAACCCACGAAGTTTTGCCACGTCAACGACCAGTGGGCACCCCTGAAAGCTAACAATGCATTTTTCGACTTGGCCGCACTAGAGAAGTGCGGCAAAAATTGCCGCACTTATCAAGTGCGGCAAATTATATTGCTAGTGGCCAACCGTTATTAATACATATTTTAACTTTATATAAATTCAACATCAAACATAAGTGGTCCGTTGGTAAGATACTTTGTTGTGAAAAGAGAGGTCACAAGTTCGACTCTCAAACCCCTTCTTTGTTGTTTTTCTAATTTTTTTAATTTTTTTACTTCTTTAAGTAATTTTATGGGGATACTTCTTCAAGTGAGTGGGTTCTATCTGGTTGTATAAGACTTTGTTTGCGGAGGAAAAGTCTTGGGTTCGAGTCTCAGAATTTCCCTTTCCTATAAAATTTAAACCAACTTTTTGTATAAAAAATTTAAAACCCCCACTTAAGCAGGGTTTTAAGAGTCGAATCCGTGACCCCTCGCTCCACAACCAAATGCCGTACCATCCAACCACTTCTTTTGCTGTAAGATTTGTGTACATATAATATATATGTATTAATAACGGTCGGCCACCAGACAATTTAGCTGCACTTGGTCGAATTTGCTAAATATTTTTTTTCCAATCCTAACTTGAAGAGAGGTCACTTGGTCGCTGACGTGGCGAAACTTGATCGGTATTTTTTTTGTCGCTTTTTTTCAAATTATTTTTAATTTTTGTCTCTTTTACAAAAATTGTCCATATTAAAAATGTTTTAAGTCATGAAACCTTTAAGCAACAAACTATATATAAAATCCAGGAAGATAGCCCATTGATATTTGATAGTGGCATAAAAACTCAAAATATAGGGTTTTAACCAGAAAATCACTAACAAGTTGAAACAAAGATTAGGGTTTTAAGGGTTACTTACGATAGAAGTCCTCCCAGGACCGCTTCAACCCCTCCAGATCCTCCTCGCTCGGGACCTCAGCCTTCATCTCAAACCCAACCCCTTCAATATTCAACTTCATCCCGCCCAATTTCGCCAAAACGTCCCTTTTCCACTCCAAAAACCTCTTCTCGATCACCTCCACACTCATCACCTCGTCCTCGTCCTTCGTCCTCTTCTTCCTCAAGAAGCCTAGATCTCGGATGTATAGAGTCCCGAATGCGACAGGGTCGTCTCGCTTGCGCTTGTGGAGGTCGGGGCGCTTCTTGACGGCGAGGTCATCGTCGGAAACGGAGAGGGAGAGGGAGGAGCGGAGGAAGGTGAGGATGGAGAGCTTGAGCTTCCACTCGTCGACGGGCTTGACGGCGGGATCGGAGCGGTAGAAGGAGAGGCTGAGCTTCAGGCGAGGGGCGAGGGAGAGTCCGTTGCTGAGATCGAGAGGATCGATCGGAGATATCATCGTTAGCGGGTTCGAGTCTTGGGATCGATCGCGTTGAGAGAGAGAAGTGGGTGGACAGTGGGTTTACGTCTACTAGTATAGATCCGTTCAGTATTGGATACGGATCTTTTATGAAGAGTTTTCTCCTTTTTCTTCTTTTTATTTTTTCCCCCTCGTTTGCATATCTCTCTCTCAAACATTTTAAGAGCACCATCTATGAATACACAGTATTGATATTTTTGTCTTATTTAAAAATCATTCTTATTTCTAATTTTCACCCTACCTCTTTTTGTAAATGAGGTAAACCCACATAAATCTTAGTTAAATGCAAGTAAACCCTACACAAATTTGCCCATTTGATTACATGGTCTCAATGATCCAACCAAAAAGATCTGCTCTACGTTAATAATGGAGTAATTATTCCCCAAATAATCACTTTTCTTTTTCTTTATTTTTTTTCATTTTTCGTTTCGGATTATAATAGAGTCTTCTTCGTCTTCCGTAAGAAATTTGATGGGCGACGAAGATTATAGATGCGAAATCTACTTGTATGAATCCTTTCCATTCGTTTTAACATTTTTTCCCTAGTCTTGAGCTTTTTTTTAATATTTGGGGAGTTTGTTGTTAATTCTTCGAATCGTAATAGCACAACAGTGAAATCGAACCACGGGCTACAATTATAATGTAATGTAGAGTGATAAATTACATTTATTTGATGGGAGTGGAGGAAAGGAGGGTGGTTTTTAAGAAAATAAATTGGAAATGAGATTGGTTTTTAAGAAAGACAAAAAT
Organism: Scilla litardierei; assembly: GCA_030789695.1. Lineage (NCBI taxonomy): Eukaryota > Viridiplantae > Streptophyta > Magnoliopsida > Asparagales > Asparagaceae > Scilla > Scilla litardierei. Next base: position 648,682,915 of record CM061142.1, on the reverse strand, counting down.
ATCAATGTTGTTGTGAATGGAAAAGTAGAATAATAGGTGTAAGGGGTTAAGAGCCTCATACCCTCATATATATATATCTTTCAATGATGGGCCGGATACCCAATGGGCCTTATGTGCCTATTCATAACACTTCCCCTTATCCAACCAACATTGAATAAGAGGTGGATTCTTCAGGATCTGAGTTAGGATGACTGTATTGTTAAATAAAAAACAGTTTCTCCATAACTTCCCCTGTTTTAGGGATGTGTCTAGGGGTGGATACTTCAGGATCCAGAGTCAACGAGGTTGTCTCGTCAAAACCTTGACTATGGAAACCCCAGTGGGAAAAAACCAATAGCCAAGGGAAAAAAGTACACAGTTGACTCCCCCTCATCTGACCAAGCTTCAGGCTTGCAGATTTCCTATGAATTTATACATCAGTCTCCTATGTATCTATACATTCATAGTCCTATCATCCTGACCCAGTTTACATTTTCTCACTCTCCTTATCCCAATCCCATATACAAGTTTCTCAAAAATACTAGTAGGCAGGGATTTGGTAAACAAATCCGCCAAGTTATTACATGATTGGATCTTCTGTACCTCAATATGTTTTTGCTTCTGAAGGTCATGCGTACAGAAGAACTTGGGAGAGATATGCTTCGTCTTGTCGCCTTTGATGTAGTCGTCCTGTAACTGGGCTATACATGCTGCATTGTCTTCATGGAGTGGTGTAGGCGCAAGAATGCCAGTCATCGGGCCGGTGGAGGTGAGAATATGTTGGATCACTGAACGTAGCCAGAAGCTCTCTTTACTTGCTTCAGGGATCGCAAGGAGTTCTGAGTGAGTGGATGAGACGGTTGTCATGGTCTGCTTCACAGCTCTCCAGGATATGGCAGTTCTGCCATATGTAAACATGTATCCGGTCTGAGACTTCTCCGTATGAGGATCGGACATATAGCCTGCATTAGCATAACCAACTAAACCTGTTGTTGCCCCTTTCCTGTAGAATAGACCTAAGTCTATAGACCCTTGGAGGTAGCGCAGAAGATGCTTAACTCCGGTCCAGTGCCGCTGTGTAGGTGCAGCATTATATCTGGCTAGTAAGTTGACTGCAAATGCCATGTCAGGGCCAGTGCAGTTAGCCAGGTAAAGGAGTGTGCCGATAGCACTTAGATAAGGCACTTCAGGGCCTAGTACTTCCTCCCTCTCTTCCAGGGATCGAAAGGGCTCTTTATGCACATCCAATGATCTGACGACCATTAGGGTACTGATGGGGTGACACTTATCCATTTGGAACTTTTTCAACAAGTTCGATGGGTAAATTGACTGTTGTAACAGGATCCCATCGTTAAGATGCTCTATTTGAAGACCTAAATAGAATTTTGACTTTCCGAGGTCTTTCATCTCAAAGGTTTCTGTCACGCTTCTAGAAATCTCGACGATCTCTTCAGGAGATCCGATGAGGATCAAGTCGTCCACATAGACGGCTATAATGACAAATCCTGTTGCCTTTGCTCTTATAAAGATGCAAGGACAGAATGAGTCATTTGTAAATCCTTGCTTTGCAAGGACGTCGCTCAGTCTGTTATACCACATCCTTCCAGATTGTTTTAGACCATATAATGATCTTTGCAGTTTACTAAGTAGATGTCGCGTTGTCTCTCTTTTAGTGCTGCAGGCAAAGAATAACCGTCAGGCAATCTCATATAGATGTCTCGGTCTAAATTGCAATATAGGTATGCAGTCACGACGTCCATAAGTTGCATATCTAAACCTTCTTGAGTTGTCAAGCTAATGAGGAATCGGAAGGTGATCTCATCCATGACCGGGGAGTATATGGCTTCAAAATCCACCCCTCGACGTTAGGTAAAACCCTGCGCTACAAGCCTTTCTTTGTAGCGAACGATCTCATTTTGTTCATTTCTTTTCCTAACAAATACCCATTTATAACCCACAAGTTTTACACCTTTTGGTGTCTGGACAATAGGTCCGAAGACCGTGCGTTTTGTGAGTGAATCCAACTCCACTCCTATTCCCGCTTTTCACTTTAGCCAATCATCTTTGCTTTGGCATTCTGTCAGAGAGCGTGGTTCAATATCACCGTCACAGTATGCGACGTTAATGGCAATATTACACACAAATGTGTCATCTATAGTTGTGCTCTTTCTGTCCCAATACTCTCCAGTTCGTACATAATATATCGAAACTTCATTTTCTCTCTGTTTTTCTTCTGTTTGAGAGTTTGGGAGAGATGGGGGAGCAGGGCTTATAGTAGCATCCTGTGGTGGTATTGTTTTACCATTGACAAGGTTCCTACTCTTTCGAGAGACTTGGTCCTTGGATCCCGGTGGTCGCCCGCTCTTTTTAAGAGGTCCAACCATTTCTGCTGCAGGCGGATTGCATCCATTTTGCGGTATGTCAATCCTAGCTGGAGTGTTAGCAGCAGGGACGTGTGATCTGACAATCTTCTGGTTGTCAGTAAATTTGTCCGGCAAGAGATGGACAGTGTTTTGGATATGGTGGATCTTCAAGACCCCGTCCTCACACTGGCTTGTGCGCGGATCAAAGTGACTTAGTGTCTTTGTATTCCAAGTGATACCGTCTAAAGCTTCAGGCTTTTTGGTTTGTGAGCCTAGTCTTGGAAATGATGTTTCATCAAATTCACAGTCTTCTAGACGTGCCTTAAAAATGTCTCCCGTAAGGGGTTCTAGGAATCTTATTATGGAGGGCGTTTCAAATCCAACATAAATGCCTAGGCGATGTTGTGGACCCATCTTTGTCCTTTGTGGTGGTGCTATGGGAACGTATACTGCACAACCAAATATTCTCAAGTGTGAGATAATTGGTGGGGCTCCAAGTGCTAACTGCATAGGAGAAGATGACTGATCTCCAGAAGGTCTTAATTTTATTAAGGATGCAGCATGCAATATTGCATGACCCCATGCATTCACTAGCAACTGGGATTGAAGTAATAATGGACGAGCAATCCATTGCAGTCTCTTAATTAGAGATTCTGCTAACCCGTTTTGGGTGTGAACATGCGCTACAGGATGTTCGACTTCAATGCACTGTGCTTGGCAATAGTTTAGGAAAATTTGTGATGTAAACACACCCGTATTGTCCAGACGAAGTTTCTTTATCTGGTAGTTGGGAAAGTGGGCCCGCAACCTAATTATCTGAGCTAAAAGCTAGACAGTGCTAAGTTACGGGTGGACAGTAGACACACATGTGACCACTTAGTAGATGCGTCTATCAGGACCATAAAGTACCTGAACGGACCACTTGATGGGTGTATAGGCCCAGAAATGTCTCCGTGGATTCTTTCCAGAAAGCTTGGAGACTCCAAGTCTACTTTTAGTGGAGAGTGTCTCGTAATTAGTTTACCCTTATAAAGGGTGGACTTGGGAATTTACCTTTTTGGAGAATCTTCATGTTCTTCAAATTTATACCCCTTGAGCTTTTTATGGTGTGGTACATCATAACAGATCCAGGGTGTCCCAGTCTACTATATTAGAGTTGGAATTCTGGTGTTTGGAGGCACTGCACGTGCTCCGTCATTAATGTTTCTGGAGATTGAATACTTGTTTGGTAGAGTCCAGAGGGGAGTCCCTTGAAACGTTCCACAATGGTTTTTGTACCATTTGTAAGAGACGTTACGTGCAAGTATTCTTTTTCATTTTCCTCGACCGTATCTAAGTGATACCCGTTTAAACGGATATCTTTAAAGCTTAGGAGGTTTCGGATTGATTTAGGGGAGTATAACGCATTCCTAAGTTTTATGAGTGTGTGGCTGGGGAGCAATATGATTGCTTCTCCTGATCCTTCAATAATATCAGCTGGTCCCGAGATTGTTCTCAATGGACCAGAATAGCTACTGATGCTCGTAAAGTAGTCTATACTTTGAAGGATTGAGTGTGTTGATGCACTGTCCACTAGGCATATGGATTCCATATCTATATAAGAAAGACATTCAAGCAATGAATAATACGAAAAAGAAACTACTTCCATTTATATTAAGATGCTGAAAAAGTTCGACATGGAATTTTGGAAAGACATAAAGCAAGATACATTTCAGAAAAAAGATACATTGCTAGAAAAATTGTTTATATTCCATGATTAAAGAGTGTCGTCTCCCATGAAATCTTCTGGATTCCATGTGGTCTCTGGTAACGCTGTGCTTTCTATCAGGTTTGTCTCAGCGTGAGGCTTGAGACTTGACTGGTAGAGGTCCTGTAGGTGTTTGGGAGTGCGGCAGATTCTGGACCAATGTCCAATCATTCCACATTTAAAGCACTTATCCTCCCAGTCTTTCTTAGGAGTACCACCTTTGTTGGGCGTCCACTTTTGCTTCTTTGCCACGAACTTCTGGTTCTGGGGAGGAGATTGAGGAGTGGCCTTTTTCCGCTGATTCTGTTCTTTTTATTTCTGGAACTTAGCCTTCTTGTCCTTCTTGTTCTTCTTCTGGAAAGACTAGAAATGCGCCTCTGCAGGAGGTGGTGGTGGAGCGGAGCCAGGAGGGCACAGGTTGTGGGTGGCAACCAACAAATCTCTGTTCTGTTCAGCCATTAGGAGGTATGAGAGCAGATCAGAGTATTTAGTGAACTTCCTCTCACGGTACTGTTGCATAAGGATCATGTCCTTCTCGTGAAAAGACGTGAACGTATTTTCTATCAACATCTTCTCAGTCACATTTTCACCACACAACTTCAGGCGTGAGGTGATACAGAATAGTGCTGAGTTGTACTCCGCTATGGATTTGTAATCCTATATGCGGAGGTGAGTCCACTTGTACTGTGCACGAGGGAGTATGACATCCATCTGATGTCTGTACCTCTCCTCAATTGCGTCCCACAGTTCATAAGGATCCTTTACAGTAAGATACTCGTCCTTCATGGTCGAGTCTAAATGTTTCCTGATATAAATAATGGCTTTCGCCTTAAGTATATCGGAAACTTCTTCTGTATTATGGGCTTCTTTAGAAGCATCCTTTTCAGCTGCGACAGTACTTGTTGTTGCCTTTTCAGTGGGTGTTAGACTGAACCCATGAGAACGTAGATGGAACTTCAGGTCCAACTGCCAACTCAAGTAGTTCGACCCATCGTCCTTCAGGACCGAAAAATCGACATTCTCAAGTCTGACCATTTAAACAATCTAGCAACATAGACAAACAATAGCATGCATTATTTAACTATTTAAAGTAAACATCCACACATGCGATCTTGCAACATTTTAAACAGCATGAATTATTTAAAAATAAACATCCACGCATGCATTTTTATAAACATTTACATAGCATGAATTATTTAAAAAAATAAACATCCACGCATGCATTTTTATCAACATTTACATAAAATGAATTATTTAAAAATAAACATCCACGCATGCATTTTTCATTTCAACATTAAACTAGCATGGGTTATGTAACTATTTAAAGTAAACATCCACGCATTTAATGTATAGGCAATGAAAATAATTTAGGACTATGGGGATCAGCCAGCCGACACTAACAGAAAAAGAAAGTCTGAAATTACATCTTATTAAACAAAAAAGTGCATAAAAATAAAGACAACTCGGGAACTTCTAAGAGAAGCCCCTTTTTCTTTATGCTAGCACCTCCAGCTTTTGGGGTGGTCCTTCAGCTTCTTTTGACATATATAACCTCATTTACAAATTTCTCTCAAAAAAGAAAAATTGCAAAAAAGTAAAAATGTCGGAAACCTGGTGATCCCTAAAATCATGGTCTAATAGCACATCCACGCAGATTTTATATAAAAATATACAACCACGCAGAGAATTATATCACAGGCATATAAAGATTAATAAGTAACCTAAAAAGAAAGTGACGTGCTAAAAATGATTTTGAAAAACTTTTTTTAATCCTGATCCATTTTATTTATTTTTATCTTTCCGCTTAACCCTATCACAAAATTAAAATTTCTTTAATTATTGGGCTTTTAAGGCCAAAATAAAAAAACAAAAATTATGTGTAAGTGGGCTAATTTCCAGGCTTTTGGGCCATGAAAACAACCCAATAAGGTTAATTGGGCCTCCCCTAAAAACTGGCCCATTAAGGGTAGGGTTTTGGAAAAACCCTAGGAGGGGCCCGCAGCGGCCGCCGCGACGGCTGGCCGTGCCAAAGGGGGCGCGGCCGCCGCGGCGACAGGTCGCGCCAAGGGGCACGGCCGTCGCGGCTTCTTGCCGCTGCTTGTATGCCACCACGAATAAGGGTATATAAAAAACGCTGAAAAGCGCCGCCGTCGTGCCCTTTGGGCGTGCGGTATATGGATCAGGGGGGTTAAAAACGGATTTTTCAGACATTCAGATCTTTAAAAAACGATTTTTATTGTTTATAGACATGCAGATCTAAATAAAAATGCGATTTTTACCGTGTTTTCAAACTATTTGATCTTAAAACATGCAGATCTACTGGAAAAGCAAGTTTAGATCTAAAAATTTTGAGGATTTACCTCTAGATTCGACAAAGGAATCTAGACGACGATTGATGAAGGGTGCCCTTCTCACTCCATATTGAGAAGAATACGATTTTCTTAAAACTGAGCGTTTAATGGATCTTCTTCCTTGAGCGTCGTCGCCTTTTCCTACGAGCGTGATCGTGCTGATAACGTGTTGTGAAGGAAAAAGTAGAGTAATAGGTGTAAAGGGTTAAGAGCCTCCTACCCTCATATATATAGCTTTCAATGATGGGTTGGATACCCAATGGGCCTCATGGGCCTATTCATAACAAAAGTGGTGTTTTCATAGATGCGGTGCATTCATAGAATCATACGGTGCAATTAGCAGCACTCACATTTTAAATCTTTTTGTATATCAGCAAAAATATTTACCAAAGTACCACCCCTCTCTTTTTTGCCGTATTTCTGAGTATTGTTCGAGTAACCACCAACATATCAATACTCGGTTCTAGTTAGTACATAAATCAGGCTTTATTATCCAAGTTTCGAACATATTTAAAGTATTACAATATCCTTTTAACATCAATTAGACCTGTCATGCTAGGATTGGAAAAAAATAAACACAACATTTCTCAAGTTTATAGTTTTCTTTCTATATGGAAATCTTGGGATCTCTTGGGCTAACACGGGCAGCAGCGCGAGTAAGGTTTTGGATTTTAATTTTTGTCTATATATTTTGTTATTTAACATTTAACCAACCCTGTAATATAGCCTGCTGGTTTGATTGAGAGTTCTCTCTTGAAATGGTTGCAGCTTCAATTCCTACCATTAAAATGTATTAATTACTTTTTTGAGTTTTATTATCAAAACTAATAAATATTTAAAAAGGATTAATTACAAAAACTGTTATGAAAAATTGATTAGTACCTTAAATCCTTCCCTAAGGTCAAAAGATAAGATCAAATCCTAACGACAACATAAATATATTTTGGCCAAAATATATAAGGTTTTAAATCCGATCCAGACCCAATTTCGTAAACAAGTTGGGCACTGATTACTCGATTTCTTCTGAATCATTTTACGGTACTTATCCCCGATTCAATATATACGAGTCTTCTTCTTCAAATCAAAATCAAATATCTTATTTATGCTGAAATTAATAAATGATTTTAATCATGTACCATTGTTACCCATAAAAATTTGTTCCTAAAGTATGATTCTAGGAACGAAGAATTTCTAATTAGGGCAAGCTTAATAATTATGGATTCACTTTCATGTTGAAACCACTACTTTTTAGAAAAATACAGTTTAAGTGGTGATTGGGAGTCTTATAGAGAGAAGCTAAGATTTTGTACTTACGGGTGGGAAAAGGAATTACTGCAAGCATGGATGGAGCTAGGAATTCCAAGCAACTTAGATTGTAAGGGTCACTTATAAGTAATCTGGGTTGCAAGGACGAAACAATGATCGGAACACGGGAAGCATGGGACTGAGCCGAGAAATAACATGACATGCAGCTCGGCTAACTCACAATAAAGCTTGCCCATGATTGCAAGTGTTTCCAAAACCTATGCTTGATGCGATCTTCCTGTCAGCATACCTAGAGCCAGTATATGGTTTCATTATTTTGACGCTTAAATAGTTCTTCATGGTAGATATCAGGAACTATATTATTCAACATTCAACATAACAACCACTTGGTGTACTTGTTGGCTTCTTGAGCACCGACCAGTGGTGGAGCCACTCTTGGGCTTACCCAGGTTGCAGAGCAGGTAAGTTTTGGATTTAATTTTTTTATTTGTATAAGTTCAAGATTTTAAGTCAACATCCCAAGCACCAACCCAAAGTGTAGTGTAATAAATCCCTAAATTGAGATAGAGGAAGAACAGAGCTGCTATGCGCGATTGAACCCTCAACAAATTGCCAAAAAATTCATAGCTTTTGCTTTCACGACTCTCAACCGAGTCTATTGTGTTTGTTTGCTGGACCACTGGCTGTAACCATCGCCTTCGTCTATGACCATCACATCATCACATTCATCTGCAACTCACAATTTATCGGTAGCCCAGGACAGAAAAAATTACTGGCTCCGCCCTTCACCAAAAGTTTAACTATGCGCTTAGAAGATGTTTTTGGTGCATGTTGACACCTTTCTACGTCACGGTGGAATTCGGTTACCACTACCTTGTTCAACAAATTGGTGTTGGGCTCTAAGTCCATTTGTTGGGCTTTGATGCCACTTTTTGGAAAATTTGAGTGAATCATTGTCAAGTATACAATCACACCGTGAAAATTCAAAAATCATTGAAACGAACAACAAAGCTAATGACAATCTCTACAACCCCACATCACAAGCTATATAGTAACATAAATGCAAAACAAAATAGAAACTCATAGATGACACCAAGATTTATCCTGATTCCACCCAATTCTGGATGTACATCCGATTGGAGAGATCATGAATACATCCATAACATTATATTACACATTATGTCACTTGATTCAAGGGAAAGCTAAGCCCAATATGAATTTGGAGAAGAAAAACTATAAGAGAAAACTAAATTTGGCTCTCAAATAACTCTCAAACCTTTCTATTTTTAGCCACTGTACATGTTGCATGATTCACAAAAATAGCCTACATGAATTACCTCTCTAAGTTTAAAAAAACTAACTAAAACATCCTTAAATAGTCTTCAAATCCAACCCAACCCCCCGATACACAGAGTTCGGGTCTGACTTAGAATCAGATTTCACACATACTTCACTCATGCAACCTGTGCCGCTTCAAACCTACTATAATGATGGTTATTCAAGCATGGTGGGATCGCTCATGCGCCATAATGTGTCGCCTCTGCATTAAACCCATGACACGCTCGTGATGTGCCATGGGCCTATCACGTGGCCTACGCACTACACGCATGCGTGTGTGCGTGTGTGCGAGTCGTGCTTGTGTGGGCCACACTATTCCTCTTAGCTGGGCCATCAAAAAACACAGAAGTAAATTAGACGATGGGATTCACTGTTCATCCATACGTGAACTTCAAAGAACCGGTATCTTGTGTTGGGACCTGTGGCTACACTAAACAATGGCATAAATAGGGTAAATGCATGCAATATGCGTAATTAAATATTTACTAATAATTAAACACAAAATAAGCATCGGAAATAAAAATAATTCGCTCAACAACAACAAAAAGAAAAACGCCAATGCATATGCAAACAAAGAGACGTATCCTGGTTCGGATCCATTCCTGGCGATCCTACTCCAGTCACATCATCCTAAACCGGAGTGATGGCTTATCCACTAGTGCTCCCTAAACCAGTACACACAAGATCACTCTTCACGAATACATTCACTAAATCGGGATAATCCCTAAACTGTGATATGGAGAAAGATCTCTAAGTGGAGTAAAACCCCTACAATGTACTCACAACCCGAATACTAGGCATCGTAACAAAAGAAACGAAAAGGAACAATCTTACATATGCCTTGAATAGATCTTACCAAAGTGTGTGTGAAGGAATAGAAGATTGAAACCACCAAGTGCTTGATGTAGAAGATGATGCACTTATAAAACTTCTCCTTAAGCTAGGGTTAACCACCACTAGATCAATGCAAGAATGTTGGAAAATAAAGAGGGAAAGAAAAATCTCTTGAAGTCAAAACCTCACAAATGCAATCGCAATTGATATCAATATGTGTGGAGTGAGTGCAAACATCCCCTTAAACTAGCTTAAAAGGCCCTTCAAAACAACCCACAAATGGACAAAAACGGTTAGAAATAGCTAGCTAGAAAGGGTTAGGTAGTGGCTTTTTAGACCAATATAGTTTTGATGATGATCACAACATTATGTTGTTGCTAATGACTCTCAATGTTTTAGTCTCATGTTTAACAATAGAAGAATAACATTTTGGAGACTAAAAGCTTAGTGAAAGGATGGACATCAAGAGGAGCATTGTCGTAGCTTGGAGCTTGATGAAAGGAGGCTCATCAAGAGGTGCCAAAGCTTGGAAGATGATGGAGAGAATCAAGGCTACTCAAGCTTGAAGATTAGTGCACTTAGAAGTAAATGAATGCAATCCATGTAATATTTACATTTATGTCTTTTCCTTCTTTGTATGAGTTAGGTTGCCTTGATTAGATGGTTATACTCATTCATGCATATGAATTAACCATCTTAGTGAACCTTATGATCATCATAGAAACCAATCCAATAGGTTCCCCATGCCAAAAACTCAACTGGAGTTTTTGGACTTCCAACATGTGCCTGTTGAAGGCATGACATGCGACAGGTGGTTCACCAGACGCCTGGCCATCCTTCAACAGATGGCTGTTATGAACCAGCTTAAGTCAATATTTCTTGACTCTATACTTGAGCATTTGGTACTGGTGACTGAAGTTCAAATGACAGGTGCCTATCAACCAACAGGCACCTGAACATTGTTCAACAGTCGCCTATTGCACCAATGTGCGTAACATGGTATTTTGAGCTCCAATCCATCTTGTCTGGCAGTCGACTAATGCAGTTTTTACAGTCACCTGTCAACCTACAGGCCCCTGGACTTTGTTCATCAGTCGCCTGGTACACAAGTGAGTAAGTTGTCATTTTCCTGCTCAAATCCATCATGTGTGGTATTCGCCTTCTAAAGCATTTACATGCACCTGCACAGCGATACATGCGCTTGTGTAGGCTTCTACAGCTGCCTGTCATGGCTCAGATTATAGCCGTTGGGATTAATCTAGCGTTACACCATGCGCCTGACTCATGGCCTACATGTGACTGTCCGAGCACTTTTAAGCCAAAAACTAGCCGTTGCTAATTTGTTTATTTTGGCTTTTTGCTTGGGTTTAATGGATTTTCTTGGCTTCCTATAAATAGGAGATGGCTTAGTTCTATTAGAACTCTTGATTATCATTGAATATCATTGAGAAACATAAAGCCACTCTTATTTCTCTCATTTTCCTCTTTTGAGCATTAATCCTCTTCATGCATTGAAGCTAGCTCAAAGGGAAATCCTCCAAGTACAATCAAAGCCCATCCCAACACTTGGAGATCCTCTTCCATGCCTTGCATTCATCTTTGAGTAAGTGCATCTCATCAAGGCATAGGTAAGAGTATTTTGTTTCATCTTTTTATTTGAAACCCTAGCTCTTTTGTGAGAGTTAGCTTTTCTCTTTGTGGGAGTTTGAGTCTTTGTGTAGGACTAACCCTTGTATAGGGTTTGGTGTGTCCTTGTGTATGACAAATCCCTTTTATAGGGATTGTATTCACTATCTTGTGTAGGATTATAGTGCATATTGGTGTGGCTGAATGTATCCAAGTTGGGGAACCAGTGTAAAAATCCGTTGTGTTTGCGTTTGCTTAATTGTGTAGATTAATCTCCTCTTACATTTATAATTCCGCATTTGCAAGTTTAATTTTTAATTACACAATTATTGTCATTACACTATTCAACCCCCTCTAGTGTGTGTGTTGTTTAGTATTGCAAGGTCGACGTGTTTGTGGTTTTGCCCTAGGCCAAATATTTGGACCTTTATGTTATGTCATTTTCATTAATAAAATGTTTCTCTTCTTGTTATTATTATATTGCTTGCATGTTTCTTTATAATTATATTTGAATAGCTTTTTTTGGTTATTCTAAGCATCCCTAGTCATTCGTCGTTAAAGGTTTAATGATGAATTACGACTAGTATGAGTTTGGTTGATAATTATGAGATAATTATACGTATGGTGATACAAATCAAACTTATAAGTACTTGTTGGAGAACATGTATTGGATAGACTCGCTATGAGATCATTACATGGATTAGTGTCATAAATGATCTCATAATAGTTATGTCATAGAATCCTTAGACCTGAGATCATCACAGATTCCTACATAAGAAACATCATGTTTTGACATAACCAAATGTTATCTTTAATCAGATAATCATAAAGGTTATGGTTGAACATGATGTGAATTATGCAGATGAAAGTGAATGAACAAGATGGAATTTGTCCCTCTCTTATGAGAGAGATATCTAATGGGCCCCTCGATAAGTAGGACTGAGAAATTCATGGCCCTGCTCAAATGAATGTCATTTGATTTTATTAGTCTACTTAGAAAGCGAGAAATTAAATGTTTGAACAATATAAGTATGACACTGCCCATGACTTATGTTCAAATAAGATATCATGTGACAAAAGGATTATGACATGTTCTATTGGTTAGGTTAATATCAGACTAACGATATTCATATTAATTGGGTAGTCAAAATGTCTTGCTAGAGACCGATTATGGCTTGTGGGCTTCTAATGAGATTAGGCCCACTGCCAATTTAATATGAGCCTATTGGGTCGCACACAAAGAACGAATTGGATAGGATGGGGTTTAAACATGATTTCGAATATGATTTGAAATTCGTAATAAGGTGAAATATCTTATACGTCAGATATCGTATCTCGTTAAGATATTATCCCTAAGATATCGTCGCTTAACTAAAATACGTTAATGAGTTAACGTGGGATTCTTATCCCTAAGATAGCGTCGCATAACTGAATGTTGTTAAGGGGTTAACGTAGGATTCTATATAAGATATAGAATCACGCTTTTCAGTTTTTACGTTTTTCAATCTATCTCCTCCGTTTTTGGGAAAAACTAAGAGCGAGAGAAACCCTAGTTGCGGCAAAGGAGCTAGCACCCTCGCAAGTCCTGTTCGTGACGTTCGCGTGTGGATACCGATTGAGGGTGGTCGTTCGTAGAGCATCACTTATAGTCCGACAGATTCAGATCGTCAGAAAGGTTAGTAATCTATTTGAATTAATTAGAATCGCATGGATCTTGGTAGGTTTCTATTTTCCGCTGCGTATAAATTAGTTGTACTATGATAGAAACCCTAACACGACGGTCCTTACAATTTGTATCAGAGCAATGTTGAAGCATTCAAACAACTATGGCATTCAACGCTTCATCAACATCTCATGAAGAAGGTCTATCTGTAATGCCCTACCAGCTACTGCACAAGTACTAGAGGGGGGGGTGAATAGTACTTTAAAATAATAAGGAGTATAATTCCAAATTAAATTGCAAACAACTACCAAATCAATTTGCGGAAGCTTAAATTGAATGACAACACAAAATTAACAATGCTAACAAACGATGTTAATGGGTTCGGATCCACCCAAGTCTCCCCGACTTGTTCCCGGTGATCCTACGTCCCAACCACCCGGATCCCCTCCGGATACTTGAGTTAGAAACCCTAACTCAAGATTTCCACTATGAATATCTTGTGAAAAACCTTCACAAGATCAAATCATACATGCAATGGCAAAGTGAATCCCACAACCCGGGATCACAAACTTCTCTCACAACCGAGAGAACCAATTAGCAATATTAAAGAGTTTAAATGAAATAAACAATCTTACCACAAAATCCTATACCTTGAGTTTTTCTTACCCAAATGGTGAAATGAAGGATTTGAGGAAGATGAAGTCACCAAGACCTAGCACCAAGGAAATGACCAGCAATCGGTGCCTAGGAATGATTTGGAGACTAGGATCAAGCAATAGCTTGAAGAGCTCACCAAGAACAAGCTTCTCTCTAGATCTAGAAATGAGAGAGAATGGGTTTCTTGTGAGGAAGAGAGCTTTAGATTTGAGGAAGAATAGCTATCTCTTTTGATCTCAATGAATCTCTGAATGGAAGCTCTCACCTAGATAGAAATGACCTAGGTTCGTATTTATAGGAACCCAAAAACACAAGTTAGGTCATTCACCAACGGATAGAAATCTGTGAGACTTAGTCGGTCAAAGAACAATCACTGACCGACTAGTTCATCAACTAGTCGGTCAGCCAAACAACGTGGACCGACTAAGTGAAGATCTGAGAAGAGATAGAATTTCAGACCTAGAAATCTAGTCGGTCCAAGAAGACTTTCTGACCGACTAGTTTCACAACTAGTCGGTCAGTCAGTGAACGTAGACCGACTAAGAGGCAAAATGTCTAGTCTGAATGCAAAGTGACTTAGTCGGTCCAAGAACAAAAGTTGACCGACTAGATTTTCAACTAGTCGGTCACCAAACGTTCTTAGACCGACTAACGATAAACAGTAGCTTAGGAGAAATTTAGCATGAACAGTAAGTCACAACTAGTCGGTCAAAGAAGCATCACTGACCGACTAGTTCACAAACTAGTCGGTCGGTGAGTCAACGTAGACCGACTAACTGTAAACAGTAAAGTCCAAGAAATTAAGGAATCAAACTAGTCGGTCCAAGAACAGTTGCCGACCGACTAGATCACCATCTAGTCGGTCAGTACTTGTTCTTGTACCAACTAACATGCACAATAAAGTCCGAATCGAAGCGCGATGCTTCGAGGAAGTTAGAATGAACTTGTGCAAGGATCCTAGAGCTACGAAATGAGCGTAATGAAGATAGAGACGTAAGATATACTCAAGGCTTAACAATCTATCAATCGAAACTAAAAGACTATACATAAAACCTTAAAGAATGGTCTTCGAGAGCTTCGATTGAATCTTCATAACTTCCAAAGCGTCGCAAGAGCTTCAACGAAGCTTTAGGCATGAATATGAGCTTTGGGAAGTGTTGAGATGTCGCTTTGAATGTTCTCGTGAATTTGGCGACGATCTCCAAAACTGCGCTCACAAATTGTTAGTTCATGGATTATTTATGTTTGCTCATCATCAAAACCAAATCCGGGGAGTCCAATATTCAACATTCTCCCCCTTTTTGGTGATGACAAACCAACATAAATAATAATCAAAAATAATAATTCAAATGTAAAATACTTACTCCCCCTGCATTGATGACACGTTAATTCCAAAATGAATATATATGAATTGCATCAATCAGACGAGTAAGATATATAATGAGAATTGATTTTTGAAATATCGGATTTTGAAAATCCTTATATATATCTTAACTCCCCCTGAATCTAACATATCAAACTAGATTCTTGGAAATTGAGTTAAATTTTCATTTGCGCTATTTATTATCATTATCTCTCCCCCTTTGGCATTATCCCAAAAATGGGGGGCATACAACGACAACAATTAGGAAATGTAAAATCCAACATCGGGAGTCGTAGACAAAGACAATGGACCAACTTGACACCAAGGGAAAAGTGTGGAAATCAAATCAAGGTGTGCCAAAATGTCCATTATCAAAAAAAAATCAAAATCATCAAAAATACCAAATAATTATTCATTTCTTGAATAAAGAAACATACTCTTCAATATTCAATATTCTTGGTTAAATTTGTGCATGGAAAACAATTCTATATAATTATAGAAATATAATCTATTTAACCAAGTTTTTAATCGTCGAGCGACGAAGTCACATTTCATATACTTTCAACGAATATTAAAAAGAGCACGACGAATAAAAGACAAAGTGAACGACGATGAACATATATATATGTAGAGACAACATGAGTACATCCAAAAAGATATCACATCGAATATATGAGGTACATCATATCAAGTGCTACATATCATCAAAAAGAAATACATCATACATCATCGACATCATCAAAGTATATCAACATACATCAAAACAACATCATAACATAATATCCAACTCCGACATCCAGAAAGCGCAAAAATACATCAAAACATCTCTCAAACCCCATCCTAAACCAAAATACTCTCACTAAGATATATCAACCAAAGCGTAGTGGAGAGTCCTCAAAACAAGCGATCACGAGGAGGTGGCAGGATCTGCAGTCTCCGTGGGTCCAGTCGACGGAGTGGACTCAGGCTTTGCAGGGAGTAGAGGTGTCTCAACAGATGGAATCGTCGGGGCAGGAGTGGAGATCTCAGCAACAGGCTCAACAACGGGAATCTCAACAGCAGCAGGGGTCTCGACAGAAGCAGCAGCAGTGGCAGTGTCAACAGCAGCAGGAGATACATGAGCAGGCTCGGAAGTCTGAAGTGCTGAAGCAGAAGGCTCTGGAACACCGGAAGTGGTGCCAACTCCAGGAGCAGAAGTGGAAGTACCAGCAGCAGCAGTAGTGGCCTCATCGCCACGGGCAAAAGAAGTGACAAGCTCGTCAAGCTCCTCATCGTCCATCTCCTCGGCTTCAGACACTGAAGGAGGAAGATCAATCCCCATCATACGAGCCATACAGCAGACTACCTCCTCAGTACGAGCCAAACGGGAGTCGTGCTGACGAAGTAGGCGTACGACATCGTCCAATGTAGCAGGGGAAGAGGAGGCTGCAGCAGCTGACGGAGTAGACTGGGAAGCAGATGCGGTAGACCTCTGCACGTGACGAAGTGCCGCTAGAGATTTCTTCACGGCCGTCGCGTTCAGAGGCGTACCCAAAGGACGCTCATCGTCAGGAGGGAGAGGGACTCAGAAATGACGGAATACAAGAGTCAACAGGCAAGGGTATGGAATGTGCGCAGACTTATTGGTCTTGCGTATACACTCGAAAGAATCCATCTTATCGAGTATCACGCGAGCCCAATTAATCTCGCACCCCAAGAAAAGAGCGTAGATCAATTTCAAGAATGGCTGGGATGGGAGTGAAGAGGATCCATACTTAGGGAGGAGACATGACTTCAAGATCAGGTTAAGGACCCACGCATTCGGCTTAAAAGATTTCGATGGAACACCAATGAATGCGGAGGGGATAACCTGGAAGATATCTGAAAGAACTGACTGATCCAAGGAAGAAATGTCGTCGACAGAAATGTCCGAAGGGAGGAGACCACACGACGAGCAACCAAGAATCTCCCCCAAGATTTCTGCCGTTAGAACTACAGGAGTTCCCAAGACAGTCGTCTCAATGGAGTGGCTGGCATCGTACTGGCCTCGAATACGATTGGCATAGAACAATTTCACGAGGCGAGGATACGGGTTGGGATTGGCCTTGGGGTCGTATCGGAGATAATCAAGAAGACCACTATAGGACAGAAGATCAGCAAGGCCGAGAAAATCAGAAAACTGAACGTAATGCTCTAACAACAGTGGACAGTGCTCTATACGGTTGTACGCTGCGAGACACTGAGGGTCATCGCGGCACAACGATATGTCTACACCGCCGACTGGCATAGGAGCTTTACCCTTAGCCTTACGGGTCTTCGGAGGAGGAGTGGGTTCCCTAGTGATAGGCTCATCCTCAGGCACAAATTCAGAGTCGGAATCGGGAGGAGTAGCCAGAGTGTGAAGTAAGGGCTTCTTGGTCTTAGATTTGCGGGGTTTAGCTGTGGCAGTCCTAGGATTCTTAGGAGGAGGCGAAGATGGAGAGGCTTGGGTTGACTTGGTACGACGCTTAGGCTTCGGGGGATTCCTAGGGTCGGAAGGTTGTTCTATGGTCATAGGAGAAGCCCCGGAAGAGGCGATAGGAATTCTCGTCTTTGCCATGGTCGAGGCACGACGAGAACAAGCAACACAAACTACTAGCAACACAAGCTCTAGAGATCAAACTAAATCGAAAAGCACAAACCCTAAGAGGAAAATTTCCGAAACCCTAGGAGCTAGATGAGACAAATAACAAACCCTAGAGTAGGAATCGACCTAGGAGAGGGAGGGAGATACCTAGGAGGTGGAGTCGACGGCGGCGGACGGCGGGGATGGCCGGAGATATGGCCGGAGACGACGGAATTTGAAGGGGCTCGATCGGGGTTTTGGGGTTTATCGGGCTGGAGAAGAGAAGAAGACCGACTAAAAAGTGAATTTAGTCGAACCAAAATGAGTATAAGTCGGTCTGGAAGCAAAAATACACAAATGCCCTAACCCACTTAGTCGGTCACAGTTCAAGTACTGACCGACTAGATTACGATCTAGTCGGTCGGTCAATGAGCTTGAACCGACTAAGTCGAAACAGAGGCACAGATGAATTTCTAGGGCAAGAATTAGTCGGTCGCAGTATATTCACTGACCGACTAGTTTTCAATCTAGTCGGTCGGTAAGTGTACTATGACCGACTAACGAAAGAAAAAGATAGGGGGTATATAAAAGCTTGATCTAGTCGGTCTGAGTTCACTTGCTGACCGACTAGATGAGCATCTAGTCGGTTGACAAATGAAATTAGACCGACTAGAAGAGTCCAAAAATTGATAATTGATTTCTCTTCACAAACCACTTGGATGAAACATCATAACTCTCTCATTAGTCATTTAAATTACCCCATAAAACGTCGAAATCTTAAATACGACATTGAAATACGAATTCGAGCAATAAATTCGAACAAATCACATAAAATTCCCAAAAATTCAATAAATCTAGCATGAATGAAATATCGCGAAATATAGTAGCATGCAAGATATTTGAATGAAATATGAATCCTATATCTCGGATTCACCCATAATCCCCAATTCTCGACGCAACCGCACAAAGGAGTCCTCCTTTAGGGGTTTCGTGAAAATATCGGCGATTTGCTTTTGGGTTTCAACGCACACTAATATGATGTCCTTTTTAGCAAAATGATCATCTAAGAAATGGTGTCGGACATCTATGTGTTTCGATCGGGAATGGTTTACCGGATTCTTTGAAAGACAAATAGCACTTTGGTTATCCACCATGATAGGGCTAGTATCACAATGAATACCAAAATCCTTCAATGTGTGTCTCATCCAAAGAACCTGGGCACAAGCGGCACCGGCGGCAATGTATTCCGCCTCGGTGGTTGAAAGTGATACCGAATTTTGCTTCTTGGAAAACCAAGAGACAAGAGAATTTCCTAGAAAATGGCAAGTGCCACTAGTACTTTTCCTGTCGGATTTGCATCCCGCATAATCAGCGTCACTATATGAGACTAACTCATATGTGCTAGATTTCGGATAAAGTAATCCAAAATCTAAAGTGTAACTTAGATAACGGAAAATACGCTTTACCGCTACTAAGTGAGAATCCTTAGGTTGAGACTGATAACGAGCACATATACACACGGCAAACATAATATCGGGCCTACTCGCGGTAAGATAAAGTAAACTACCTATCATACCTCGATATAGACGAATGTCTACATCTTTTCCGCCCGAATCTTTATCAAGATGCATTGTAGTGCTCATAGGAGTCTTTTTCCCGGAGGCATTCCCCATTCCAAATTGCTTTAGCAACTCCACCGTGTACTTCGTTTGGTGGATGAAGATTGCATCGTTCAATTGGCGAATTTGGAGACCTAAGAAATATTTGAGTTCGCCCATGTGGCTCATCTCAAATTGTTCCTTCATAACATTAGAAAACTCTTCGCAAAGAGCAAAGTTAGTAGCACCGAAAATGATATCATCAACATAAATTTGAACTAATAAAATATCATTATTCACATGCTTAATAAAAAGTGTTGAATCGGCTTCACCCATTTTAAAATTCAAATCCAAAAGAAAATTCTTTAGGCGATCATACCAAGCTCGAGGAGCTTGTCTCAACCCATAAAGAGCTTTCTTTAGTTTAAAAACATGATTTGGAAATTTTTCATTTATGAAGCCCGGAGGTTGAGAAACGTAAACTTCCTCAACGACATCTCCGTTTAAAAATGCACTTTTAACATCCATTTGAAATAATTTAAAATTCTTATGGCATGCAAAAGACAATAATAATCTAATTGATTCTAATCTAGCTACCGGAGCGAAGGATTCTTCGAAATTAATACCTTCCTCTTGTCGATAGCCTTGAGCAACTAACCGAGCTTTGTTCCGGACGACGACTTGGTTTTCGTCGGTTTTGTTCTTGAAGATCCACTTTGTCCCTATGACGGTGTGGTTCTTCGATGGCAAAGGAACAAGCTCCCATACCTCATTCCTCTCGAATTGAATGAGCTCCTCCTCCATGGCTAAGATCCAAGCGCTATCTTCGCATGCTTCATTAATATTCTTTGGCTCTATCGATGAGGCAAAGACACAATTTGCGAAGTGGTGGACTTGCGATCTCGTCTTGACACTATCTTGAATATTGCCAATGACTTGCTCATGAGGATGGTCACGAACCGAATGAAGCCGTTTGGGAATACCTTGATCACTAGGAACATTCTCAACAACTTCATTAGTTGGGTTAGTCTCAATAGAATCAATAGAATCATTAGACTTAGAATTATCAAACGAATCACATAAAACATCCAAAGAGTCATTATCATTTGAAATTCTAGTTGGAACAAATCCTTCATTAAATGAGACATGAAGCGACTCCTCGATCGTTGAGGTTCGTTTGTTGAATATCCTGTAGGCTTTGCTACGCGAAGAATATCCAACAAAAATCCCCTCATCGGATCTTGGATCGAATTTGTCCAAACTACCATATGTGTTCTTAATAAAACATTTCGAACCAAAAACACGAAAATGTTTAACTTGAGGCAACCTACCAAACAACAATTCATAACAAGTTTGTTTAGTGCCGGGCCTCAAAAGTATTCTATTAAACACATAGCAAGCGGTGTGTACCGCTTCCGCCCAAAATTGATGGCCAAGTTGGCTATCATCAAGCATAGTGCGAGCACACTCCACTAGCGTCCTATTCTTTCTCTCAACTACACCATTTTGAGGAGGTGCACGAGGGAAAGAGAAGGTGTGAGTAATACCAACTTCATCACAAAATGTCTCAAAAGACTCATTCTCAAATTCACCTCCATGATCACTACGAATAGTGACAATGGTGGTTCCTAAGAGATTTTGTACTTTCTTAACAAAAATTGTGAAGTTTTCAAAAGCTTCATTTTTATTACACAATGAAAATACCCAAGTAAATCTTGAATAGTCATCTACGATGACAAGTCCATACCTTGCATTTCCTAAGGAAGCTACTCTAGTTGGCCCAAATAAGTCTAGATGTAATAGCTCTAGTGGCCGTTTAGTAGAGATGCTTTTCTTAGGTTTAAATGAAGATTTAGGAAGCTTGCCACGTTGACAACAATCACAAAAACTTTTCTTTTCAAAAACAAGCTTCGGAAAACCTTTAATAGAATTTAATTTCGAAAGCTTATAAAGTGTTCCAAAGTTCACATGTCCAAAGCGTCGATGCCATAAGTGTTGTTCACTTGTGTTGGCAACGAGACATTGTTCATATGACTTAGGAAGATCCAAAATATAAATGTCTTTATGACGAGTTCCGGAAAATAATAATTTATCATTATATTTTCTTAAAATATGACACAATCCTTTCGCAAAACTAACTTTGTAACCTTTGTCACAAAGTTGGCTTATTGAAATAAGATTGTGATTTAAACCACTAACAAGATAAACATCACTAATTAAGGGTTTAGAGGGGTTACCGACTTTACCAACACCTATGATGGTTCCGCTCTCGTTGCCTCCAAATACGACGCGGTTTCCATTAGCAATGGGAACCACTCCGGAGAGCAATCGAGCGTCACCCGTCATGTGTTTTGAACACCCGCTATCGAGTATCCAATTTCCTTTGGAGCTAAATTTAAATTTGTTGCTCCTCTTCTTTTTCTTTTCCTTGAGTACCTAAAGATAGAAACTTTCATATCATGGTACCCAAGGTCATTGGGTCCAAGGGATTAGACCTTTGGAAGCCAAGTCCAATTGGACTTAGACTTCCCCACATAATTCCTACTATGCACAACATCCGAAAAATAAGCATTCATATACTCTTGTTTTTCATCCATGCTTGTGTCCTTTGGGCTCCAAATAGTGAAAATTTTGGGAGCCATCATCCTATTGGGTGCATGCATGCGACGTTGATTTCTACGTGATGCATGTTGTGGATAGGCATACGGGACATGATGGAATGGTGCACGACGAGAATTATTCATATGATGTGGTGGGTGTACATATGCATGTGTGGGAACACGTGCGTGAGGGTGTCTCACATGGTGTACACGTGCCCGAGAATGTGTTGCATAAAAATCATCATATGTGTGAGACGGTGGAGTAGGACGTGTGTTCCTACGTGGCATGGTATTGGTGTACATGTAGGCATGCCCCTTCTTTGGAGGTCCACCCAAAGTGGGTTTCTTTCCGAAAGAGGGTGTGGACGAGGTGGAAGCACCATTGGTAGATGAACTACCAATAGAGTGTTTGCTCCCACTCGTTGAGGCTTCGGAAGTTGGCCTAACAAAAGTAGTGACCGACTTGGATGAATTTCCCATCATATACCCCAAGCCAATGTGGTGTTTGGCCGGAAGTAAATC
The DNA here is from genome assembly GCA_030789695.1 of Scilla litardierei. Taxonomy (NCBI): domain Eukaryota; kingdom Viridiplantae; phylum Streptophyta; class Magnoliopsida; order Asparagales; family Asparagaceae; genus Scilla; species Scilla litardierei. Next base: position 648,660,424 of record CM061142.1, on the reverse strand, counting down.
TTTTAGGATATTATCCAAATGGCCCTTACCCTTGTTGAATTTGTTGATTCGGCCCAATGTGTCCTCATATTTCTCTTTGAGAAAACGCAAAGAAGTATCCAAAGTGGATATTTGCGATGTGAGCACATAAACACGAGATTTAAGATTCTCGTTCTCAATACTCAAAGTCGAGTTTTGAGAAGTTAAATCCGCTATCTCATGTTCTTCCGCATCCTCAATGCTAACATGTTCAAGTTTAGATTTGAGATTAACAATCTCATTTCTTAACTCTTCAACAACGGTGTCGTTGTTGGTGATGATAGTCTTAGGCGATGTTTGAATGCTAGCTAGGTCATCTTTTACTTTAGTATATCGATTTACTAATTTTGTGTATTTTGACCAAAGTTGAGAGTTAGCATTCCTAAGATCGTCCATGGTTACCTCATCACTTTCGACATCATTATCATCGGAAGAGGAGGATCCTTGATCGTGCTCCTCTCTTGCCATGAAACACATGTGCGCTTGCTCCACGTGCTCATCGTCCGACTCACCGCTTGAAGAATCATCGGAGTCGGTGAAGGTAGCTCCGACAAGTCCCTTCTTGTTTCCTTTCGTGTACTTCTTGGACTTGTCATACTTTGGCGCCTTCCACTTCTCCTTTTGCTTATTGAGGGGACACTCCGCTTTCATGTGTCCTGGCTTATTGCACTTGAAACACAAAGGAGAGGAAGAGGCGTTAGAAGAACCAAATTTACCTTTGGTCTTGAAGTTACCTTTTCGGAAGAAACGGTTGAACTTCTTGGCCATGAGTGCCATGGACTCCAAGTCCAACTCGTTTTCCGAGTCTTCATCATCGGTTGATGTGGATGTGGATGGAGCGGCCTTGAAAGCAATGGCCTTTTTCTTTGGATCGTCTTGCTTTAGATAAGACTTCATCTTTTCTTGCAATTTGAGCTTGCTATCCTTGCGTACCTCGTACGACATTAAAGTACCCATTAGTTGAACTACGGTGTACTTATTCATGTCATTACCTTCCTCGATGGCGAAGGTGCGTTTCTCCCAAGAAGAAGGAAGTCCTTCGATAAGCTTTGAGCACTTCTCCTTTTGAGTGTAGGACTTGCCGAGGGCCTCTAACTCGTTTATTATGTCAACGAAGCGAGCGTAATATTCTTTCATCTTCTCGCCCTGTTGCATATGAAACATTTCGTAATCTTTGTTTACGACTACGAGTTTAGAGTCTCTTACCCGACTCGTCCCTTCATGTAGAATGAGGAGGGAGTTCCAAATTTGATATGCACTCTTACATGTGCATATCTTATTGAAGTCCTCGGGCTCCAATGCGCATTGCAAGGCGTTCATTGCCTTGGCATTGCTTACCTCCGCGGTGACCTCCGCGGTTGTCCATTTCTCAAAGTCTTCTTCTTCGGGCTCGATGTACTCCTTCATTGTAGTCCTCCATAAGGATGCACTTCGGAGGAAGGTTTCCATCCGACATTTCCAGTACCCGTAGTTGGTACCGTTGAAGAATGGAGGCCTCGTAGAGGAATGTCCTTCCATCACCGAAGATGCTCCTTCACGGTTCCTGAAGGTGTCATAGTTGGAAGGTGGACGCATGGTCTTGTTGTCGTTGGCAGACATAGCTGAGTATCTGGCTCTGATACCAAATGTAATGCTCTACCAGCTACTGCACAAGTACTAGAGGGGGGGGTGAATAGTACTTTAAAATAATAAGAAGTATAATTCCAAATTAAATTGCAAACAACTACCAAATCAATTTGCGGAAGCTTAAATTGAATGACAACACAAAATTAACAATGCTAACAAACGATGTTAATGGGTTCGGATCCACCCAAGTCTCCCCGACTTGTTCCCGGTGATCCTACGTCCCAACTACCCGGATCCCCTCCGGATACTTGAGTTAGAAACCCTAACTCAAGATTTCCACTATGAATATCTTGTGAAAAACCTTCACAAGATCAAATCATACATGCAATGGCAAAGTGAATCCCACAACCCGGGATCACAAACTTCTCTCACAACCGAGAGAACCAATTAGCAATATTAAAGAGTTTAAATGAAATAAACAATCTTACCACAAAATCCTATACCTTGAGTTTTTCTTACCCAAATGGTGAAATGAAGGATTTGAGGAAGATGAAGTCACCAAGACCTAGCACCAAGGAAATGACCAGCAATCGGTGCCTAGGAATGATTTGGAGACTAGGATCAAGCAATAGCTTGAAGAGCTCACCAAGAACAAGCTTCTCTCTAGATCTAGAAATGAGAGAGAATGGGTTTCTTGTGAGGAAGAGAGCTTTAGATTTGAGGAAGAATAGCTATCTCTTTTGATCTCAATGAATCTCTGAATGGAAGCTCTCACCTAGATAGAAATGACCTAGGTTCGTATTTATAGGAACCCAAAAACACAAGTTAGGTCATTCACCAACGGATAGAAATCTGTGAGACTTAGTCGGTCAAAGAACAATCACTGACCGACTAGTTCATCAACTAGTCGGTCAGCCAAACAACGTGGACCGACTAAGTGAAGATCTGAGAAGAGATAGAATTTCAGACCTAGAAATCTAGTCGGTCCAAGAAGACTTTCTGACCGACTAGTTTCACAACTAGTCGGTCAGTCAGTGAACGTAGACCGACTAAGAGGCAAAATGTCTAGTCTGAATGCAAAGTGACTTAGTCGGTCCAAGAACAAAAGTTGACCGACTAGATTTTCAACTAGTCGGTCACCAAACGTTCTTAGACCGACTAACGATAAACAGTAGCTTAGGAGAAATTTAGCATGAACAGTAAGTCACAACTAGTCGGTCAAAGAAGCATCACTGACCGACTAGTTCACAAACTAGTCGGTCGGTGAGTCAACGTAGACCGACTAACTGTAAACAGTAAAGTCCAAGAAATTAAGGAATCAAACTAGTCGGTCCAAGAACAGTTGCCGACCGACTAGATCACCATCTAGTCGGTCAGTACTTGTTCTTGTACCAACTAACATGCACAATAAAGTCCGAATCGAAGCGCGATGCTTCGAGGAAGTTAGAATGAACTTGTGCAAGGATCCTAGAGCTACGAAATGAGCGTAATGAAGATAGAGACGTAAGATATACTCAAGGCTTAACAATCTATCAATCGAAACTAAAAGACTATACATAAAACCTTAAAGAATGGTCTTCGAGAGCTTCGATTGAATCTTCATAACTTCCAAAGCGTCGCAAGAGCTTCAACGAAGCTTTAGGCATGAATATGAGCTTTGGGAAGTGTTGAGATGTCGCTTTGAATGTTCTCGTGAATTTGGCGACGATCTCCAAAACTGCGCTCACAAATTGTTAGTTCATGGATTATTTATGTTTGCTCATCATCAAAACCAAATTCGGGGAGTCCAATATTCAACACTATCAACCGTTCGACACCGCTCTTCAACGGAACAAACTATCCAAGTTGGAAGATCAAGATGATGATCTACTTGGAGGGTAAAGAACTATGGGATGCCACGAAGTCTCCGTTTGTGAAGCCTACTACACCCTCGGCTACAATGACAAAGGCGGAGAAGGATTTGATTAAATCCAATGCAAGGGCAATGAACGCATTCCATTGTGCCATCAACCACAATGAGTTCAACTGTATCTCCCTGTGCAAAATGGCCAATGAGATTTGGCATACTTTGGAGATTACTCATGACGGGACTTCAAATGTAAAGAAATCTAAATGAAGTGTGTTTAGATATAAATATGACTTGTTTAAGATGCAGGAAGGAGAGAGCATCTCGGACATGTTCACAAGATTCACAGAGATCGTGAATGCTTTGGAAGGACTTGGAAAGGTGATTTTTCAAGAGGATCGTGTGAAGAAGATCTTTTACTCTCTTACACCTCAATGGGAGTCAAAGGCCAATAGTATTGTGGAGTCAAACGACATGACCAAATACACCGTTGAGGAGTGCATTATGAATCTCATGGCCTATGAAGTAAAGCTTATGAAGGAGAGTCAACCATATAATCTCGAGAAGCCGGAGAAGCTAAATAGGATTGCATTCCATGCCGCGAAGGAGCCAATCAAATGGAGAAAGAAATTACATCATGAAGCCTCAAGTGAAGAAGATGGAGAGGATGAGACTAGTGATGATGATATCATGGAGCTTGCCAAGCAACTCAAAGCATTCTCAAAGGACAATCAAGGTAAGTCTTTGTCAAAGTTTGTCTCTAAATCTAACAAGACTACTTGTTTCAATGGTAGAGGTAAAGGTCATTTTTTCTACCGAATGCCCTTCCAAACCCTCCAAAGAATTTTCCAAAGGCACCTAGAAGAAATTTTGGAAAGGAAAGTCCAAATACAAGAACAAATAGAAGGGTCTAGTTGGCACGTTTGATGACTCAAGTGAGGACTCATCAATGATGAAAATGAAGATGACAATGAGGAAGCCCACTTGTGCTTTATGGCATTCGATGATACCTATTCAATCTCAAGTGATGAAGAGGTGGAGGCTTGGCTCAACCCCAATGAAGAAGTATGCTTCATAGCAAATGTGGAAGATTCTTCATCAAGCCCAGCGAGGAGGAATGTGAAAATCCGGATGATGAAGATGAGGCAGAGCCAACGCTATCTTATGAGGAGCTTGAATATCGCAATGAGAAGCTCTCCAAAGGGGTAAATTAATTCATCGATGCTTACTCTAAATTAAAAGTTAAAATTTAATGTTGCTAAGAGTAGGTTGCATGAATTAGAATCTTCTAGTGTAAATGATAATGCTTTGCATATTTGTGACATAGTGAGAGAGACACACTTCTCTCTCAAGTTAAGTATTTAAGCATTTTAAATGCGAAATTGGTAGATCAAAATCTTAGCTTAGAGTCTCGCATTCAACGACTAACGTCGAAATGCGAAGAGGAACCCCAAAAGCTCATAATCTTTGTGCATTCTAGGGATTCACTCCACGATTTGTTGGAAAAACAACATCCGACAAATCGTAGAGGAGGATTATGTTATATTCCAAGAGTGGTAACCAACCATACCTCTATTTCTTCAAATGGTACAAAATCAAGACCTATTGCTAAAGCACCTAAGAAGAATCACCATACTTTCTTGTATAACAATAACCCTAACAAGAAGTATGTAAATCACAAGGTGATGAGGGAGAATGAGAATTCATCATTTTTTTTGCTAAGCAGCAAGCCCCTCACTTTATGCATGCCAAGAAACATTCTTCTACATATATGCATGCCACATCCACCCCTCTTGCAAAGGCAAAACCAGATTCCCACTACAAGAGAGGGATGATTAGTTATGGATGTGTTCACTTCATGTGATTACGTTAGGAAATCAAACTCTTCTTGGGGTTGGTTTCCTAATGCATAGGTCTCTCACACATGTGCATTTTGCATGGGTATTATTCTTATATTTCTATATCTTAGCATACCCTTTGATTGTGTGTGATTTTTCATAATTTTGAAAATATTTTCAAACTATTTTTCATGAAAATGGGACCTTGGGGATTTTATTGTCATACATGCATTTGTTGATCCATATGTATGACAATAGCGGAATTAATATGTTACATATGTTTAAAATTAGCTCTCATTTTGGGTTATTTTTGAGATCATTATCTTCAATTGCTTATTGTGGTCTCAAACTCAACCCATTGATGTTGCCAATATTGTATATGCTATATTTTCTCTTGACAATGTCATTTGTATCAATGATGCTTGATCGTTCTATATCAATGGATTGATACAATTTTGGCCCATGGATCCAATTAATTTTTATTAGATCATAGAAGTCAACATTTTGACCTTTTCTACGATCTAGGGGGAGCATGTGATAGTGATTGATACCCACTTAAAATTTCATATTTGGTATCAAACATCTCTTAATCTCTTGGTTTTTTGTCACATTTTAAAGGGAATCAATTAACGGAGTTATTTCTTGTATGTCATGTCCACCTTTTTGACAATGAAAAGGGGAGCGAGATATGGATTATGTAAATCATATATGGGGAGAGACATATAAGAGATATGGTTTATGTAATCTTTGCGTATTATATGTCACAATTGATTTGAAGCTTTATTGGTTTATTTATTTTCAATTGGTGCATCTAAGTAGGGGGAGCTCATTAGCATTGTGCTTTATTTATTTATCTTTTACATTATGTGTGTCATCATCAAAAGGGGTGAGAATGTTAGCTATTGGCTTTTTAGACCAATATAGTTTTGATGATGATCACAACATTATATTGTTGCTAATGACTCTCGATGTTTTAGTCTCATGTTTAACAATTGAAGAATAGCATTACGGAGACTAAAAGCTTGGTGAAAGGATGTAAATCAAGAGGAGCATTTCCATAGCTTGGAGCTTGATGAAAGGAAGCTCATCAAGAGGTGCCAAAGCTTGGAAGATGATGGAGAGAATCAAGGCTACTCAAGCTTGAAGAGTAGTGCACTTAGAAGTAAATGAATGCAATCCATGTAATATTTATATTTATGTCTTTTCCTTCTTTGTGTGAGTTAGGTTGTCTTGATTAGATAGTCATACTCATTCATGCATATGAATTAACTATCTTAGTGAGCCTTAGGATCATCATAGAAACCAATCCAATAGGTTTCACATGCCAAAAACTCAATTGGAGGTTTTGGACATTCAGCATGCGCCTGTTGAAGGCATGACAGGTAACAGGTGGTTCACCAGGTGCCTGACCATCCTTCAACAAACGGCTATTGTGCACTAGCTTAAGTCAATATTTCTTGACTCTATACTTGAGTATTTGGTACTGGTGACTGAAGTTCAAATGACAGGCGCCTATCAACCAATAGGCGCCTGAACATTGTTCAACAGTCGCCTAGTGCAGCAATGTGCGTAACATGGTATTTTGAGCTCCAATCCATCTTGTCAGACAGTCGACTAATGCAGTTTTTACAGTCACTTATCATCCTTCAGGTGCCTGGACTTTGTTCATCAGTCGCCTGGTATACAAGTGCGTAAGTTGTCATTTTCCTGTTCAAATCCATTATGTGTGGCAGTCGCCTTATGAAGCCTTTACAGGCGCCTGCACAGTGGCACATACACCTGTGTAGTCTTCTACAGCCACCGGTCCTGGCTCAGATTATAACTGTTGGGATTAATCTAGCCGTTACACCAGGCACCTGACTCATGGCCTACAGGCGCCTGTTCTAGCACTTTTAAGCCAAAAACTAGCTGTTGCTAATTTGTTTCTTTTGGCTTTTTTGCTTGGGTTTAATGGATTTTTCTGACTTCCTATAAATAGAAGATGGCTTAGTTCTATTAGAACTCTTGAGTATCATTGAATATCATTGAGAAACATAAATCCACTCTTATTTCTCTCATTTCCCTCTTATGAGCATTAATCCTCTTCATGCATTGAAGCTAGCTCATAGGGAAATCCTCCAAGTGCAATCAAAGCTCATCTCAACAGTTAGAGATCCTCTTCCATGCCTAGCATTCATCTTTAAGTAAGTGCATCTCATCAAGGCATATGTAAGAGTCTTTTGTTTCATCTTTTTATTTGAAACCCTAACTCTCCTTGTGAGAGTTAGATTCTCCCTTTGTGGGAGTTTAAGTCCTTGTGTAAGATTAACCCTTGTGTAGAGTTTGATGTGTCCCTGTGTAGGAAAATTACTTGTGTTTGGTATCCCTTGTGTAGGGATTGTATTCACTACCTTGTGCAGGATTATAGTGGATATTGGTATGATTGGATGTACCGAAGTTGGGGAAGCAGCGAAAAAATCCTTTGTGTTTGTGTTTGATTAATTGTGTGGATTAATCTCCTCTTCACTTATAATTCCACATTTGCAAGTTTAATTTTTAATTACACAATTATTGTCATTACACTATTCACCACCCTCTAGTGTGTGTTGTTTAGTATTGCAAGGTAGACGGTCCTTACAGAAAGTCCCAACGGCTAGATTTGGGGGTCAACCAGACGTCTGATGTACAAAGACCAGACGTCTGGTGAAGAGTGGCCAGATGTCTGGTCCGCCGTTATGCAACGTTTGGTCTGACAGACTCTTCACAGAAAAACACTTGATGATCAAATTAGTCATAACTTTCACAAATGAACTTCGATTGAGGTGATTAAAGGTGTGTTTGAAAGCTAACATAGAATTCAATCTAATGAGCATAGAATGGATGAGAAATTCCAACCACAGAAAAACTGACAGAGATTTAAAGTTAGAAACAGATTGCAGAAATTCCAGCAGACTCTACCGAGAAAAACACTTGATCACCAAAACAGTCATAGCCGACTCAAATGAACTTCGATTGATGTGATTCAAGATGCGTTGGAAATCTAACAAAGAATTCAATTCAATGGGCTTAGATTGGATGAGAAAATATATCCACAGAAAAACTGAGAGAGATTTAAAGTCAGAAACAGATTGCAGAAGTTCCAACGCAAGGCAACCAGACGTCTGGAGTTCACCACTCATCGTCAGGAACACTGTTCAGGCATATGAGAATCCTTATACAGATGGTTGACAAATATGGGTGAGAAAAACAGAGAGTTGAAGAAAAATAAATCACTGGATAAGTCGAGTGGAGTTCATGGCCAAGACATCTGAGGAACTGTTCAGACACATGGTCATTGAACTTCAGACGACTGACTCATGGCCATGTCAAGCTAGCTCAAAAGCTGATATGCCAGACGTCTGGTGACCCTTCACCAGGAGTCTGTCCTGCTCCAGAAATCACACCCAAGTGTGTTCGGAGCAATGGACCAAATGTGATGGGTTCTGCATGATTTCTAATGAACCTTAAGATGTAGATGATGCATTTATGAGTGTGTTGTGCATCTATTTAAGGCTACACGTATTCTATGAAATAAAGAGCAAAAATACATGAAGAAGAAATATAAAATTACATTAAAGCTCAATATTCTTTATGCAAGCAATGCTCCAAAGCCTTGAAGCCATCTCCACCATCATCCCATCACTGATTGTTTTGTCTCCTTATCAAGATAATCAATTGTCAATATGATACTAAAACAAATGAGATGATTAGTACACAACATAACGTTGATCATCATCAAAACACCATTGGTCTTGAACTCAAGAACTAACATCTTGGGCTGTAAAAATCTCTTTAAAATATTGGGTTTATCATGGATTTTTTTGGGTCTTTTGTATCATATATTTTAATAATTCATCTTAATACAAACACATCTCAAATCCTAAGCCAAACCAAATCTCCAAAACCTACACCTTCAAAATAATGACAGATTTTGCAAAAAGGATATTAAAAATAATTAGTAAAAGCGACCAAAAAATTATTTAGCAAAATCGACCAAGTTTCGCCACGTCAGCACCTAGGGATGCTTACTGGGCATGCTTGATATGTACATATAATGAATATGCACATAACATACAACAAAGACATGAAGCCCAATGGTATGATTATACGTTAGAGTGGTTTGCATGAATTTGAATCCCGTTGTCGCTGTAAATTATGATTTTAGTTGTTAATGCCCACACTTGCTAAGCGCGGCCAATTTTTTGATACATGTATAATAAATATGCACATAACATATAAGGAGGACATGTAGCCTATGTTGGATATTGAGTATCCTAGCTATTTTTGATGATGTGCAACATAATGGTACTAATTATTTCATTAAGTGTATTGTAGATTAAAGTTCTTCAAAGATCAATTCAAGGGGATATAGAGTCATCAAAGACATTGTAACTCAAAGCCATCAAGACATATGCTTGAAAATGGAGTTTACATCAAGAACTTATTGTAACTTTTATTTTCTTTTGATATAAATTTCTTTTTTCGTCTTGATAGTGTGTAATGTTTTTGATGAAGCTCTCGTACACTTATGATCACAAAAAATGATTTAAAAATATTTTAAAATAGTTTCGACAAGTTTCAAAGCTTAAAACTCATATATCAGCAAAGTACTCGACTGATTTTTGATTTTAGTCGACTATTTTGAACGGGAGAACAGCTTTGTTCTTTGGACCCCAAAGTATTCGACCTCTATTATATAATTTGAACTCGTAGATATGCTCGCAAGAATCACCCCTTCCATCATATTGACTCAAGGGTGGCAGCTTGAACTTCGGCGATCGAGGAGCCGAAGTGATATTCTTCATCAGAGGATCACGATCATCCTCTGAACCGTAGGAATGAGATCTGGGACGTCGCTTCTCCCTACGATGCCTGGTCTGACGTACGATAGATGCACTTGAGGAATCGACAAGGCCTCTTCCCAAAAGATTTGGAGAGTTCGAGAGAAGAGTATTGCCCCCTCGACTCTTCCGTTTAGACCAGTTATTGCCCTCTAAGGAGGGCTATGGCTGTGATCTTAGGTATGACGGTCATTCACTTGCTCCAAGTCGCTGTGAGTAGGACGACGAGAAGCTCTTCCGTTGTTGGAAGGCCCCAGGCAGCGGAGCGGTTATTACCGTCCCCAGGTCCTCGTTGAGATGTAAGAGTGGTGTTGAGCAGAGGGTTGACTTGCCGTTCTGAATTTGGCTCCCCAGCCATCTGGTCTTTTGGCACAGATTGGTGTCCTACAGGACCTGGCTCCAATTTAGGGGTGGCGAAAACGTGGCCTCCTGCATTGGTTGTTGGGTGAACTGTTGGATGGCAGCAGTCAATGTCGTTAGGCTGGCATTAACCGACTGGGTGAACATGTCAAACTGCTCCTAAGACCAATCGTGGGACTTCCCTTCCAAAGAAGATGATGAGCGTGGCATCTGGTTCTCACCAAGGATCAGTCCAATATTGGTGGGCCGAGTCGACTATTTCTTAGGACGGTGACTCAATTTTGTAATGTTGTTTCCCACAGACGGAGCCAACCGTTGACGGGCGACTTTCGACCAAAAGTAGGTGGAGCTTACTTAAACGCCTTTGAGGATGTGGACCCTCGTCAGCCGATGATTGGGACCCGGGATGATGGTAACCCGAGTGAGGGAGAGCCAAGTCCGAGCTACTAAGGTGAGGCCAGACCTAGCTCTGGGGTGCTTTGAGCTATCCGAGCTATTTGAACTGCTTGTGAAGTCGTCTACCGAGCAATCTGCATCACAGACAATTGTCAAGAGGTCGGATCTGGGTTCTGACCCAAATCCCCTCCAATGCTTAAGTTAGTAGGGAACTTAAGGAGACTCGGGATAGCAGGATCGATCTAAAAGGAGATCGTAAGTGGTGCTGTCACGCCGAGTGATGGATGAAGAAATATATTGTGGAAAGTAAAGAGTAAATGTTTGTCAGAGTATCTAGTACTTAGTATCTCTAGAGTATCCCCCTGTCCTGTTGTCATTTAATTCTTTTAAGCAGAGGCGTCCCCTTATTGCCATTGGTGGATAACGGACCTTCAATAATGGTGGCACGTTTATCCCTTGAGAATAGGCATAACAGCTGTTCACCTACTCCACCATTATGGAGCTCATTATTAACCATCCCCTCAAGACTTGGGAGCTTAACAGGCATAACATGTACTGCCTTTGACTGAGCGAACGGCTATGCCTCTACATGGGCTTCATGGGCTCGATGGGCATCCTTGTCTTTCTTTGTAGGCTTCGCTACTCAGGTATGTACAATCTTTCTGCCTTCAGGGGTCGGCCCAATGCTGTAACAGTTTTGTTGACAGAAAGGTTCGGTTGCGAGAAGCATGGTCCTCTACAGATGTCGTTCAGTTGTGAGAAGCGTGGTCTCTTTGACTTATGGCCAATGACGAGAGTCGTTAGGTTGTGAGGGGGTGTCCCCTCAGCTTATGGCCGACGACGGAATGTCGTTCGGTGGTGAGGAGATGGCCCTCAGCTTACGACTGACAACGATGGTCTTTCAGTGGGAATGGATGGCCCCTCGACCGATGACTGATAACAAGGATGTCGTTCGGTGGCGAGGGGCGTGGCCCCTTCGACTTATGGCCAACGACGTGGATGTCGTTTAGTACCGAGGGAGCATGTCTCCTCGATTTACTGTTGATGACGAAGGTCGTTCAGTGACGAGGGGATGGGTCCTCGACTTAAGGATGACGACGAAGATCTTTCAGTGACGACGGGATGGTCCCTCGGCCCCTTGGCTTACGGCTAACGACAAGGGTGTCATTCGGTGGCGAGGGGTATGACCCCTTCGACTTACGGCCGACGACGGATATCGTTCAGTGGCAAGAGGTTGGCTCCTCGACTTACAGCTGATGATGAGTGTCATTCAGTGACGAGGGAGCATGGCTCCTCGACTTATGGCTGACGATAACTGTCATTCAGTAGCAAAGGGATGTGCCCTCGACTTACGGCTGACGACTACGGTCATTCAATGGCAAAGAGATGGTCCCTTAGCTTACGACTGATGACAAAGGTGTCATTCAGTGGCTAGGGGTATGGCCCCTTCGACTTACGGCCAATGACGGACGTCGTTCAGTGACGAGAGGTTAGCCCCTCGACTTACGGCCGACAACAAATGTCATTCAGTGGCAAGGGTGCTGCCCCTCGGCTTACGGTTGACGACAAAGATCGTTCAGTGGCGAGAGGATGGCCCTCGACTTACGGCTAACGACAAGGATGTCGTTTGGTTGGAGGGGCATGGCCCCTTCGTCTTACGACCGACGACAAACGTGGGTCGTTCGATTGTGAGGGGCATGTCCCCTTTATCTTACAGTCGACGACAAACATGTGTCGTTCTGTGGCGAGGGGTTGGCACCTCGGCTTATGGCTGATGACGAAGGTCGTTCAGTGTCGAGGGGACGGCCCATTGACTTACAGCTGATGACGAAGGTCGTTCAGTGTCGATGGGATGGCCCATTGGCTTACGGCTGAATACGAAGTTTGTTCAGTGTCGATGGGATGACCACTCGGCTTACGGCTGACGACGAATGTCGTTCAGTGGCGAGGGGATGGTCCCTCGGCTTACGGCTAATGACAAAGGTCGTTCATGTTATCAATGGTTTAAAAATCGACATTGAGTATAATTAAAGGTGTCCTCAATGTCAGATATGATATAAATTGGAATTTAATCACCTCGTCCAAGCCTTTTGTAGTTTGTTCTATAAGAGGGACATAAGATTTTACCAATAATTGGATGAGAGTTTTCCAATGGTTGGTAGCTTCAGAGCTTGCTAGGAGCTCAGAGCTCGGAATTTGGAGTTCGGAAAGGTTGGTTGGCCCCCTCAGAGCTTGGAGTTTGGCAAGTGACGACGAAGACTAGCCCGGCAAGCCCAGATCGGAGGTTGAAGAAGCTCAGATGAAGCTTGGGTCGAACTCGGAGTTCGGACTGAGCAGGTCTCGTCTTATCTCACCAAAAACTTGTCAACATTCAAAGGCCATGGAAAAAGAGATTGTGTGCTCTTGTTGAATTGAATTACTTATAAATAAATGCTCGAAAGAAAAAGAGGTCAGAGATAGCCCACTGAGTTGCGTTACTCGGTATCGGTATCGGCAACTCTATCGGACTCCGTTGTCCAGTCGGAGGGTGCCTCGAGCTTTGGCAGCCCCGTCGAACTTGCTTGAGCTCGGTGCTCAGTCCTTGTACTAACAGAGATAAAATCTTAATTCCAGAGCTTTCATCATTGAAAAAGAGAAAGAAAGAGAGGAAGCTAGGTGAAATGGATGGAATCGATCTTTGAAGGCCCCGATATAGCTCGAGCGAGGCATGAGGACTCAGACAAGGCATGGTGGCACCGATCTAGGTCGAACAAAGCACAGTAGCCCCGATCTGGGTCGTACGAGGCACGACAGCCTCGATATGGGCCGGTCAGACGAGAGGGAAACTTCGAGAGAATTCGTTCTGATCAATCGAAGCTATTGTCGATCGATCCGAAGTTTGATTCCTCATGCCAACTGGACATTTCAAAAGTTGGAGCTTGTTCTGAAGGGATTATAACTCCTTCTAGGAGCTGTTGGAGAGTTTGATCGGAGCTCTGGTGGCGAGGATCGGAACTGATCGAGTTTGGACGGGACTCAGAGGTCGGGGCAGATCGATCGAGGTAGCTAGCTCTTGGGGCAGAAAAGCTTGGATCTCGACCTGGAGGTGAGCTTGGATCCTTGCCAAGGAGAGTTTGGATCCTCGTGGAGGCCAAGCTTGGATCCTCTACGATTCTTGCCCCACGAGGAGCGATGTCTTTTGGATTTATCCCAAGCGGCTAGCCTCGAGGGGAGGCTAGCCTTGCTCTCGTGGCTGAAGCCCCGATGAAAGTCGATGGAGGTCGAGTAGTGGCTCGACGAAACTTGGGAGAGAAAAACGAGCTCGGGTGGAAAAATCAATCCTAGGGCCGATTTGAAGCTTCGACGAAAGTTTGTCGAGCATCAACGGAAATGGGACGATCGGAAGTCGATCAAAGCTTGGAACATCGACAGGTCGAAGCAACGTCGACAGGTCGAATACATCTCCAGGTAAGAACACGTACATCTTTTGTGATACGTCTATTTTACGAAGGCCCAACAACATAGACCCAAAAGTACAGCCCACCAAACGAAGCCCGAAAGATACGAGTCTGGGTGCCCGACCGCCGATCGGAAGCCCATCTGCGCGATCAGGCCCGCCCGGAAAAGCCCCATAGAGAGCCCCCAAATGTCGATCCGACCCGGCCCCGATGAGGCACGAGTCACTCACCCGCTCCAGCCATAACCGTTCCCCCGATCCCGTGGCCACTTAATGGCTGTTATGGGGAGGTGCTGGCATGGCGCAGGGAGCGGCGACGGGGGGCGGATTGAGGGGGCACGATCGAGGGCAGACGAGTGATGTGGGTTGGGGGTAATCACGGCGGGAGGTCTATAAAAGGGTTAGAAGGACGACAGGACGAGGGACCGCATCTCAGGTATCTGAAACCTAAGGTACTCCATCAACGACCTTGTTCCCCCATTTCATCTCCTTCCTCCCCCGCTCGCGCCGTGAGACGCCGTTCCGATCTCCTCTCGAGTCGAACCGTCTCCGCCGGGCCTCCTCTTTCAGATCACTGTCTGACTTAGGCATCGGAGGGGATTTGGCCGGAACCAAGGTTCGGCCCCCTGACGAGCGTTCTCGTCTACGCAGGAGGATATCAGATCAACGGGCCGAGGCTTCTCCTCCGCCTCTCGCCGATCACGCAACCAGCTGGACGATCGAGGCTACCCCTCGTCGTCCGACCGCCGAGGCCGAGCACATCCGACCGAGGCCGAGCGTCTCAACCCAGGCCGAGGCTTCCCCTCGCCCTACCGACGACCGAGGACCCCGATTCGGCCCAGCCGACGCGTTCCACGCCGTCTACGACCTCAACTCACGCCTCGTCCGCACCGACTCGACACACCCGAGGGACCCAAGAGGGCCCCTTGACCACGTTGACCGGGTTGTCCACGGTCAACGCTTTTGTAGTGAGAAAACACTCTGAAACATCTGGCGCCGTCTGTGGGAACCGCAAACTGTCCCACGAAGAAGCAAACCACACCTGCAATGGCACGAGCCAGCAACGGAAGGAAACGCATGCCCCCCATCCCGGAGGAGGGGAATGGCGCATCTAGCGGCAACCTCGAAGACACGCCCGTCAACAATCACCCCGCCCCCACAACTGAAGATATTGGCGGGACGGAACTGGCCACACAGGGACAACTCCGTGCCCTGGCCCAGGAGACCAACGCGAACATCCAGACGCTGGTCGCGGTAGTACAGCAGCTCGTCAGCACTGCGCCAGCTAACGGAGGCGCGTTGGGCGACGACCATCGTTGGGCGGGGGGTCCCCCGCTCTTACGATCCGCTGTGGTCGACGACCATGTGAACTGATACGTCTATTTTACGAAGGCCCAACAACATAGACCCAAAATCACAGCCCACCGAACGAAGCCCGAAAGATACGAGCCTGGGTGCCCGACCGCCGATCGGAAGCCCATCTGCGCGATCAGGCCCGCCCGGAAAAGCCCCATAGAGAGCCCCCAAATGTCGATCCGACCCGGCCCCGATGAGGCACGAGTCACTCACCCGCTCCAGCGATAACCGTTCCCCTGATCCCGTGGCCACTTAATGGCTGTTAAGGGAAGGTGCTGGCATGGCGCAGGGAGCGACGACGGGGGGGCGGATTGAGGGGGCACGATCGAGGGCAGACGAGTGACGTGGGTTGGGGGCAATCACAGCGGGAGGTCTATAAAAGGGTTAGAAGGACGACAGGACGAGGGACCGCATCTCAGGTATCTGAAACCTAAGGTACTCCATCAACGACCTTGCTCCCCCATTTCATCTCCTTCCTCCCCCGCTCGTGCCGTGAGACGCCGTTCCGATCTCCTCTCGAGTCGAACCGTCTCCGCCGGGCCTCCTCTTTCAGATCACTGTCTGACTTAGGCATCGGAGGGGATTTGGCCGAAACCAAGGTCCGGCCCCCTGACGAGCGTTCTCGTCTACACAGAAGGACATCAGATCCACGGGCCGAGGCTTCTCCTCCGCCCCTCGCCGATCACGCAACCAGCTGGACGATCGAGGCTACCCCTCGTCGTCCGACCGCCGAGGCCGAGCACATCCGACCGAGGCCGAGCGTCTCAACCCGGGCCGAGGCTTCCCCTCGCCCTACCGACGACCGAGGACCCCGATTCGGCCCAGCCGACGCGCTCCACGCCGTCTACGACCTCGACTCGCGCCTCGTCCGCACCGACTCGACACACCCAAGGGACCCAAGCGGGCCCCTTGACCACGTTGACCGGGTTGTCCACGGTCAACGCTTTTGTAGTGAGAAAACACTCTAAAACAGGAACCAAAGACCGAACGCAGAGCGTCGGTTCACGTTGTCCGGCTCCCGCCAGGCGAGATCACGTGCCTCCTCCCCTCATCGTGAAAGGAGCCGAAGAGAAACCGAAGGCACGGGGGACGAATCGGTGACTGCGTCGTCTCGTCGACCACGATCACCCCACCGCAGGAGAAGCAATCGACACCACTCGAGAGACCGATCGCGGCGGAGCGGGAGCTCCCACCGGAGGAGCCGGGAACGACGGGTCAGCCCGACTCCCAGTGTGGCGAGGGCCGTGGAGCCGACCCCGCCGGCGCCTGTGCCCCCTCCACCACCGAACGAACCAGAGGCGGGCGGGTGTCGAACCCCCGGGGGGATCCACGGAGACCGGTGTCCCCTATCACGGAGAATAACCGACGCGCGGGTCCCCTCTCGATTCAAGATCCCGACGCTGGGGAAGTATGACGGGATAGGGGACCCGGGAAACCACGTGATGGACTACGAGGGGGACATGTCCTTCCAAGGAGCCGACGATGACCTCCTCTGCTGGGGCTTCTATTCGACTCTCAGGGGAGCGGCGAGGACATGGTACCGCAGCCTACCCAGCCGCTCCATCGACAGCTTCGAGGAACTCACCCAGCTGTTCTGCAAACAGTTCATGGCGGGGAGACAGGTAAAGCCTGATGCTGAACATCTGTTTAACATAGTGCAGGGCCCAGCCGAGCCGCTCCGACAGTTCATGCGCCGCTTCAACGCGGAAAGGCTGAACGTGAACAGCCCTCCCGACCTTGTTGTCCAAACGGCCCTAAAGAAAGGGCTGCGCCATAGAGGCCTTAAGAAATCTCTGCACAACGACCCCCCGAAGGACCTCCCAGGGATCATGGCGAGGGCCGAGCGCTTCATGTTGACCGAGGAGACCTTGGCCATTGAGGCAGGAAAGGCCACTCGAGGGACCAAGCGCGGCGACAGCGGATGAGGCAGCCCCGAAGGGTACCGGACCGAGAAGAGGCAGAGAAACAGGCAGCGGGGAGAGGGTACGAGGGATGCCACCCCAGACGCCGTCCTCGCCCAAGTACAGAAGGAAGAGCGCGCCGATCGCCCCCCATCAAAGGCAAAAAGAGGTGGGAACAGCGGGGAGAAGTACTGCAAGTACCACAAAGACAATGGCCACGACACTCAAGACTGCTGGCACTTAAAGAAGGACATTGAGAAGCTGATGAGCCGGGGGCACGCCAGGAGTTTAGCCGACGAGTCAGCCCACGGGGAAGGGACCTCCATGCAGCCGGACAAGGGGAAGAAGATCAACACCGTCCAAGGACCCCTCCGCATCATAGAGTAAGCGGGCGAGCTCTCTCCCCCCAGTCGTAGCCTAGTCCGAGGGGATTATCTAGGTTTACATCCCTCTGTCTAGCTTTATTCCCTGTTTCCTTTCCTCCAAATGTACTAGTCCGACAGGACTCTTAAGAGTACAATTGCATTCCCTTTTGTCTTTTCTTAATCTTCGACGGAATCGACGTTTCACTAAGGGTGCAAAAGAATGAAGACCGCCGCCTCACTGGAGGGGGAGGGGGAGCTTCGCCCTCACCGACCAACACCTGTGCTCATAAGTCTGGGGGCAATCCCCCCCCGCCAGCGCGGACGCCGACCGGTCCTAAGCCGAGGAGCTTCGCCCTCGCCGACCAACACCTGCGCTCATAAGTCTGGGGGCAATCCCCCCCGCCAGCGCGGACGCTGACCGGTCCTAAGCCGAGGAGCTTCGCCCTCGCCGACCGACTCCTGCGCTCAGAAGTCTGGGGGCAATTCCCCCAGCCAGCGCGGACGCCGACCTGTCCTAAGCCGAGGAGCTTTGCCCTCGCCGACCGACTCCTGCGCTCAGAAGTCTGGGGGCAATTCTCCCAGCCAGCGCGGACGCCGACCGGTCCTAAGCCGAGGAGCTTTGCCCTCACTGACCGACTCCTGCGCTCAGAAGTCTGGGGGCAATTCCCCCAGCCAGCGCGGACGCCGACCGGTCCTAAGCCGAGGAGCTTTGCCCTCGCCGACCGACTCCTGCGCTCATAAGTCTGGGGGCAATTCCACCAGCAGGCGCGGACGCCGACCGGTCCTAAGCCGAGGAGCTTTGCCCTCGCCGACCTACTCCTGCGCTCATAAGTCTGGGGGCAATTCCCCCAGCCAGCGCAGACGTCAACCAGTCCTAGGCCAAGAACAAGGCAGCAACGCAAAATACGCGAGAAGTCCGAGTAAGTCAATTTCGTTTATAACAGTTAACCAAGGTACAAAAATGTGTCTTATTTACAGGGAATCGAAGCGAAGAAACCTCTCTACAAATAATCCACTCTCGACGAATGACAAAGTTCGTCACCTACAGAAACTAGGTCGACACCGACAGAGCAAAATTTGTTGACAAAAGACCCAAAGTTGTCGGCCTAAGCGAACATCCATGCAACCAGCAATTATTGGCTCTGGAGCCGGTAGCGAAGCCGAAGGAGATAGCAGGGGCAGGGATCCATTTCAAGTAGACTGGCCCAAAGCGAAGCGGATGCTAAAAAATTTGAGGATAAGGCCAGGAGGGACGGCTTAGGGAGCCCGGGCTCGAGAGGACTCATCCTCGGGCGCTTCGCCCTGCTCGGAGCGAGGGGGATCGACAAGCGGGGGAGCCTGCCGAACGCGCTCTGCACAATCCCGGAAGGAAGACTGGACGACTTCGACAATCCGAGGGGCGATGAGGTCTTCATATGTACCGAAGGCCTCCCTGAGAACCTCGAAGATCTTCTTCCCCAGGGTCCCGACGACACCCCTCTCCACCTCCTCCGCAAGCCGCGCCACCTGACGCCGATCCGATAGTTCCCTCTGAAGTTCCTCCCTCTCCAGGCGGAACGACTCCGTCGCTTCCTCAGCCGACTGCCGAGCGTCCTCCAACTTTCCCTGGAGGTCACCCACTCGTCCCTCCAACTCGGCCACACGGAGCTTGAGATGCCGAGACTCCATCTGGGCCTCCGTCATAGCCACCTCCGTCGCCCCGGCCCGCTCGTGGGCCCTCATGGAGGACTCCTCCAGCTCCCTCAAACGGACGGCTCGGCACTGCAACTCCACGGCGAGCGCTGAACCCTGGAAGACGAGACATGGGCTAAGAAGAGAATAAAGGGAAGGAAAGGACAGCAAGATAGCCGAACCTGTTGAAGGATCCAGACCAAGGGATCCGACACCTTGTCGGCAGGGATCTTCTCGAGGAGACTGCGGTCCCGGGGAAGGACGGAGACCTCAGCAACCAGCTGGGCCAAGGCTCGGTCGACAAACACCGAACTCCCAGGGGCGACATCGAGGGAAGCCAAATTGCTCGCCAACAGGGCTCCGATCCCCGGTGATATGGGCGGGGACGCTGCGAGGGGGGTGGTTGTCAAGACCACCGGAAGATCCCCGGTGGTCGCCGCAGGGAGCACGGAACCCGCCGGAATGGAGGGATCCACATCCTCCTTCCTCTTCTTTCCTCCGTGAGGCTCCGAGGGCGCCGGAGGGGAGCGCTTCTGCCTCGCACCATCCCCACCCTCGGGAACCAGAGGGGGCGCGCCAAGGGCAGGAGGGACTGCACCGGACCCGTCGTTACCCCCCGCCTCTTGGGCTGGCGGGGCGGGTCCGGCCCTTGCGACCCCCCTGGAAAGGAGATCGCCAGAAGAAGAGGCGGGAGGCGCGGCCACCACCTTACCCACAGAAGGCTCGGCTCGGCGCACCTCCTCCTCAACGGTCCGCCGAGGCGCCCTTCCAGAGGTACTACCCCGGCTCCGAGCGGCTCCACGACGGATCAGCTCATCAACATCACGGGTGAACTCGCGACCAGCCATTCCTGCAAGGGAAACCGAAATCAGGGTAAGCTACGGGGCAACCCAGGACCAAAAAAGCGACCTACCCGGAGACCACAAGACGGCCTTCAAAAGTAGGTCGTCCAACAAAGACCAGATGGATTTCGCCTCCAAGGGGAGGGTCGACAGCAGCGCGGCGGCCGCCAGCTCCGCCTCAGAGAGGGCTACCGATGAGTCGGGCCAGACCGACCCACCCCAGCCTGTCAGAATTCGGGCATCCTCCCGGAAGACCACGAAGACATAATCCGAACTCCAATCCCCCGACCAACGGGGCAGCCCGATCAGGCATTCCCTCCTCGAGCGGGCTCGGAGTTGCAACCATGACCCGGGGCCGACTGTCTGGATCCGATAAAAGTAAAAGAGAAGGGGGAGAGACGGCTCCAGACCACGGGTACATCAGAGCATCACGAAGCCCGTCAGTACCGCGATCGAACAGGGGGTGAACTGGCAAAGGGGCACCATGAGGTACTCCATGACCTGGATGAGGAAGGGATTGAGCGGGAAACGAAGGCCCAGGTGGAACATCTCGACGTAAACGCCGACCTCGTTGCTCCTCGGAAGGCAGATCCGCTCATCGATGAACGGAACTCGAACATCGTACGGGTAGCAAAGATACTTCTCCCGGATCTCCGTGGCCACTGAAGGAGGAGTCCCCGACGGCGTTCGGAGGATAACCGGGGGTACATTAAGCCGCACGGCAGCCGACGCCACGTCATCGCCGACGTACTCCGGGAAGAGCTTCTCCTTCCCCTTATCTCGAAAGGAACGACTCCCAGAGGAAGGACCTGATCCCACAAGCCGGGGCCCGCCCCGCCTCGGCTCAGGAGGATCCCTCGCCCCTTGGCCGGAACCACCTATCCTAAGAGCAGCCATAATATGAAAGTAAGAAAGGAGTTACCTTTTTGTTAATTTGGAGAAGACAAGGAAACGATGACGATGGGAGACTCCAAGCTGCGGGGAGCAAAAACAGAGGGAAGAGCAAAGAAGAAGTGGGGATCCACACAGCCGGGGGTCTTATATACCAGACTTAGGGGCGAATTCGAATCGCCTGACAGGAACGCGTGGCAGGTCTCGGAGAACCGGCGGCGTTTCGAAATCGGCGCCAAAGGAAGTCCAATCGATCCGCCTCATCATTACCTTCATTTATAACCACGCCTCGACTGACGCGCCACTCGGAACCCCAGGAGTCACATCGGTCGAACCGAACCAGCCAAGGCCGATCGGCCCCACCGATGGGGGCAATTGATACGTCTATTTTACGAAGGCCCAACAACATAGACCCAAAAGCACAGCCCACCGAACGAAGCCCGAAAGATACGAGCCTGAGTGCCCGACCGCCGATCGGAAGCCCATCTGCGCGATCAGGCCCGCCCGGAAAAGCCCCATAGAGAGCCCCCAAATGTCGATCCGACCCGGCCCCGATGAGGCACGAGTCACTCACCTGCTCCAGCGATAATCGTTCCCCCGATCCCGTGGCCACTTAATGGCTGTTATGGGGAGGTGCTGGCATGGCGCAGGGAGCGGCGACGGGGGGGGGGGGGGGGGGGGGGGGATTGAGGGGGCACGATCGAGGGCAGACGAGCGACGTGGGTTGGGGGCAATCACGGCGGGAGGTCTATAAAAGGGTTAGAAGGATGACAGGACGAGGGACCGCATCTCAGGTATCTGAAACCTAAGGTACTCCATCAACGACCTTGTTCCCCCATTTCATCTCCTTCCTCCCCCGCTCGCGCCGTGAGACGCCATTCCGATCTCCTCTCGAGTCGAACCGTCTCCGCCGGGCCTCCTCTTTCAGATCACTGTCTGACTTAGGCATCGGAGGGGATTTGGCCGGAACCAAGGTCCGGCCCCCTGACGAGCGTTCTCGTCTACGCAGGAGGACATCAGATCCACGGGCCGAGGCTTCTCCTCCACCCCTCGCCGATCACGCAACCAGCTGGACGATCGAGGCTACCCCTCGTCGTCCGACCGCCGAGGCCGAGCACATCCGACCGAGGCCGAGCGTCTCAACCCGGGCCGAGGCTTCCCCTCTCCCTACCGACGACCGAGGACCCCGATTCGGCCCAGCCGACGCGCTCCACGCCGTCTACGACCTCGACTCGCGCCTCGTCCGCACCGACTCGACACACCCGAGGGACCCAAGCGGGCCCCTTGACCACGTTGACCGGGTTGTCCACGGTCAACGCTTTTGTAGTGAGAAAACACTCTGAAACATTTTGGATTTATCCCAAAGATCTCCAGGTCGAACAG
This sequence comes from Scilla litardierei, assembly GCA_030789695.1. Classification (NCBI taxonomy): domain Eukaryota; kingdom Viridiplantae; phylum Streptophyta; class Magnoliopsida; order Asparagales; family Asparagaceae; genus Scilla; species Scilla litardierei. The sequence continues at coordinate 648,637,696 of CM061142.1, read as the reverse complement.
AAGCAAGCTCTGATCACCAGAGCTTGGATCATGGACAGATCAAACCTCGACTTGGAATGGGCCATGGGTGAGAACACAAACGACCAAGCATAGATGGTGGGTGAGACGGCCAGATTGGATAATCGACGAGTGATCATCAATCGATAAATCAAAACTCGAAGCGTCGCTAGATCAAGAATCAAAGCCACCGAGCTATAGCTCGGATGGTACACTCGAGCGAAATTGGGAAGGTAATGATCGACGAGTGACGGGGGAGCTCTCAGCTCTATGGATGTGAGATCGAGGCCTGGAGCTCGAATCGAACTTCGACGATGGTCGTTCATTGTTCATAAGCTGGGATCAAGGCCTGTAAACTTGAATCGAAACAAGACGATGGTCATTCATCGCTCAGAAGTTGAGATCAAGGCCTGGAATCTCCATACAAACTCTGACGATGGTTGTTCATCGCTCGGAACCCAGTATATATCATCGAGCTCTAGTGGGTCTCGTTGGGTCGAGCTCCGTTGGGGCAAGGTTTGCTGGGTTGTTGAGCTCAACGAAGCTGCCATGCTCGAACTTGGTGACAGGAGCTCTGTGAATCGACATCCGAACTCGACGAAGGGCCCGCTGGATCGACCACATGAGTTCTGCCATAGGAGCTCTGGCATCAGTTGTCACGTAAGCAGGGGGATCAGTCAAATTCGACTGTCCATCAGCCCCTCGAACTCGGCGGCAGCGGTGGCTTCCGACGACGACGGCGGGCTAGGGCTGACGAAGGTGGTCGCCGAAAACAGAGGCTCCCAGCCGTTTCTTTGAATCATCATTATTATATAACCTGAGTAATCGAGGATTGCCCCAAGAGTTTGCCCTTGGTTGGTAGGCTTCCGCCTCGTCCAGGATGAGTCGTAGCAGTGGGGGTCTCTACAGTTTACACAGAGAAAAAGGGGGCTTTACTGTTAATTGTCTACATCCCTGACCCAAACACGACAAGTGGGGGTGTTTTGGGAGAAAATTCGAAAAATTATAATTGAAATAGTAACTCAATTGGAGTACGAATTCAATAAAATAAGAGGAGAGAATAAGGGAATTTCCTTCGACGTCTCCTCGAGAGTTGGTCTTTCAGGCATCCAATTGGAGGGTTGAGTCAACATAGTCTCTATAGTCTCCTGTTTAGCTAAGATGAGAAGTTGACTCCTGTTCCCACATACATCACCAATTGTTGACGGACAAGTTCCGCCTTTCTGTAAAGGTGGACCGACGAAGATGTCTTCGTTGAAGTAGATCCTCGCTGGTAGAGAAGTGGGACTTGCAGAGAGGAATCTCCGGGTCGAGGATAGCTAGAATCGAGATCCAAGAGTGAGGATTGACCTAGCACCATCTTATTTCCATTATCCTGCACCATAAGAGAATCGTCAGGGGGTCGGGGCTGGGGCTCGACCGGTTCTCCTCCGACGCTCAAGTTAGTTTCTCATGGAGGAAACGTAAAGAGGAAGATAAAAGAGCAAGATACGAGAGTATTGCAAGATATAATTTGATACTTAGCCCATGGTGGAAATCTGACCTTCTCTTCTCCATTGTCCTCTTGTACTTTTATCTCTCCCCTTTTGATTTGTAACTTCCTCCCTCATTAAGTGACATTCTACCCATAACTCCCCCATGAATATAGCCCTTTATTGCTCAATTAGTGACTATTGAATTGGTCTATCATGGAATGTAACCGCCATCATTATTGTAGTCATTATTTGCTTAATTCATGGCTCTTGAAATGGGCTATGATGAAGGGTTACTCTTAGTATTAAAGGCTCTTCATAAGAAGGGTTTGACTCATTCAAACCAATGGCTATGGATCGTGGGCCGGCTTGGCAATGTCCCAAATATGGCAGCCCACATAGTATGTAACAGATGGGCCATCCAGCTATTGGGCTAAAACACACTTCTTTAAGTATGCTTCACCTTTCTAGCTGCATTTATACAGCTCCGCTCCGTGGGCCGGACCCATGTATCAACAAGTTTTGAACTGATTCTTTGAAATAATCTTTTAATACCCACACACCCATAATCATGATTAGTACAATTCATTTGTTTAATCATCATCAAAATTACACTTGTCGTGTCTTAATATCTAACAAAAATTACCAAAATACGTTTAACCTCATTTTTTAATTTAGGACAAAGTTGACATTTTTATCTTTTTTGATCACACCATAAGATATAAAAGTGCAATTTAAAACTTTAAGTTTTTTCTATGAAGACAAAAAAAGGATATTTATGTACAATGTTACGAGGTGGAACTCGCGTACAATGAATTTGTATTATGGGGAACCAAGGGCACGATGGTTATGTGGAGAAGAAGGTTTAGGTAGGCTGTTTTACAAGTGATTAGTGGGGTGAAGAGGTTGGATCCGTTGCCGGTGGTGCTCACGGGATCGTATCTCGCCGGACGCAGCTGAGGAGGGTTGGACGGCAGGGGGCTGACGCTGACTTTGGTCAATGGGCGAGCTCTCCTGCAGCACGAACAACTCGTCAGAAGGGCGGGGTTGGGGTTCAACCCTTAGCCCCTCCGATGCCTAAGTCAGTAATAGGGCTTAAAATGGGGGGCTGGACACGCCGGTCGGACTATCTGTGTGTCCGCCGCGCGTGACGAGCTATAGGTGGGAGAGCAAAGATATGGAAGACCTTTGCTCTCGTGTGTGAATAATAGAATGAGAGAGAATTCTCCAACCCCCTCTCCGTAAGAGGAGAGGGGGTATTTATACCTGACGGGTGATGACTAAGCGTGCTGAGCTGGCTCGGGTGTCAGCGGAAGCTTCAGACAAGGACATCGGGAACAGGAGTTCCTGACCTGCTTCTGTCAGGCGGCGCAACGGCCAAGGGGTGCTTTTGTCGGGATGTCAGGGCCGAAAGCACTAACCGTCAGACGGGTCGGCCGCCTGGGGGGTGCTTTGTCAGGCGGTCGGGTGACGTATGTGTCAGTCGTGTCCTTATCCTAGGTTGTTTGTCGTTAGCGACGAACTTAAGGTCGGGCTGTGTCACTCTAGGCGCCGCGGTTCGCGGGAATCGGGCGGGTCGTTCCGATCGGGGGTTGTCCGGCCCGGCCGCGCCCCCCGATCGGTCATGGGGTATGGCCCGCCGGTACGGAAGGATACGTCCGCGCCCGTCAATAGGCCTGGCCTAGCTACCCAAGCGTCCCCAAGCGCGCTACCCCGGTGGGTCGGGCGGCTGCGGTTGTTCGCCTCGGCCGGCTGCGATTGTTCGCCTCGGCCGGTTCGGGGAACGCTGCAAGGCGATCCTGTCTCCATGATGCCCCGGATTTTCGGGGCGGCGGCCCTTTTGTGAAATGGTGAGTTAATGGGGTATGTTAGCGGATCCGGGCGGGAGTCGGGCTCCTACGATCTTTAGGTCGTAACAATTGCCCCCGGCATTCGAGTGCGAGGCGGAAGCCCGGTTCGTCTCGGATGGCGTAACGCTACCGCGACACTATCTTTTAACGTTACCCGGGCTTGGATTCAAGCTTAGGGGGGATGCTGGTCCTGCGGGGTGTGTCCCGCTATAGCGGGATCGCGAGGTCTCTTCCAGAGTGTGAGCCAAGCGGGGCGGTGTCCCATGACGAGGTGCCGTTGTTGGTGGTTATTGGGTCGGATTTAGGGGGAGCTCGACTTTTTGAAAACACTAGGGTTCTTGTTGAGAGGCGTTCATCGGACGCGCTTGTAGTTTTCGCGGAACTTCAGCCGGGCCGTGCCCGGTGAACCCTTCCGCTGATGTGCGCTTGGGCTTAGGGGGAGGAGTCCGAAAGGGGGAATATTATACACCAATCTTTATCGGAGGTCTAAGTGATATTACAATACTATTAGAAGATGTGGGTCAACCGGTGGTTGGGACGGAGGGTTATCCTCATTCGTTGTTCGCTCCGTCGGGAGGAGCAGATCCCCGCGTCGGGGCGGTCTTCCCTTATGTCGTGAGGGTTTAGCCTTCGAGGGGGTGACCCTCGGTTGTAGGAGGGGACCCTCTTCCTTTCCCTTTCATCGCTTCCTCGCGCTTTGCCTCGCTGTTGTGGTGCTGGAGGGTAGTTTGGCCTTGCCGGGGACCCCGCGCACCGAGGGGGAACCCCAGGGAGGCCGAGGACAAGGTGGCAGTGGCGGCGCCGCTGGGAGAGCAGTTGGGGGGTTTCCCCCCCGACACCCTGTGGGGATCGCCGAAGGTGACGGCGTTAATTGGGGTGTTGCGGCACGCGGACGGCCATCTGGACCCGCCTTTTGATACAGTAACAAGCAGGAGGCAAGCTGGCGGGCGGGGCTTTCCGCGTGTAAGGGGAATATTTTTTCGGAGGTGGCGGGGCTGTGACGCCCATCGTCGGGGGAAGTGAGGTCCGTCGGTGGCTGTCGGCTTTTTTCGTAGCTCGGTGGGGCGTTTAGGGCCGTTTTATGCCCGGAGTGAGGGGAGGGGAATCCCCTACGTGGGGAGGGGAATCCCCTACGTCTCTCTTCCTCCTTTACCCTGACCTCTGGGGGGGTATTTATAGCGAGATTCTGTGGAAGGGTTTTTCTTGGGTAATGCGGGGGATTAGTGCCGTTAATGGGCTTCGCGGAATCCCGCGCTTTGGGAATCGCTTTTCCCTAGCGGTATCTGGCACTCTTGCCTCTCGGGGGGCGTGTTGTTGCTGATGGCGTGTAGTCCAAGCGTCCTTTCTTTGCGTTGAGTCGCATCGTGGCGCTGCTACTCTGTCTGCGGTATCTGGCACTCTGGCCTCTCGGGGGGCGTGTTGTTGCTGATGGCGTGTAGTCCAAGCGTCCTTTCGTCGCATCGTGGCGCTGCTTTGACGGGACAGGGCTGCTACTCTGTCTGGACTGGGCGCCTATTTCGCGGCCTCTGCCTTGTGACCGGTCCGTTCCGGGTCACGTGACTTGGCTTCTTGCTGGAGCTACACAATTCCTAATTATGCCCCCAACATTCCCGTGTCCGAGATCGCGAGGTCTGGGGGAAGGGGATGTTGTCGGCTTGTGTTGCCTTTGGGCGGGGCGGGGAGTCGGCGAAGGGGTGCGGGGTGAGACCTGCCGTCCTATCGTGATTTGATCTCAGGCCGAACATGTTACGCGGGGCGGGCCCCCGTGTACCTCTCTCCCTGTGTCGGTGACTTTCAGGGAGCGGGGGGGGGGGGGGGGGGGGGGGGGCTGGTATCCAATCGTAGTATCGCGGGGTTCGAGCTGCGGACGTAGGCTTCCTAGAAGGCCTACGCCAGTTAGGCGGGGTAGCGAGTTGCTCGCCCGGCACGTGGCCGGGGGATAGCTACCCGCTATGGTATTCTCCGAAAAAATCTGAGCGTATAAAGAAGAATGTTTTTATTTAAATTTGTAAGAGCTGAGCTATAGCTTGTACATGAGTTCTTAGTTCATCGCCCGTTGTGGGGTCAGATCCGGCTCGGGGAGGGGCTTTAGAGCTGTCCTCGCCCGGCCGTATGGGCCTAATGACCTCCGGATCTAGGAGTCACCGCGGGCCGTGCGGGCCCGTTTTAACTGGAGTCGATCTTGGCGCGGAGGTGATTGGCCGCCTTCTGTGCTGAAGTGTTGCGAGGTCTCTTTGGCCCGGGATAGGTGGGGGGGGGGGGTGGTGGATCTTGCCGATCGGGCCGCCTTCCCTCCGTTGCTTCGTCATCTCCTTCCGCGGACAGGGTTTTCCTCGGTCCGGTAGAGGCGCAGAGAAGGGAAGCCGTCTTGCTGAGGCTTGCTCCTTGGGGAGGTTCTTGAGCATCGGGCCGTCCCCCGCCGCCCCCCGTGTCTCGCTGCTTCGGTTTGAGAGTGGGGTTCGGCGCCCGATGGTGCATGGGCGAGCTGACACGCCAGGACTTGCCGTTTGGGCTTGTCGGGGATGCAGCCTTTCCGAGGTCCTCGGTCGGAGGTCGAGGGCGGGGAGGTACTGGCCGGCCAGTGCTGGGGGCTCTCGCCTGCCCAGTCGGCTTTGAACAGATGCCATTCTTTCTCCGACTCGTCCTCGTTTAGGGGACGGAGGCGTGAAAGGTGGATTTCCCTTGTGTAAGTGGAATATCCAGTTGGCGATCCGTTTGTAAGGGGAATATCCTGTTGGCGGTGCTGGAGAAGTAGGCACCGCCGCCCTGGGCGGCGGGAACCATTGATGGCCGGTGACCTCTCTTTTGTTAGGGCGTTGTAACTCGGCCCGTTTCCCGGTGGATGGGGGGATCAAGTGGCGGTTTCTCATGTCTGCCGGTTCTCTTACTTTCGGAAGGGGGAGTGGCGTCTTTATAGGGAGATCTCGCTGACGGTTTCTCCCCTATTTATTGCGCTGAGTTGGCATTATTAATGGGCTCCTCGAATTCACGCCCGTGGGAAACCGCCTTTGCCAGGTGGCTCTTACGGGTCCTCTTTTGGAGCACATTATTAATGGTGGCGTGTTTCTCAAGCGTCCTTTCGTTTCGCCGAGTCCCATCGGGGCCGTCGACTCGGGAACTGATGCCATTTCGTCCCGGTTCGTGTGCCCCTGTTCTCTTTTGATTTTCCGAGAGTCATGGGTACGTGGCCCCCTTCGGGTTAGCCCTGCCCCCGAGGGCTGGAGGGGGGGGGGGGGGGGCGGGCGCGTAGCCCGGCCCGTGCCCTTCTTTGGTTTGGGTGGCTAGGGTTGGCCCTGCCCCAGAGGTCTGGAGGGGGGGAGCGTGCGCGTAGCCCGGCCCGTGCCCTTCTCTGGTTTGGGTGGCTAGGGTTGGCCCTGCCCCAGAGGTCTGGAGGGGGGAGCGGGCGCGTAGCCCGGCCCGTGCCCTTCTCTGGTTTGGGTGGCTAGGGTTGGCCCTGCCCCAGAGGTCTGGAGGGGGGGAGCGGGCGCGTAGCCCGGCCCGTGCCCTTCTCTGGTTTGGGTGGCTAGGGTTGGCCCTGCCCCAGAGGTCTGGAGGGGGGAGCGGGCGCGTAGCCCGGCCCGTGCCCTTCTCTGGTTTGGGTGGCTAGGGTTGGCCCTGCCCCAGAGGTCTGGAGGGGGGGGAGCGGGCGCGTAGCCCGGCCCGTGCCCTTCTCTGGTTTGGGTGGCTAGGGTTGGCCCTGCCCCAGAGGTCTGGAGGGGGGGAGCGGGCGCGTAGCCCGGCCCGTGCCCTTCTCTGGTTTGGGTGGCTAGGGTTGGCCCTGCCCCAGAGGTCTGGAGGGGGGGAGCGGGCGCGTAGCCCGGCCCGTGCCCTTCTCTGGTTTGGGTGGCTAGGGTTGGCCCTGCCCCAGAGGTCTGGAGGGGGGGAGCGGGCGCGTAGCCCGGCCCGTGCCCTTCTCTGGTTTGGGTGGCTAGGGTTGGCCCTGTTGGATCCTGCCAAAACAGAGTTAGGATCGATAATTAAAGTTGAGACTTACGCTTGCGTATGCGGCACGGTAGTCTCGGAACTTTGCCTTCGGATTCGCCACGACGGATCGAGTCTTCTCACGAACGGAGTAAGGCTACTAAATCCACAATCTAAATCTCTACTTTAGATTAAGAACTTGGATAGAGGGAGAGGAAGTATTTCGGCAGAGCTTCGCTAGAATGAAGATGCATGCATGAATGCCATGCAAAAAGTGTGAAAAAATGGCTTACCCTTGGGTCTTATTTATAGCCCCCAAGGTAGTTATTTTAGGGTAAGTTGTTCCTTTGGAACAACTTAATTAAGGTGTACCATGATACATGGCACATTATAAGCTTAAGTTGTACCATATGCATGGTACAACATAAGCTTAAGATATTCCCCCTTTATTAGCCATATGTCGCATGCACTTATGCATATATAATGCGACTTTCCCACTCATCTAGTGATCCTCTCCGCAAGGGAACATATTCCCTTTGCGCACGACTTCGTGTACGCGACGTTCGAGGTCCGTATTCCCTCGTACATCCCCTACAAGGGTGTACTAACGTCTTCCATATCCAACATCTCCCACTCACACTTGAGGGGATTGTAAGAGAACGTCTTTCTCTTAGTTCTTTCATCTATCATACCGAGAAATAGACCGTGCGACCGTCATGCGCGTAGAGTCTGTTGTTGTGCACTTGTTAGAGATACACAACGACCTCGAAGGTGCAAAGTTGAGTAGTTCAACGCATGCTTTACCCTAGATTATTTCTTCACATTTCTTATACTTTATATTCAACAATTGAATCCCATCTGGATCACAATTGGCTGGCCAGCTTTGAATCATTAAAGTCCAAATGTGAATATGAAATCAATCTTCCTCTTCTTGCGAACCTTCTGATCTTGACTAGACTCGCTTTTCTAACGTGCCCCGCCGAGCCGAATTATCATAGCCCATAAGTAACACGCTAAGATAGCGATCATCTCGTCAAATCTAAAGGAACCAATTGGAGTCCTTGAGGGTAAGAGTTAAGGCCCATATGGCCTTTGAGTCTCACATAATAGCAAACACTATTGCTACTAACTCAGTGGTCGAAATGCATACGTGGTATGAACACGTATTACAACATCACTCCTTTCCCAGGGAGAGTATGTCTTAATGATGTTGTACGGATGAAAGATCAGACACCACAGTGCCTATCTTTTGAGTCCCCTTACTACCCATGGAATATTCCCGGACTCTCATCCTGCATAAGACAGATATGATTTAAAAAAAATCCTATGAGATCCTTTTTAAATATCCTCGTGATATAGATCTCAGATCTTTTGTAAGCATCCATATGATATAGATCTTTCATTCGACTATCTTGTTTAAGTCATGACTCTAAATCATTCGTCTAATGATTTTGACTTTAAACTAGTCTCATCTCTATCTTATCCATCTGATAAGATAAGGCGGTTGCTCATGTGAGAGAGCCAACCTTAATCTGTCCGACATACACACAATTCAGCTGAGATTTCAAAAATGTACACAAACATTTCTTAAGAAATTCATATGCAATGTTGGAAAAAGAACTTATTCTTTTATTAATTTTGATCATTTCTTAGACATGGGAATATATATTGGTATAACTCAGCTCATACGCAATCCTTGGGATGATAAGTGTTTATAAAACACATTTCTGGGGATCGCTTTCGTAAGCTGATCCTCTATCATCTCACGCGTAGATATGTACCTTATGTCTACCTTCTTGGTTTTATCATAGTCTTTCGCAAATCTGCAGTTCCTTAAAGATACTGCATTATCCTCTTAACCGCTTTCCAGTGTTCTTGCCCTGGGTTGGATTGGTAACCACTTACCATTCCAACGGAAAAACAGATGTCCGGTCTTGTATGCATCATAGCGTACATAAGACTATCAACTGCACTGGAATATGGAACTTGTTCCATAATTTCCTTTCCCTTTTGGTTCTTTGGACATGATTTCAGATATAAATTATCGCATCTGCTTATATGAGTATCAATTGGACTTGCAGTCCTACATATTAAACCGTTCTAGAACCTTCTTTAAATAAGTCTCTTGTGAAAGAGAAAGAAGTTTCTTCGAACGATTCCTTGAAATCTTAATTCCAAGGATATATGTGGCTTTCCCATGTCTTTCATCTCAAAACTGATTAAAGTCAAGCCTTGATATCCATCACAAAGCCCTTGTCATTTCTGGTTATTAAAATGTCATCTACATATAGAGACATAATAACATGCTTGCTTTTAATCCTCTTGATATATATGTAGTTATCTTCATCAAGTATGGAAAATCCATTTGATAAGACAACTTCTTGAAATCGTATATACCATTGCCTCGAGGATTATTTAAGACCATATATGGGCTTACGAAGTTTACAAACCTTATGTTTGTTTCCTTCTTTTACAAACCATGTTGGTTGTTCCATATAGATCTCCTCGTCCAATTCTCCATTGAGAAATGCAGTCTTTACATCCATCTGATGTAATTCGAGGTTTAAGCAAGCTACCATTGCCAGAATCAGGCAAATCAAGGTAAAACGCACAACAGGTGAGAAGGTCTCTTCGTAGTCTATCCCTTCCTGTTGCGTAAAACCTTTCGCGACAAGGCGAGCTTTATATCTGTCAATAGAACCATCAGCCTTATGCTTGATCTTGAGAACCCATTTGTTCCCAATAGCTCTACGTCCTCTGGGTAAGTCAACTAAGTCCCAGACTTGGTTAACTTTCATGGATTCTAACTCCTCTTGCATCGCTTCCATCCATTTGTCTTTTAGCAGGGCAAGATACGGCGTCATATCTGAGATTCTTCAAGTCCTTGTTGACTTGAGTTTAGATCAATTCTAATATCACTCTCACTTGGAATGTTGTTAGAATTGCTCCCACTTGGATCATTATTCCCGTTTGGAATAGGATAATCGTCATTCGTATAATCCATTGGTGAAGGTTGAAACGTATTTTCATCTTCACCAAGAATTCTCCAACTCGAATGAGGTAATCCTTTTTGATCATAAATCTCAAACAGAGATAAGTCCTGACTTATCTCGCCCTGTCTTGAAAACTCGTTTTCCAAGAAAGTGACATCCCTCGACTCAAAACTCAATTAGCCCACCATTGTCTTCCTGACTAACATAAAACATAACCTTTGGAGTTTTTCTGAGTATCGTATAAAGATACATTTTCTTCCCCTTGGCCCAAGTTTGCCATACATATGGGAGGAAATATGTGCGTAGGATGCACAACCCCAAGGTTTCAAAATGTTTAAGTCAGGAGACCTTTGGTTCCACAACTCATAAGGAGTGGAGCTAACTGATTTCGAGGGTACGCGGTTCAAAAATGAAAGCGGCCGTCAATAATGCATCACCCCAAAAAGGTGATTGGCAAGTTAGATTGTGCCATCATTGAACGGACCATTTTTCATTAAAGTCCTATTCCTCCTTTCTGCAACACCAATTTGTTGAGGAGTATAAGGCATAGTTACCTGATGTACTATGCCTTTTTCATCACAAAGTTCCTTTAAACTTGTTGATTGATATTCACCGCCCTTATCGGTTCGCACGACCGTAATCTTGCGATCTAATTGATTCTCCACTTAACTCATATAGTTTTTAAAGCAGGTTTAGTGCTTTCACTTTTGTGGGATATCAAATAAATATGACCGAATCGGGTGAAATCATCAATAAAAGTGATGAAATAGGACTTCCCGCGTCTTGTCTTGACATTTATCGGACCACATATGTCCGAATGGATAAGCTGTAATGGAAACTCGGCCCTTGTGCCGGTTCCAAACGGCTTGCGACAAGATTTCCTGACAAGGCAATGTTCGCAGGTCGACATTTCAACCTTTGAAACATTGGATAGAAGGCCACGTTTGGCAAGTCTATCTATACGCGTTGGTCCAATATGACCAAGCCTTGCGTGCCAACAAATTATCTTAGACTCATTAGTCAAAAAATTTGTCACAAGGAAATTTTCATTACTTGAGGAATCATACATTGTACTTATTACAATAAATCCTTTGAAATACAAACCCAGTACCAATAAAGGAATTATTACAAAATAGGTCCATATTACAATCATGAAGGAACCAACTATAACCAAGACCCATTAAATTGACCACCGTTTTAATATTCCTTTGAATATATGGAATGAAGAGAACATCATGAAGTAGGAGAGTGTGGCCGTTGTCCAAGACTAGCTTGCGAGTCCCAACGCCTTTCACTTCAACACGTGTGTTGTTTCCTACATTGATCCACTTCATTCCTTGGGACCGTCTGTCCTTTGCTATGTGGTTGGTGGCACCTGAATCAATTATCCCAAAATGGATTAGATTCCACAAGAAATAGTGAACTAGAAACACATATGTAACTAGTATTACAAGTTACCTCGTCACTTCCACTCGTACACGAACGAGCATAGTGACCGAGCTTGTTGCACTTGAAGCACTTGATCCTTTTCAAGTCTTTCTTCTTGTGCCATTTCTTGTACCCACCCTTATGTTTGGGTTCCTTGGTAGACTCAGGTTGCTTATTACGTTCATTAGAAGACTTCGAACGATCTTTACGTTTCTTTCCCCCGTGTGAGGAACTAGCAACCATGTGCACTTCTGCACTTGGCTTGGCAACCGCAAGCCGCTCTTCCTCTAATTCGAGGTGCTTGGAAACATCGTTGAAGGTCTTGATGCTCTCATTATGAGTGAGATGCATCTTCATCTGATCCCACCCATTTGGTAGAGAACGTATGACTGCTTGGATTTGTTGCTCATCTGTGAGCACATGACCTGCATCCTTTAACTCTGAGATTAGATTCGCCATATGTCGCAGATGTTTCCCCATGGAATGATCTGGACGTTTCTTATATGTATCGAACCTAATAGTTAAGGCGCGAAGTTTGGACACCGATGTGCCACCGAACTTCTCCTCTAGCTTGGACCATATGTCCATGGCTAGGTCATGTTCTCGAAAGATGCGCATTATGTCATCAGCCATACTGCTTAATAACGTAATGCGCGCTATCTTATTCTTCCGAGACCAAGCATCAAAAGCTTCCTTGTCTCGTCGGTGTTGGGCCGTAGTGCCCAATTCAGGTTCAATCATAACGTTCTTTAGAGTTTCGAGCACTTCTTGCTCCTCTAGAACGTATTGTATCTTGATGGACCAAAGTTTGTAATTATCGCCGTTGAGTTTTTCACCTTTGTTTAACTCAGCGACGATATTCTTTGAAGCGGAAGACATTTTACTTTTAAAATGCCGCAAAAGACACAAAACCGAAGGTTTGATCAAAACATTGCATAAAATTCTTAAAATATAACTCCCACTTGAAATGATAATAGAATATCCCATTTGGATAGTTCTAAAAATTCAAATCCCACTTGGAATTATATTGTATTTGATAAGTTACTTTCGAAAAATATTGAAGATGTTGTTCTAGAATCGAAAAGGTCTCTATGATTCCAATCACCATCTAGAACAACCTTTCAATATTCCCCCATCACTTATCAAACAATCGTACTCTTATAGTACTTCGCAGCGGAAAATCACTTTTGAAAAACATATCTTTCAAAATGGAATAGGTGGGAGTTTGCGCAAAGAATTTTAGCGCAACAATTACCAAGCCACGAGACCTGTTCTACACACCCATGGGTTAGATAACCATGGCCGGATCGTGGTAGGACTTGGAATTCTAAATTGCGCTATCCCGATTTAAGGACGGGACATAACCTATTTGAAAACATCTTTTTCAAAAAAATTGAAATACATTGGCTAATCTCCGTAGAGTAGAGCACAATGACATGGCTAATCTCGCATGAAGTAGAGCATTACGGCTAATCTTCAAGGAGTAGAGCACTACGGCTAATCTCGCATGAAGTAGAGCACTTAGGCTAATCTTCAAGGAGTAGAGCCTTTAGACACCCCGTATGGGCTAGTCGGCACTGTGGTTAGCCCCGTATGGGCTAATCGGCACATTCGAGTTTGACCAAGGCCTTTTGTCACCCCGTATGGGTCATTTGGCAAGTTCGCGATCAACCAAGACCTTCTGTCGGATTGGTCGACCAAAACGACCAAATTGGTCGACCAATTTTTGGTCTGCAACTTCTTCCCGGCCAGGGCCTCTGCCCTGGCCGAGGCTTGGCCAAGGGCCGGCCAGGGCCTCTGCCCTGGCCGGCCAGGGGCCCTGGCCCCCTCGGCCAGGGCCTCTGCCCTGGCCGAGGCCGGCCAAGGCCGGCCAAGGCCGGCCAGGCCCTGGCCTCTGCCAGGGCCGGCAGGCTGGCCCTGGCCTCTGCCAGGGCCGGCCAGGCCCTGGCAGTGGCCAGGGCGCCGGCCCTGGCCTCTGCCAGGGTCGGGCAGGCCGGCCATGGTCGGCCTGGCCTTGGCCGGCCACTACCGGTCTGGCCATGGCCGGCCTGGCCATGGCCGGCCACTGCCGGTCTGGCCATGGCCGGCCATGGCTTGGCCATGGCCGGCCAAGGCCAAGGCCATTTGGCTTTGGCCGGCCATGGCCCCTTTGGCCATGGCCCCTTTGGCCATGGCCGGTCACCCCCTTTGAATGGGGTTGCCGCACACCCCGTCGGAGGGGTGGCCGTGGTGGTTATTGGCCGTAGCCAACCCCCTCCGCATGGGGAGGGAGGGTGCATGGCCTTCATAGCCCATTTGGCCATGGTGCACATGCACCAAATTTCATCTTTCCCAATGGAAATAACTACCACCTTCTTCCTCGATGAAGCACCCGTTCGTCGATGAAGCACCCGTTCGTCGAGAAATTAGTTATTTCCTAATGGCCGTGTGCCAAAAATGAATAACATACTACGTGAACGGTCGGTTCTTCCCGTCACGGAGAGTTCCTACCATATCCGTAATGATAGGAGACCCTAACGTGAAAAGAACAACCGCTGCGTTCTCTCCGTCACGAAGCGTTCCTACCATATCCGTAATGGTAGGAGACCCATTCGTGAAAAAGACAACGACTCGTTCATAGTTTCGACGGGACGGCGGTTTGACCGGGGCGAACCCGTATGGCTCTGATACCAATGTTGGATCCTGCCAAAACAGAGTTAGGATCGATAATTAAAGTTGAGACTTACGCTTGCGTATGCGGCACGGTAGTCTCGGAACTTTGCCTTCGGATTCGCCACGACGGATCGAGTCTTCTCACGAACGGAGTAAGGCTACTAAATCCACAATCTAAATCTCTACTTTAGATTAAGAACTTGGATAGAGGGAGAGGAAGTATTTCGGCAGAGCTTCGCTAGAATGAAAATGCATGCAAGAATGCCATGCAAAAAGTGTGAAAAAAATGGCTTACCCTTGGGTCTTATTTATAGCCCCCAAGGTAGTTATTTTAGGGTAATTTGTTCCTTTGGAACAACTTAATTAAGGTGTACCATGATACATGGCACATTATAAGCTTAAGTTGTACCATATGCATGGTACAACATAAGCTTAAGATATTCCCCCTTTATTAGCCATATGTCGCATGCACTTATGCATATATAATGCGACTTTCCCACTCATCTAGTGATCCTCTCCGCAAGGGAACATATTCCCTTTGCGCACGACTTCGTGTACGCGATGTTCGAGGTCCGTATTCCCTCGTACATCCCCTACAAGGGTGTACTAACGTCTTCCATATCCAACAGGCCCTGCCCCAGAGGTCTTGAGGGGGGGAGCGGGCGCGTAGCCCGGCCCGTGCCCTTCTCTGGTTTGGGTGGCTAGGGTTGGCCCTGCCCCAGAGGTCTTGAGGGGGGGAGCGGGTGCGTAGCCCGGCCCGTGCCCTTCTCTGGTTTGGGTGGCTAGGGTTGGCCCTGCCCCAGAGGTCTGGAGGGGGGGAGCGGGCGCGTAGCCCGGCCCGTGCCCTTCTCTGGTTTGGGTGGCTAGGGTTGGCCCTGCCCCAGAGGTCTGGAGGGGGGGAGCGGGCGCGTAGCCCGGCCCGTGCCCTTCTCTGGTTTGGGTGGCTAGGGTTGGTCCTGCCCCAGAGGTCTTGAGGGGGGGAGCGGGCGCGTAGCCCGGCCCGTGCCCTTCTCTGGTTTGGGTGGCTAGGGTTGGCCCTGCCCCAGAGGTCTGGAGGGGGGGAGCGGGCGCGTAGCCCGGCCCGTGCCCTTCTCTGGTTTGGGTGGCTAGGGTTGGCCCTACCCCAGAGGTCTGGAGGGGGGGAGCGGGCGCGTAGCCCGGCCCGTGCCCTTCTCTGGTTTGGGTGGCTAGGGTTGGCCCTGCCCCAGAGGTCTGGAGGGGGGGAGCGGGCGCGTAGCCCGGCCCGTGCCCTTCTCTGGTTTGGGTGGCTAGGGTTGGCCCTGCCCCAGAGGTCTGGAGGGGGGGAGCGGGCGCGTAGCCCGACCCGTGCCCTTCTCTGGTTTGGGTGGCTAGGGTTGGCCCTACCCCAGAGGTCTGGAGGGGGGGAGCGGGCGCGTAGCCCGGCCCGTGCACTTCTCTGGTTTGGGTGGTTAGGGTTGGCCGTGCCCCAGAGGTCTTGAGGGGGGGGAGCGGGCGCGTAGCCCGGCCCGTGCCCTTCTCTGGTTTGGGTGGCTAGGGTTGGCCCTGCCCCAGAAGTCTTGAGGGGGGGAGCGGGCGCGTAGCCCGGCCCGTGCCCTTCTCTGGTTTGGGTGGCTAGGGTTGGCCCTGCCCCAGAGGTCTGGAGGGGGGGGAGCAGGCGCGTAGCCCGGCCCGTGCCCTTCTCTGGTTTGGGTGGCTAGGGTTGGCCCTGCCCCAGAGGTCTGGAGGGGGGGGAGCGGGCGCGTAGCCTGGCCCGTGCCCTTCTCTGGTTTGGGTGGCTAGGGTTGGCCCTGCCCCAGAGGTCTTGAGGGGGGGGGGGAGCGGGCGCGTAGCCCGGCCCGTGCCCTTCTCTGGTTTGGGTGGCTAGGGTTGGCCCTGCCCCAGAGGTCTTGAGGGGGGGAGCGGGCGCGTAGCCCGGCCCGTGCCCTTCTCTGGTTTGGGTGGCTAGGGTTGGCTCTGCCCCAGAGGTCTGGAGGGGGGGAGCGGGCGCGTAGCCCGGCCCGTGCCCTTCTCTGGTTTGGGTGGCTAGGGTTGGCCTTGCCCCAGAGGTCTGGAGGGGGGGAGCAGGCGCGTAGCCCGGCCCGTGCCCTTCTCTGGTTTGGGTGGCTAGGGTTGGCCCTGCCCCAGAGGTCTGGAGGGGGGGAGCGGGCGCGTAGCCCGGCCCGTGCCCTTCTCTGGTTTGGGTGGCTAGGGTTGGCCCTGCCCCAGAGGTCTGGAGGGGGGAGCGGGCGCGTTGCCCGGCCCGTGCCCTTCTCTGGTTTGGGTGGCTAGGGTTGGCCCTGCCCCAGAGGTCTGGAGGGGGGAGCGGGCGCGTAGCCCGGCCCGTGCCCTTCTCTGGTTTGGGTGGCTAGGGTTGGCCCTGCCCCAGAGATCTTGAGGGGGGGAGCAGGCGCGTAGCCCGGCCCGTGCCCTTCTCTGGTTTGGGTGGCTAGGGTTGGCCCTGCCCCAGAGGGCTTGAGGGGGGAGCGGGCGCGTAGCCCGGCCCGTGCCCTTCTCTGGTTTGGGTGGCTAGGGTTGGCCCTGCCCCAGAGGTTCGGAGTTTTGGCGAACTGCAAAACTTGTGTAGGAACAACAATATTGGGAAAAACGAGTGGAGGTGTATATTGCGCGAAAAAAAGAAAAACTCACAGCTATTGGTAGAATTTTAGCAGATGTTTCGCGTTCCAAGGGTGGGCCAGTTCGCTCCCTTCGGGGGTAGCCAGGATGTACGTGGTCGGTCCGACAATATCGATGATCGTGTAGGGCCCTTCCCATTTGGAGGCCAGCTTTCCCCGCTGCGCGGTCTCGGGGCGGAAGGTGGCGTCCCGGAGGACCAAATCGTCGATCCTGAAAGTCCGCGGTTTCACTCGGGAGTCGTAGTATCGTGCCATCCTCTGGCTGTGTTTGACGAGGCTGGTCAGGGCCCGGTCCCGTACCTCGTCTATCAACTCAAGACTGAGGCCGAGCCCTTCTCCGTTGATTTCTTCGTCGAAGAGTTTCAGGCGGAGTGTCTCTTCGCCGATTTCCACAGGTACAACCGCCTCCGATCCGTACGCTAGCATGAAGGGACTTTCTCCGGTCGAGGCCTTGTGGGTGGTACGATAGGACCATAGGATCCCCGGTAGCTCGTCGACCCATGCCCCCAGGGCGGCGTCCACCTTCTTCTTCATTGGGTTCAAGATACATTTATTCGCGGCCTCCGCCATTCCGTTGCACTGTGGGTGGGCGACTGACGCGAATTGGAGTTTGATCCCCCAACCCGAGCAGAAGTCACGGAAGCCCTCGCAATCGAACTGCTTTCCGTTATCCGTGACTATGGAACGGGGGATCCCGAAGCTGCATATGACGGATTGCCAGATGAAGCCCTTCATGTCCGTCCACGTGATTCGCGCCAGCGGCTCTGCTTCGACCCATTTTGTGAAATAGTCTATGGCGACGACTAGATACTTCCTTCCGCCGGAGGCCTTTGGGAAGGGCCCCAGGATGTCGAGTCCCCACTTGGCGAAGGGGATCGGGCTCAAGATGGGCATCAGGTTGGCCGGAGGTGCAGTCGTCCGTCGGTAGAACTTCTGGCACGCCTCGCACTTTTTGACGTACTGTACCGCATCCCGGACCATCGTCGACCAATAGTATCCTTAGCGCATTATCTTGTGGGTGATGGTGCGCCCGCCATGGTGGTTTCCGTAGAAGCCTTCATGTACCTCGCGGATGACTTGCTCAGCCTGCTCCGGTCCTAAGCATTTCAGGTAGGGCAGGACGTCAAAATTGGCGCGGCGGCGGCGGTACAGCACTCCGTCGAGGAGCACGAATGTCAGGGCCCGCCTTTCCACCTGTTTAGCCAGCATCCGCTCCTCGGGTAGTTCACCCGTCTCTAAGTACTTCATAATGGGGGTCATCCATGACGTCCTCGTGTCCGCGCACATCAGCTCTCCTTCGTCGATGGTTGGCGTCACCAGGCTTTCCACGTAGATTGCCTTCCCGATCTCGGCCGCCGAAGAGGAAGCCAGCTTAGACAGGGCATCCGCCCGGAGGTTGCTAGAGCGGGGTAGGTGTTGGAAGTCCGCTTTCTTGAACTTACGGAGTTCGATCTGGATGCAATTCAGGTATCGCTTCATTGTTTCCTCTCGGGCTTCGAAGCCCCCCAGGATCTGTTGGATGACGAGGCGGGAGTCACTCAGGAGCAACACATTCGTCGCCCCCACCGTCCTAGCAAGCTTCAACCCGTTAACCGCGGCTTCATATTCCGCGACATTGTTGGTGGCCGGGAAGCTGAAGCGCAGGGCGTACTCCAGCGAACATCCATCAGGGGTCTGAATGACTATACCTGCTCCTGTCCCGGAGCCTGTTGCGGAGCCGTCGACGTGGATGGTCCATAATTCGCCCGTGGTCGTCGGGGAGGGCGCTGAGGGTTCGCCCCCCTCGATCCTCCGTGGGGACGTGGTCACCGATGGGAGCTCCGTCCGGTCTCCCGGCGGGACTTCCGTGGTGCATTCCACCACGAAGTCAGCCAGCGCTTGGCCCTTGATCGCCGTCCGGGCTTTGTACGTTATGTCGAACTCGCTGAGCTCGACGCTCCAGTTGAGCATCCTCCCCGACCGCTCCAGTCTTTTCAGGTTCTTCTCGAGGGGCATGCCGGTGTGGACGATTATGGGGTGGGCCTGAAAATAGGGTCGGAGCTTCCGGGCTGTGGTGATTAGGCAGTAGGCGGCTTTCTCGATAGGGCTGTAGCGAGTCTCCGCCTCCCGGAGGATCCGGCTGGCATAGTAAACAGGGCGTTGCACCCCTCCTTCCTCCTTGATCAGGACGGAGCTAACGGCCTCCTCGTTGGTCGCCAGGTACAACCCTAGGGGTTCACCTTCCTCCGGCCGAGCGAGGAGCGGTGGGCTTTGTAGGTATGCTCTCAGCTCCGCGAACGCCCGCGCGCAGTCGTCGTCCCATGGGATCACCTTCCTCTGGTCTTTAGCTTCGCCAAAGGCTGTGCGCAAGACCCTGAAGAAGGGGAGCGATTTCACCGCTGACTTTGACAGGAATCGTCCCAGAGCAGCGATCCGGCCGTTCAGTCGCTGCAAGTCCCGGATCGTCCGGGGCTCCGTCATACCGACGAGGGCCGTCACCTTGTCGGGGTTCACCTCGATTCCCCGCTTCGTTATCATGAAGCCTAGGAATTTTCCCGATTGCACGCCAAAGATACACTTCGCGGGGTTTAGCCTCAGGTTGTACCGGCGGACCCTCTGGAAGGTTTCCTGCAGGTCGGCGAGGTGGTCGGGGGCCCTTCCGCTCTTCACCAGCATGTCGTCGATGTAGACCTCCAAATTTCGTCCCACCTGAGGGCCGAATATTCGGTCCACCATCCGTTGATAGGTCGCCCCGGCATTCTTCAGCCCAAAGGGCATCTTGGTGTAACAGAAGGTGCCTTTATCGGTAACAAAAGACGTCTTCTCCTCATCCCCCTCCGCCATCGGTATCTGGTTGTATCCCGAGAAGGCGTCCATAAAGCTTAACAACTCATAGCCGGACGCCTGGTCCACCAGGTGGTCGATTCTGGGCAGAGGGAAGCTGTCCTTCGGGCATACCTTGTTGAGGTCGGTGAAGTCGACGCACATGCGCCACTTTCCACTGGGCTTCTTCACCAGAACGACGTTGGCGAGCCAATCGGGGTAGTCCACCGGCCGAACAAATTTGGCTTCGAGGAGTCGCTCTACTTCTTCCTCGGCCACCCTCTTCTTTTCGCCTCCCGCACTTCTCTTCTTCTGTCGAACAGGTCGGGCTTCCGGGTCTGCATTCAACCTGTGGGAGATTACCGCCGGGTCCACCCCGGGCATGTCGGCGGGAGACCATGAGAATATGTCCGCGTTTTCCCGGAGCAAGGCGACGAGGGCCGTCCTCAACGCGGACGGGAGTTTTGTCCCGATGGAGACGGTTCTTCCCTCGTCCGAGGCCACTGGGACCTCCTCCACTTCCTCTGCCGGGGTCGGCCGCTGGTCGCAGAAGTCCTCCCTCTCGTCAGGGATGAGAGCAGTCAGGGACCGCCTCAGGCTCCTAGGCAGGGACGGCGCCTGGTTGTGGTCTTCGGGCACCTCCCGTCCTCCCCGCACCTGTCCCACCCCCCGCGGGGTCCGGAACTTCATCGTCTGATGTTGCAGGCTGGGGAGCGCCTCGATGGCTGTCATATATGGACGCCCTATGATTCCGTTATACGCCGACGCGATGTCGACGATGACAAAAAGCACTTCCTTGGTCACGACCCTCGGCTCTTCCCCCAGGGTCATGGGCAGGGTGATCGTTCCCTCAGTGGGGATCGCATGGCCGGTGAAGCCAGCAACAGGGCCCACACAGGGCTCTAGGTCTGCACGCCCCCATCCCATCCTCTCGACCGTTGACAGGAACAAGATGTCGCAGGAGCTACCAGTGTCAATCAGGAGCCGGTCGACGTCTATCGCCCCGATCCGAGCCTCGATGACGAGAGCGTCATTGTCCTGGCTCCGTGCCCCCAACCAGTCCTCCTCGGTAAAGGTGATGGGGGGTCGGTGTGTCCTTCTTCGCTTCGGTCGGCGGCCAGCGGCCGCCACCATCACCTGTCGGGCTCCGGCCCCCGGGATTGCAGGCGCCCGTCCCGCCGAAGAAGACCCTCCAGTTATCATCTCAATTCGCATGACCGCCCTTGGGGGGCGTGGCTCCTCCTTATCGCGGTCCGCCGGCGGTTCCCGTCCCCCTCCTCCGGGGGGCTCTCTCTCCTGCTGCCGCCCGCCTTCCCGCGACGAAGTTCCCCAGGTGACCCGCCTGGATCAGTCGCTCGATCTCTCTTTTGAGGGAGTAACAACGGTCGGTGTCGTGACTGTGGTCCCGGTGATAACGGAAGTATCTCCGGGGGTCCCGCCTCGCCGGGTCCGTCCTCATCTCCCGGGGAGGCTCCAGCAGTAACCCGACCCTTGTCGCCGCGGCCAGCACCTCCATCATGGGGGCATTGAGTCGCGTGTAAGGCGCCTGTAGGGGGCATTCTTGTCTTGGGACGACTCCGGGGGGCCCCCACGTCGGGGCGAGCTCGCGCACCGGGCCAAGGCGATCTTGTGGGCGAGGCTCAGGCGGCTCCCGCCGCAGTCGGGATATCTGATCGCGGTCTCGGCCCCTCTCTTCCTGCCTCGGACGAGGGTGTGGCCGGGGTCCGTCTTGGGACGGTTTCGCCGGGGGGAATACGGCCTTTGCACCTAGAGTCTCTTCGGCCAACGCGTGCCTTTCCGTCGTTGCAACCAATGCTTCATAGTCGGTCGGCGGATCCCGGAGCAGGGATTTGTGGAGGCTCCGAGTTCGCAACCCCGTCTTGAAGGCCAGCATAAGCACCTCATCGCCACATGTCACCACCGCCCGTCTTTCCTCCTGAAAGCGGCGGAGGTATCTACCCGTCGTCTCTCCTTCCCCTTGGACTATTGTGCTGAGATAGTCCAAGGGCTTCTTCTTCGTCCGCCCGGCTCGGAACTCTTGGCAGAACTTGTGGGACAGCTCGCCAAAGCTCCCAACGGATCTCGCGGGCAGGCCAAAATACCAATCCAGTGCGGTGTCCCTCAGGCTTTGGGAGAAATGTCGGCATAGGAACGCCTCGTCCACATCCTGTGCCTCCATCGCCCCCCGGTATTGTTGCACGTGCGTGAGGGGGTCGCCTCTCCCATTGTACGTGGCCAAGTGAGGGGGCTTGAACCTTACGGGCCTTGGGGCGGACGTGATCCATCGTGCAAGCGGCGTGGCCTCCTCCGGATATGTATGGCGATCCGGCACATCCCCTCTCCGCCATTCGGGGGTCTGGCTTCGGTCGCGCCTCGGCTGCTGACGGTCCTCCGTCCCCGGGGAGTAGCTCCTTCCCCGGGCCGAGGATTCGACGGGTTGCGGGCTACGGTTTTCCCAGCACCAGCGCCTCCCGGCCAGCTCTCCTCGGGCCTCCATCCGTTCTTGATTCTCTCGGAGGAGCCTTTCGCGCTCAGCGGCGAGGAAGCGTAGTTGTCGACAAACGGCTTCCTCGTGCAGGGTATCGGAGGGGTGGTGCTGGCGATGCGGACTGCCTCCTCCAGGTAGGGACCTGTTCAGTAACGGGTCCCGCCCGTCCCCGAGCCGCCGGCCCGTCGTCGTCTCGTCCAGGATTTCTTGGTTGCTCCGGTTCTCTCTCCTTAGCCTCTCGCGCTCTGCGATGATGAGGCAGAGGTGGCGGCGAGCGGCCTCTTCTTCTTGGTAGGCCCTTCGGGCGGTCTCGGCCGCTTCGTCCGAACGCCTTTGCGCGGCGGCTGCCTCCCCCAGGCGCCTCCATTGCCGCGCAACTTCCATCTCCTCTTCCAGGAGTCTTTGCTGGGCCGCAATCTCCTCAGCGAGCCCCCTGTTTTCTCCCTCCTCCTCGAACTGAAGGCGGAGGTTCCGCCTTACATTCTGGGGCTCTGAGGGGCCGGGCGGAGGCTCCGTTCCAGCCGTCTGATAGCCTCCCTTGGCCTGAGTAACGGCCTCGAGGCTCTTCAGGACGGCGTGGGCTGAAGCATGCTCAGTTTCGGTGCCCACCCCCAGAAGGGGGTCGGACACCGGGGTGATTTGTAGAGAGAGCGGTTCCTGACCCACGGGATCTTTGCTGTGGTCAGGGTTCCGCGGGATCGGCATGGAGTCTAACATGGGTGTGACCCTTCGTTCCCACAGACGGCGCCAATTGTTACGAGGTGGAACTCGCGTACAATGAATTTGTATTATGGGGAACCAAGGGCACGATGGTTATGTGGAGAAGAAGGTTTAGGTAGGCTGTTTTACAAGTGATTAGTGGGGTGAAGAGGTTGGATCCGTTGCCGGTGGTGCTCACGGGATCGTATCTCACCGGACGTAGCTGAGGAGGGTTGGACGGCAGGGGGCTGACGCTGACTTTGGTCAATGGGCGAGCTCTCCTGCAGCACGAACAACTCGTCAGAAGGGCGGGGTTGGGGTTCAACCCTTAGCCCCTCCGATGCCTAAGTCAGTAATAGGGCTTAAAATGGGGGGGCTGGACACGTCGGTCGGACTATCTGTGTGTCCGCCGCGCGTGACGAGCTATAGGTGGGAGAGCAAAGATATGGAAGACCTTTGCTCTCGTGTGTGAATAATAGAATGAGAGAGAATTCTCCAACCCCCTCTCCGTAAGAGGAGAGGGGGTATTTATACCTGACGGGTGATGACTAGGCGTGCTGAGCTGGCTCGGGTGTCAGCGGAAGCTTCGGACAAGGACATCGGGAACAGGAGTTCCTGACCTGCTTCTGTCAGGCGACGCAACGGCCAAGGGGTGCTTTTGTCGGGATGTCAGGGCCGAAAGCACTAACCGTCGGACGGGTCGGCCGCCTGGGGGTGCTTTGTCAGGCGGTCGGGTGACGTATGTGTCAGTCGTGTCCTTATCCTAGGCTGTTTGTCGTTAGCGACGAACTTAAGGTCGGGCTGTGTCACTCTAGGCGCCGCGGTTCGCGGGAATCGGGCGGGCCGTTCCGATCGGGGGTTGTCCGGCCCGGCCGCGCCCCCCGATCGGTCATGGGGTATGGCCCGCCGGTACGGAAGGATACGTCCGCGCCCGTCAATAGGCCTGGCCTAGCTACCCAAGCGTCCCCAAGCGCGCTACCCCGGTGGGTCGGGCGGCTGCGGTTGTTCGCCTCGGTCGGCTGCGATTGTTCGCCTCGGCTGGTTGCGATTGTTCGCCTCGGCCGGTTCGGGGAACGCTGCAAGGCGAGCCTGTCTCCATGATGCCCCGGATTTTCGGGGCGGCGGCCCTTTTGTGAAATGGTGAGTTAATGGGGTATGTTAGCGGATCCGGGCGGGAGTCGGGCTCCTACGATCTTTAGGTCGTAACATACAATACTTAGAAAACTTTAGAGTAATATTTGCAATTAAGTCATTCCAAATACACATTCCGCTCTATTAGTTTAGCTCCTAAATACAAAAAGTTTTAGTTCCTAGAAAATCTTCCGAGTCTCTCCAACTCTTTTGCTAGTTCGCATTGAATGTTACAATATTTGCTCCGCATCCATTCCATTTACACCCATATTATTAACATGTACAGTGTCCATATTATTAACATGCCAACTAAGCTTAGCTCAAGCGATAAAAGACATATCCTTTCTTGTGGAATGTTATGTGTTTGAGTCTTTCCATCAACCGCATGAGAGTCTTTCGAACTAAAAATGAAGATCGAAAAAATGGAGGTAATTATTTACCACGTATGCTCGGAAGCCACATAAATGTTAAAATGGACAGTGGAGATTCGTTATATTTGGACGAAGAACTAAAAGTAAGCTGTAAAAACTAATTATGTTTCTGTTGTGAGTAGGGGGAGGCCTTCGGCCTCCCCACTACTTATCCATCCATTACTCCACCACTCTTAATGTGGTGGAGACCTTTGGTATCCAAGTCTCTTGGAATACCTTTGGAATTTTATAAATAAAGTACCATGGCTATTTGCCATGGTTAATCTTCTCCAAAATCCTTCAACACGTTATCAGCACGAACGCTCTTCTCTTTTGAGCTTTTCTTCCCGTCTCCTACCAAAAATCAAACCCCTACGCGCGAAGTAATCTTTTGTTGCGGTAATCCGTTGCGACGAAGCTTTGTGGGGATTTTTCTTTGGAGCGTATCGGGAGCGGAACTATCTACGGATCTCAATTTTTACGATCGTCCCTAGATTTTTAATCTAGAGGTAATATCTATCTATCCCGTAGATAGCTACAAACAAATTTTTTAGCAACGATTTTACATATCCGATTTTTGGGCTTGTTTAAATCTGTTATACTCTTGTACAACATCAAAATTAAAACAAATAATAATAATAAAAACTAGCCCAACCGTTCGCCCCCCCGAAGGGGGCCTGCAACCCCCCCCCAGCGGGGGGGGGGGGGGGGGGGGGGGGGCGCTCCTTTACCGAACCCAGAAAGAGGGGGGCTAACGATTTTTCGCACCCCCCAGCAAAAGGGGGGCCTCCGCCTATCCGATCATCCCGACGGCAGGGGGGATTCTTACTAAGATCGCTGTCACAAGGAGTTGAGGGGACAGACTTAGGGTTGGGTGTTTTTTTAGCATTCCACAGCCAAAAATTGGTTTAATGGGTATATTATATTTAATTTTAATAAATCAAATAGCCTGTTTGTTTGGGCCTGCTGCCCACTTTTAACAGTGAAAATATATTCTATGGGCCAGCAGCCTCATTTAGCTTAATAATTAATTTTTGACTATCAAAATTGGGCCTGAAGCCCAGTAACTCCAATTGCAAACTTAACAAGTTAAATAAAAATTTGCCAATGGGCCTGAAGCCCAAATATTAACAATATTTTAATTAGACTTATTGGGCCTGAAGCCAAATTAATTCAATGGCAATAATTAATTTGTTAATTTTTGGCAAATGGGCCTGCAGCCCAAATATTAAAAATATATTAAAATGATTAATATTTATGGGCCTGCAGCCCCATTCAAAATATTAATTTATTTTAATTCCTTGTTATGGGCATGTCGCCCAGTCCGTCATATTGCTAAAATTATAACACTCTTGCATTATTATTAATTTATGGAATATTAGTATTTTTCAAAATATAATTATCTTAAGGATCCTGCGACCGCTCTGCCGTTAGTCAACTAACCTAACGGTGTATGACGTCTCCCCGTGGTCCGAGAGATTATTATATTTTATAGTCTCTTTTTCCATATTATATATGCATGTGTTATATGCATGCGTGGTTGTTTCTTTTGTGCCTGAAGCATATTATAAACTGCGTGGATGTTTATATAAGTTAAAATGTGATTTTGGGATCGGCCAGTTTGATACCTTTTATTTTCCTTGCATTTTTATTTTCTTTTGAGAGAATTTGTAAGTGAGGATTAAATGTATTAATGCCAAAGACCGGTGTACCAACAATTGAAGACGGAGGTGAAAGTTGTAAAATATAGGGACCCATTGTGGGTTTCCAAATTGTATTTTTCTTTTCTTTATGGACTGTATATTCGGACTTTGGACTTTGTACATTTTTGGGTATCTGACCGATCCCCACATTTTACTTATTTTATTTTTTATGCGTGAATTTACATCTTCATTAATTCATGCTTGTTTTAAATTGCATAGATATGGCAAAATTAGCAAGCGTCGATTTCGAAGTCCTTGATGCTGCAGGGAAAAATTACCTGAGTTGGCGAGTAGACCTGAAGTTCCACTTGCGTTCGATGGCCCTCCTTGGCTCAATTTTGGCTCCTTCATCGGCCCCAGCAGTGGCCGATGCTTCTGCTACATCTAGCAGCAGCACTCCTACCACTGTCTCCGATGTGGATAAGGCGAAAGCCATTATCTACATTAGGAAACATATAGATCGGATCTTAAAGGCCGAATACCTAACGGTAGAGGACCCAATGGAGCTATGGACAGCGCTGGAGGCACGGTATAAACATCAAATTGATGTAATATTACAGCGTGCCAGTTATGAGTGGGAAAACCTCAGACTCCAGGACTATAAGTCCGTCGCTGAGTATAACTCTGCACTTCATAATATCACCTCACGCCTGAAGTTGTGCGGTGAAGAAGTGACAGAGCAACGCATGTTGGAAAAGACATTTACCTCGTTTCACGAGAAAGATGCAATCCTCATGCAGCAGTATCGTGAACGCAACTTCACGAAATTCTCTGATCTGATCTCTTGCCTCCTTAGGGCAGAGTAGAATCGAGATTTACTGCTCGCCACTCATAATTTACGTCCAGCTGGCACTGCACCTATCCCTGAAGCCCACCACGTTTCTCCCCAGAAGTGGATAAACAAGAAGAAGGCTAAAAATAACAAAGGGAAAGCTGTGATGAAGAATGGACGAGGAGCAGCACCCCAGACAAACAAAAATAACAAAAGAAAGAGAAACTTCACATGGAAGCGAAAGAACACTGACCAAGTGTCACTTCCTAAGAAAAACTGGGAGGATAAATGCCATAGATGTAGCATGACTGGCCATTGGTCCAGAAACTGCCGCACTCCTCGCCACCTCCAGGAACTATATCAGGTGAGCCAGAAGTCTCTGCCTGAAACAAACTTGGTGGCTGTTCAGCCACCAACGATGTTCACTGCAAAAGACTTCGAGAACAACGACATGTTCGATTAAAGCTTCATCTTTTATCTATGCATTTAAAATTCCATGTAGCTTCATCTTTTGTTTGCTTTAGTATGAATTTTATTTTGAATGTCTTTTTACATTTACTCAAATAAAATTTCATTTTGCTTATATAGATGAAGTATGAGTGCCTAGTGGACAGTGCCTCGACGCACACAATCCTTCGCGAACATTGCTATTTTAATAGCATAAATATATATGACGGTCCTGTTATCACAATTTCAGGACTGTCCCAAATAATCGAAGGATCTAGTGAAGCAATTATATTGCTCCCAAATAACACAAGACTTCAAATAAAAAATGCATTATTCTCTCCTAACTCAAATAGGAATCTCGTAAGTTTCAAGGACTTTCGTTTAAACGAATATCACTTAGAAACTGATACGCCTATTTTGCGAAGGCCCAACAACATAGGCCCAAAAGCACAGCCCACCGAACGAAGCCCGAAAGATACGAGCCCGGATGCCCGACCGCCGATCGGAAGCCCATCTGCGCGATCAGGCCCGCCCGGCAAAACCCCATAGAGGGCCCCCAAATATCGATCCGACCCGGCCCCGATAACGCACGAGTCACTCACCCACTCCAGCGATAACCGTTCCCCCGATCCCGTTACCACTTAATGGCTGTTATGGGGAGGTGCTGGCATGGCGCAGGGAGCGGCGACGTGGGGGGGGCGGATCGAGGGGGCACGATCGAGGGCGGACGAGCGACGTGGGTCGGGGGCAATCACGGCGGGAGGTCTATAAAAGGGTTAGAAGGACGACTGGACAAGGGACCGCATCTCAGGTATCTAAAACCTAAGGTACTCCATCAACGACCTAGTTCCCCCATTTCACCTCCTTCCTCCCCCGCTCGCGCCGTGAGACGCCGTTTAGATCTCCTCTCGAGTCGAACCGTCTCCGCCGGGCCTCCCTTCTCAGATCGCTATCTGACTTAGGCATCGGAGGGGATTTGGCCGGAACCAAGGTCCGACCCCCCTAACGAGTGTTCTCGTCTACGCAGGAGGACATCAGATCCACGGGCCGAGGCTTCCCCTCCGCCCCTCGCCGGCCACGCATCTAGCGAGACGACCGAGGCATCCCCTCGTCACCCGCCCGACCGAGGCCGAGCACGACCGTCCGAGGCCGAGCGTTTCACACCGGGCCGAGGCTTCCCCTCCGCCCCGCGACCGACCACGTAACCAGCGGGACGGTCGAGGCTACCCCTCGACGTCCGACCGTCCGAGGCCGAGCGTCTCTGATCGGGTCGAGGCTTCCCCTCGCCCTCCTTGCGACCGAGGACCCCGATTCGGCCCAGCTGACGCGCTCCACGTCGTCTGCAACTCCGACTCGCGCCTCGTCTGCACCGACTCGACACACCCGAGGGACCCCCGTGGGCCCCTTGACCACGTTGACCGGGTTATCCGCGGTCAACGCTTTTGTAGTGAGAAAACACTCTGAAACATCTGGCGCCGTCTGTGGGAAACGAACTGTCCCACGAAGAAACAAACCGCACCTGCAATGGCACGAGCCAGCAACGGAAAGAGACGCATGCCCCCCATCCCGGAGGAGGGGAATGGCGCGTTCAACGGCAACCTTGAAGACACGCCCGTCAGCAATCACCCCGCCCCCTCAACCGAAGAGATTGGCGGGTCGGAACTGGCCACACAGGGACAACTCCGTGCCCTGGCCCAAGAGACCAACGCGAACATCCAGACGTTGGTCGCGGCAGTACAACAGCTCGTCGGCACTGCGCCAGCTAACGGAGGCGCGTTGGGCGACGACCATCGTTGGGCAGGGGGTCCCCCGCTCTTACGATCTGTTGTGGTAGATGACCACGGGAACCAAAGGCCGAACATGGAGCGTCGGTTCACGTTGTCCGGCCCCCGTCAGGCGAGATCACGCGCCTCCTCCCCTCGTCGTGAAAGGAGCCGAAGAGAAACTGAAGGCACGGGGGACGAATCGATGACCGCGTCGTCTCGTCGACCACGATCGCCCCACCGCAGGAGAAGCAATCGACACCACTCGAGAGACCGATCGCGGCGGAGCGGGATCTCCCGCCGGAGGAGCCGGGAACGCCGGGCCAGCCCGACCCCCAGTGTGGCGAGGGCCGTAGAGCCAGCCCCGCCGGCGCCTGTGCCCTCTCCACCCCCGAACGAACCAGAGGCGGGCGGGTGTCGAACCCCCGGGGGCATCCACGGAGACCGGTGCCCCCTATCACGGAGAATAACCGACGCGCGGGTTCCCTCTCGATTCAAGATCCCGGTGCTGGGGAAGTATGACGGGATAGGAGACCCGGGAAACCACGTGATGGACTACGAGGGGGACATGTCCTTCCAAGGAGCCGACGATGACCTGCTCTGCCGGGGCTTCTATTCGACTCTCAGGGGAGCGGCAAGGACCTGGTACCGCAGCCTACCCAGCCGCTCCATCGACAGCTTCGAGGAACTCACCCAGCTGTTCTGCAAACAGTTCATGGCAGGGAGGCAGGTAAAGCCTGACGCTGAACATCTGTTTAACATAGTGTAGGGCCCAGCCGAGCCGCTCCGACAGTTCATGCGCCGCTTCAACGCAGAAAGGCTGAACGTGAACAGCCCTCCCGACCTTGTTGTCCAAACGGCCCTTAAGAAAGGGCTACGCCATAGAGGCCTTAAGAAATCTCTGCACAACGATCCCCCGAAGGACCTCCCAGGGATCATGGCGAGGGCCGAGCGCTTCATGTTGACCGAGGAGACCTTGGCCATTGAGGCAGGAAAGGCCACTCGAGGGACCAAGCGCGGTGACAGCGGACGAGGCAGCCCCGAAGGGTACCAGACCGAGAAGAGGCCGAGAAATAGGCAGCGGGGAGAGGGTACGAGGGACACCACCCCAGACGCCGTCCTCACTCAAGTACAGAAGGAAGAGCGCGCCGATCGCCCCCCACCGAAGGCAAAAAGAGGTGGGAAGAATGGGGAGAAGTACTGCAAGTACCACAAGGACAATGGCCACGACACTGAAGACTGCTGGCACTTAAAAAAGGACATTGAGAAGCTGATGAGCTAGGGGCACGCCAGGAGTTTAGCCGACGAGCCGGCCCACGGAGAAGGGACCTCCATGCAGCCGGACAAGGGGAAGAAGATCAACACCGTCCAAGGACCCCTCCGCATCATAGAGTGAGCGGGCGAAGTCCCTCCCCCCAGCCGTAGCCTAGTCCGAGGGGATAATCTAGGTTTACATCCCTCTGTCTAGCTTTATTTCCTTTTCCTTTCCTCCAAATGTACTAGTCCGACAGGGCCCTTAATAGTACAATTGCATTCCCGTTTGTCTTTTCTTAATCTTCGACGGAATCAACATTTCGCAAAGGGTGCAAAAGAATGAAGTCCGCCGCCTCACTGGAGGGGGAGGGGGAGCTTCGTCCTCGCCGACCAACTCCTGCGCTCATAAGTCTGGAGGCAATTCCCTCAGCCAGCGCGGACGCCGACCGGTCCTAAGCCGAGGAGCTTCGCCCTCGCCGACCGACTCATGCGCTCGTAAGTATGGGGGCAAGCACGGACGCTGACCGGTCCTAAGCCGAGGAACTTCGCCCTCGTCGACCAACTCCTGCGCTCATAAGTCTGGGGGGCAATTCCCATAGCCAGCGCGGACGCCGACCGGTCCTAAGCCGAGGAGCTTCGCCCTCGCCGACCAACTCCTGCGCTCATAAGTCTGGGGGCAATTCCCCCAGCCAACGCGGACGCCGACCGGTCCTAAGCCGAGGAGCTTTGCCGTCGCCGACCGACTCCTACGCTCGTAAGTCTGGGGGCAATTCCCCCAGCCAGCGCGGACGCCGACCGGTCCTAAGCCGAGGAGCTTTGCCCTCGCCGACCGACTCCTGCGCTCATAAGTCTGGGGGCAATTCCCCCAGCCAGCGCGGACACCGACCGGTCCTAAGCTGAGGAGCTTCACTCACGCCGACCGACTCCATCGCTCGTGAATCTGGAGGCAATTCCCCCAGCCAGCTCGGGCGTCAACCAGTCCTAGGCCGAGGACGAAGCAGCAAAACAAAATACGCGAGAAGTCCGAGTAAGTCAATTTCGTTTATAACAGTTAACCAGGGTACAAAAGTGTGTCTTATTTACAGGGAATCGAAGCGAAGAAACCTCTCTACAAATAATCCGCTCTCGACGGACAACAAAGTTCGTCACCTACAGAAACTAGGGCGACCCCGACAGAGCGAAACTTGTTGGCTAAGGACCCAAAGTTGCCGGCCTGAGTGAACATCCATGCAACCAGCAATTATTGGCTCTAAAGCAGGGAGCCGGTAGCGAAGCCGAAGGAGATAGCAGGGGCAGGGATCCATTTCAAGTAGACTGGCCCAAAGCGAAGCGGATGCTAAAAAATTTGAGGATAAAAACAAGGGTGGCAGGCCGGGAAAGGAGGACTTAAGGAGCCCGAGATCGGGAGGCCGCGTCCCCTGGCGCCTCCCCCTGCTCGGAGCGGGAGGGAGCGACCGGAGGAGCAGCTTGCCGAACGCGCTCCGCACAATCCCGGAAGGAAGACTGGACGACTTCGACGATCCGAGGAGCGATGAGGTCTTCATACGTACCGAAGGCCTCCCTGAGAACCTCAAAGATCTTCTCCCCCAGGGTCCCGACGACACCCCTCTCCACCTCCTCCGCAAGCCGCGCCACCTGACGCCGATCCGACAGTTCCCTCTGAAGCTCCTCCCTCTCCAGGCGGAACGACTCCGCCGCTTCCTCAGCCGACTGCCGAGCGTCCTCCAACTTTCCCTGAAGGTCACCCACTCGTCCATCCAGCTCGGCCACATGGAGCTTGAGATGCCGAGACTCCATCTGGGCCTCCGTCATAGCTACCTCTGCTGCCCCGGCCCGCTCGTGGGCCCTCACGGAGGACTCCTCCAGCTCCCTCAAGCGGACGGCTCGGCACTGCAACTCCACGGCGAGCGTTGAACCCTGGAAGACGAGACATGGGCTAAGAAGAGAGTGAAGGGAAGGAAAGGACAACAAGATAGCCGAACCTGTTGAATGATCCAGACCAAGGAGTCCGACATCTTGTCGGCGGGAATCCTCTCGAGGAGACTGCGGTCCCGGGGGAGGACGGAGTCCTCGGCCATTCGCTGGGCCAGGGCTCGGTCGACAAACACCGAGTCCCCAGGGGTGACCTCGAGGGAAGCCGAACTGCCCGCCAACAGGGTTCCGATTCCCGGCAGCGGACGCGGGGACGTTGCGACGGGGGTGGTTGTCAGGGCCACCGGAAGATCCCCGGGGGGTCGCCGCAGGAAGCACGGAACACGCCGGACTGGAGGGATCCGCATCCTCCTTCCTCTTCTTCCTTCCGTGAGGCTCCGCAGGTGCCGAAGGGGAGCGCTTCCGCCTCGCACCGTCCCCACCCTCGGGAACAAGAGGGGGCACGCCAAGGGCAGGAGGGACTGCACCGGACCCGTCGTTACCCCCCCGCCTCTTGGGCTGGCGGGGCCGATCCGGCCCTTGCGACCCCCCTGGAGAGGAGATCGCCAGAAGAAGAGGCGGGAGGCGCGGCCACCACCTTACCCACAGAAGGCTCGGCTCGGCGCACCTCCTCCTCAACGGTCCGCCGAGGCGCCCTTCCAGAGGTACTACCCCGGCTCCGAGCGGCTCCACGACCGATCAGCTCATCAACATCATGGGTGAACTCGCGACCAGTCATTCCTGCAAGAGAAACCGAAATCAGGGTAAGCTACGGGGCAACCCAGGACTGAAAAAGCGACCTACCCGGAGACCACAAGACGGCCTTCAAGAGTAGGTAGTCCAACAAAGACCAGATGGATTTCGCCTCCAAGGGGAGGGTCGACAGCAGCGCGGCGGCCGCCAGCTCCGCCTTAGAGAGGGCTAGCGTTGAGTCGGGCCGGACCGACCCACCCCAGCCTGTCAGAATGTGGGCATCCTCCAGGAAGACCACGAAGACATAATCCGAACTCCAATCCCCCGACCAGCGGGGTAGCCCGATCAGGCATTCCCTCCTCGAGCGGGCACGGAGTTACAACCATGACCCGGGGCCGACCGTCTGGATCCGATAAAAGTAAAAGAGAAGGGGGAGAGACGGCTCCAGACCACGGGTACAGCAGAGCATCACGAAGCCCATCAGTACCGCAATCAAACAGGGGGTGACCTGGCAAAGGGGCACCATGAGATACTCCATGACCTGAATGAGGAAGGGATTGAGCGGGAAACGAAGACCCAGGCGGAACATCTCGACGTAGACGCCGACCTCATTGCTCCTCGGAAGGCAGATCTGCTCGTCGATGAACGGAACTCGAACATCGTACGGGTAGCAGAGATACCTCTCCCGGATCTCCGTGGCCACTGAAGGAGGAGTCCCCGATGGTGTTCGGAGGATAACCGGGGGTACATTAAGCCGCACAGTAGCCGACGCCACATCATCGCCGGCGTAGTCCGGGAAGAGCTTCCCCTTCCCCTTATCTCGAAAGGAACGACTCCCAGAGGGGGAACCTGATCCCACAAGCTGGGGCCCGCCCCGCCTCGACTCAGGAGGGTCCCTCGCCCCTTGGCCGGAACCACCTATCCTAAGAGCAGCCATAATATGAAAATAAGAAAGGAGTTACCTTTTATGTTAATTTGGAGAAGACAAGGAAACGAAAGCGATGGGAGACTCCAAGTTGCGGAAAGCAAAGACAGAGGGAAGAGCACGGAAGAAGTTGGGATCCACACAGCCAGGGATCTTATATACCAGACTCAGGGGCGAATTCGAAGCGCCTGACAGGAACGCGTGGCAGGCCTCGGAGAACCGGCGGCGTTTCGAAATCAGCGCCAAAGGAAGTCCAATCGATCCGCCTCATCATTACCTTCATTTATAACCATGCCTCGACTGACGCGCCACTCGGAACCCCAGGAGTCACATCGGTCGAACCGAACCGGCCAAGGCCAATCGGCCCCACCGATGGGGGCAATTGATACGCCTATTTTGCGAAGGCCCAACAACATAGGCCCAAAAGCACAGCCCACCGAACGAAGCCCGAAAGATACGAGCCCGGATGCCCGACCGCCGATCGGAAGCCCATCTGCGCGATCAGGCCCGCCCGGCAAAACCCCATAGAGGGCCCCCAAATATCGATCCGACCCGGCCCCGATAACGCACGAGTCACTCACCCACTCCAGCGATAACCGTTCCCCCGATCCCGTTACCACTTAATGGCTGTTATGGGGAGGTGCTGGCATGGCGCAGGGAGCGGCGACGGGGGGGGATCGAGGGGGCACGATCGAGGGTGGACGAGCGACGTGGGTCGGGGGCAATCACGGCGGGAGGTCTATAAAAGGGTTAGAAGGACGACTGGACAAGGGACCGCATCTCAGGTATCTAAAACCTAAGGTACTCCATCAACGACCTAGTTCCCCCATTTCACCTCCTTCCTCCCCCGCTCGCGCCGTGAGACACCGTTCAGATCTCCTCTCGAGTCGAACCGTCTCCGCCGGGCCTCCCTTCTCAGATCGCTATCTGACTTAGGCATCGGAGGGGATTTGGCACACCCGAGGGACCCCCGAGGGACCCTTGACCACGTTGACCGGGTTATCCGCGGTCAACGCTTTTGTAGTGAGAAAACACTCTGAAACAGAAACCATAGATGAAAATTAGGTTGAATATCTGTATGTAACTTGTCAAAAAGATGACCAGAAGATCATCTGCGAACGATTCAAGGGACTCCCGTCGGGTCTCTACCATACATACATTCAACCAATAGAAGCCAATATGACTGAGCACCAGACGTGCCCATCACTGCCAGAGTTCCAACTCTGGCACAACAGACTTGGTCACCCTGGATCAGCAATGATGCGACGCATCATCACTGAATCCCGTGGACATAAATTGAAGAACCTGAAGATTCTTCATAAGGATGAATTTCCTTGTCCCCCTTGTTTCAAGGGAAAACTTATAACGAGACCCTCCCTCCTGAAAGTGGGATTAGAGTCTCTTGGCTTCCTTGAGAGAATTCATGGTGTTACGCCTATTTGGCCGAGACCCAAAAGACACGAGCCCAGAAGCCCGACTACTGGTCGAGAGCCCATCTGCATCCTCAAGACCATTCAACAAAGGCCCTGTAAGGGATCTTCTCGAATGTCGATCCGACCCGGCCCCGATAACCCGCTAGTCACTCGCCCACTCCTGCAGAAACCGTTCCCCCGAACGCGCGACCACTAAATGGCGGTAATGGGGAGGTGCTGGAATGGCGAAGAGAGCGGCGGCGAGGGGGCGGATTGATGGGGCACGATCGAGGGCGGGCGTGGGACGTGGGCCAGGGGCAATCACGCCGGGAGCTCTACAAAAGGGCTAGGAGGACGACGAAGAAAAGGACCGCATCTCAGGTATCTAAAGCCTAAGGTACTCCATCAACGACCTAGTTCCTCCTTTCCATCTCCTTCCTCCCCCGCTCGTGCCGTGAGACGCCGTTCCGATCTCCTCACGAGTCGAACCGTCTCCGCCGGGCCTCCTCTTTCAGATCTCTGTCTGACTTAGGCATCGGAGGGGATTTGGCCGGAACCAAGGTCCGGCCCCCTGATGAGCGTTCTCATCTACGCAGGAGGACATCTGATCAACGGGCCGAGGCTCCCCCTTGCCCCTCGCCGACCGTGCACCCCGCTGAACGAGTGAGGCTTCCCCTCATCGTCCGACCGCCGAGGCCGAGCACATCCCACCGAGGCCGAGCGTCTCGACCAGGGCCGAGGCTTCTCCTCGCCCTTCGCCGACCACGCATCTAGCCGGATGACTGAGGCTACCCCTCGTCGTCCTACCTCTGAGTCTGTGCGCGACCGTCCGAGGCCTAGCGTCTCAAGCAGGGCCGAGGCTTCCCCTCGCCCCATCCGCACCGACTCGAAGCCCCCGAGGGACCCAGGCGGGCCCCTTGACCACGTTGACCGGGTTGTCCACGGTCAACGCTTTGTAGTGAGAAAACACTCTGAAACATCTGGCGCCGTCTGTGGGAACCGAAAACCGTCCCACGAAGTAGCAAACCACACCAACAATGGCACGAGCCAGCAATGGAAGGAAGCGCATGCCCCCCATCCCGGAGGAAGGGAATGGCGCATCAAACGGTAACCCCGAGGACATGCCCGTCGGCGACCACCCCGCCCTCTTAACCGAAGAGACCGGCGGCTCAGAACTGGCCACGTAGGGACAGCTCCGCGCCTTGGCTCAGGAGACCAACGCGAGCCTCCAGACATTGGTCGCGACGGTACAGCAGCTCGTCTGCCCTGTGCCGTCCAACAGAGGCACGTTGGACGATAGCCATCGATGGGCGGGGGGTCCCCCGCACTTGCGATCCGCCGTGGTCGACGACCACGGGACCCTGAAACCAAACACGGAGCGTCGAT
Organism: Scilla litardierei; assembly: GCA_030789695.1. Taxonomy (NCBI): domain Eukaryota; kingdom Viridiplantae; phylum Streptophyta; class Magnoliopsida; order Asparagales; family Asparagaceae; genus Scilla; species Scilla litardierei. The sequence continues at coordinate 648,600,993 of CM061142.1, read as the reverse complement.
TCACGCTGCCCGGCTCTCGTCAGGTGAGGTCACGCGCCTCCTCCCCTTATCGTGAAAGGAGCCGAAGAGAAACCGAAGGGACGGAGGGTGAATCGATGACGGCATCCTCTCGTCGGTCATGGTCGTCCCGCCGCAGGAGAAGCGAACGACACCACTCAAGAGACCGATCACGGCGGAGCAGGAGCTCCCGCAGGAGGAGTCGGGAACGTCGGGTCAGCCCGACCCCAAGCGTGGCGAGGGTCGCGGAGCCAGCCCCACCGGCGCCTGTGCTTCCTCCACCCCCGATCGAGCCAGAGGCAGGCGAATACCGCATCCCCGGGGGCATCCACGGAGACCGGTGCCCCTTATCACGGAGAATAACCGACGCACGGGTCCCCTCTCGGTTCAGGATCCCGGTGCTGGGAAAGTACGATGGAATAGGGGACCCGGGACACCACGTGATGGACTACGAGGGGGACATGGCCTTCCAGGGAGCTGACGATGACCTGCTTTGCCAGAGCTTCTATTCTACTCTCAGGGGAGCGGCAAGGACCTGGTACCACAGCCTGCCCAGGCGCTCCATCGACAGCTTCAAGCAACTCACCCAGGTATTCTGCAAACAGTTCATGGCGGGGAGGCTGATCAAACCTGGTGCTGAACATTTGTTCAACGTAGTGCAAGGCCCGACCGAGCCGCTCCGACAGTTCATGCGCCGCTTCAATACGGAAAGGCTGAACGTGAACAACCCTCCCGACCTGGTGGTCCAGACGGCCCTTAAGAAAGGGCTTCGCCACCGAGGCCTCAAGAAGTCCCTTCACAACTGTTTCAGAGTGTTTTCTCACTACAAAGCGTTGACCGTGGAGATCCCGGTCAACGTGGTCAAGGGGCCCGCTTTGGGTCCCTCGGGAGGCTTCGAATCGGTGCAGAAGGGGCGAGGGGAAGCCTCGGCCCTGGTTGAGACGCTCGGCCTCGGATGGTCGAGCACGTCCTCGGAGGTAGGACGACAAGGGGTAGCCTCAGTCGCCCAGCTAGATGCGTGTTCGGAGAAGGGCGAGGGGAAGCCTCGGCCCTGGTCGAGACGCTCGGCCTCGGTGGGATGTGCTCGGCCTCGGCGGTCGGACGATGAGGGGAAGCCTCACTCGTCCGGCGGGGTGCGCGGTCGGCGAGGGGCGAGGGGGAGCCTCAGCCCGTTGATCAGATGTCCTCCTGCGTAGACAAGAACGCTCGTCAGGGGGCCGGACCTTGGTTCCGGCCAAATCCCCTCCGATGCCTAAGTCAGACAGAGATCTGAAAGAGGAGGCCCGGCGGAGACGGTTCGACTCGTAAGGAGATCGGAACGGCGTCTCACGGCACGAGCGGGGGAGGAAGGAGATGGAAAGGAGGAACTAGGTCGTTGATGGAGTACCTTAGGCTTTAGATACCTGAGATGCGGTCCTTTTTCTTCGTCGTCCTCCTAGCCCTTTTGTAGAGCTCCCGGCGTGATTGCCCCTGGCCCACATCCCACGCCCGCCCTCGATCGTGCCCCATCAATCCGCCCCCTCGCCGCTGCTCTCTTCTCCATTCCAGCACCTCCCCATTACCGCCATTTAGTGGTCGCGCGTTCGGGGGAACGGTTTTCGCAGGACTGGGCGAGTGACCAGCGGGTTATCGGGGCCGGGTCGGATCGACATTCGAGAAGATCCCTTACAGGGCCTTTGTTGAATGTGCTTGAGGATGTAGATGGGCTCTCGACCAGTAGTCGGGCTCCTGGGCTCGTGTCTTTTGGGTCTCGGTCAAATAGGCGTAACAATTGCCCCCATCGGCCGGGCTGATCGGCCTCGGCCGGTTCGGCTCGGCCGATGTGACTTCTACCGATTTTGACAAGCTCGCCAGTCGATGCCGACTCATTTATTAGTCGTTATCATGAGTTGGCTCATTCGATGCTTTTTAAGGTGCGGGTTCCGAAGCGCCGTCGGCCTTCAGATGCTGCCACGTGTAGCTGCAAGCTTATCCCCACCGCTCGCGGGGTCGTCTTAAGTTGAGAAGCTGAGGGGTTCGTGAGCCGCCATCCCGTCGCTTTTCTTCTTTGCGCCGATCCCTATTCTTCCTGAGCTCTGCCTCATGTCGTCTTCCTCTGCCACGGGTTCGGTTCGGTCGGAGCGCGATGCAGCTCCAGGTCCGGCGGGTGGCACTCCTTCGGCGATTAGTCAGCACGGGGATGATCTTTCAGGGGTGCCCCAGAGGTCTTGATGTGGTCTTCGTCGATCTGCGCCACCGCCATCGGGAGCATGCGCTCCGCCTACTTGCTTCCGCCCTATTCGGCTCGTGCCCCCGGGGCTGACGAGCGGGTCTGCTTCCCTGGCCCCAACGAGGTCGGAATATATGAGAAGTGCTTCCACTTCGGGCTTCGTTTCCCGCTCCATCCTTTTATCGTCGAGTTCCTTCAGGCCCACAACGTGTGCCTGTGTCAATTCTGTCCCAACGCCGTCGGGCTCCTCGTCGGGTTCGTCGTTGTCTGCATGCTGAAGGGTGTGGCGCCCTCTCTTCGCCTCTTTGCCCAGTTCTACCGCCTGAGCCACCACCAGTCGGGGGCGTGGATTTACATCAGCGCCCGCCCGAAGATGTCCCTGGTGCTGGGGTTGCCGAGCTCCCTGAAACGCTGGAAGGGGGAATACGTGTTCGTCACATTCCCATCGAGTGTACCCTTCCCGGTTCGGTGGGAGGCGGCTGGTGCAGTTATCCTCGATCTGGGGGAGCTGACGGTTGCCGAGCAGCAGACGGCGAAGGACATGCTGGCAATTCCTGCGAGGGAGCGTTCGATCGATGTCCTCTTTAGCGACCACAACTTGCGCAAGACGGTGTGGCCCCTGGGTAAGCCTCCCCGAGTGCTCGCCATTCGAGGCCACCTGGGCTCTGCTTGGTCTCTCATCTCTTCTTTGAATGCAGGTGGGTTCCCTCTCGGTCCTTCTCCTGCCAGCGCTCTCGTGCAGGTCCCCAACCCGGATCCGCGCAAAAGGGATCATGTGTTGGAGGTCCGGAAGAAGCAGCGGGTTGTGACCGCGACCGGAGGCTTAAAACGGAAGAAGGTGTCCTCTCCCTCCCCCCCCTTGTTGGGGTCTTCCAAGAGGGTCCGTGAGGGGGTCGAGGGGGTCGAGGTCCAGCCGACTGATGATCGACCTCAACCCACCCCCGTTGAGGTTGCCTGGCCGTGGGCCGGCCCTTCACCTCTCCCAGACGGCACTCTCCCTGACGCCTACAGTCGGTATCTTGGCGCGTTCCGTTCTGCTCCTGGCGAGTTCCCTTCGTCAGGGGAGGGTCTTCTTCATCCACGCTTCCCAGTGGGTGAGAAGGAATCGGTGTTCTCGAGCCACGGAGCCACCGCTCGAGTGGCCGAGAACTGCTGTCTCCCTCCCGATCAGGCGGTGTTGGACGGAGTCAGAGGTGACTGCTTGGCCACCTTCGTGATTCAGGCTAGTCAACAGGTAGTGTGTTTCTGCTTACCCTCCTGCTGTTCTCGCTGTCTTATCTTCGTTGCCTTGGTGCAGCTGTCCTCAGTGGGCCTCTCGATGAGGCGCCAATTCGTGGTTCTTCCCAAAGCCAAATCCGATGCCGGGCGGGGCCCTGAGGCCCCCGGTGAGGAGGAGGAGGCAGGTCAGTTGGAGGAAGCGCGGGTCCAGTCCCTGGACTCCCGCGTAACTGAGCTGTCCTCTGCTCTGGAGGTGGCGGACCGGGAGAGAGCCTTGGCTCTGGCTGCGAAGTCGGAGGCCGAGGCGCGGCTCGCCGAGCTTTTGAAAGGTGCCGACGCGTCTGGAGGAGCCGAGCAGATCCCCAACCCCGCTGCTGCCTCCGAGGCCTTGGAGCTCTCCGACCGTCTGGAAGCGGCGGAGGAGCAGGCGAGGGCCCTTGCTGCCCAACTTGGCGAGAAATCCCGGGAGATCGAGAAGGAGAGGACGGAGCACCAACGCCAGATCGAGACCTTAGAGGCTCGGATGCGTGGGCTCGAGGAGGTGGATCCGGCCCGGATCGCTCAGGATGCCGTGGCGGAGTATGCCACCTCCTTTGTGGAGACCGCCTTGTCGGAGGCGTTTGAGAAGGGCTTCGCCCGGTGCCAGTCCGAGATCCAAGAGAAGTTCCCACTCTCGGGGTCAACTTCGAGGATCTTCGGGTGTACCCTGCCGTCGAGCAGAGTGGGGGGGGACCCTAGCGTGCTGCCAGCCTGTGGCCCCGCTGGTGCCCCCGGAGAAAAATGAGGGAGGGGAATGCCCCTCGGCCTCTTCGTGCGCCTCTCTGTATATCTTTTTGCTTTATCTGGAAAGAAATGAATTCAAAATAAATTTATTTCATAGGAAATGATACATTTATTGAAAGTACTTGCGCAAATGTTCTGTATTCCAAGTGTGAGTGAGAATCCTCCCCTCCATGTCGGCCAGTCAGTAGGCTGCGGGCCCGAGGACCTCGACGACTTTGTAGGGTCCCTCCCATCTAGCCGCGAGCTTCCCTTTGCCCGCTTTCCGGAGGACCAGGTCCCCAAGGTGGAAGCTTCTCCCCCGCACTCGAGCGTTGTAGTATCGGGCCACCTTCTGCTTCTGGCGGACGATGGTGGCCAGTGCCTGCTCCCGTCGCTCGTCGAGGAGCTCCAGATTGATCCCCAGGCCCTGCGAGTTCCGGTCTTCGTCAAAGTATTTGAGTCGGAGAGATTCTTCACCCAATTCGACCGGTACCACCGCCTCAGCCCCGTAGGTGAGCATGAACGGGGTCTCGCCAGTGGCCTCCTTGTGGGTCGTCCGGTATGACCAGAGTATCCCGGGGAGCTCTTCCGGCCAGTTCCCTTCGGCGTCTTTCACTTTTTTCCGGAGGGGTTCTATGATGCACTTGTTGGCCGCTTCCGCCATCCCGTTGGTCTGGGGGTGCGCTACTGAGGCGAAGAGGAGCTTGATTCCCCATTCCTCGCAAAAATCTTTAAACCATGTGGAGTCGAACTGCTTCCCATTGTCTGTGACGATGGCCCGTGGTACTCCGAATCGGGAGATGATGGAATTCCATACGAAGCTTTTCGCTTTCTTCCACGTGATGGTGGCCAATGGTTCGGCCTCGATCCACTTGGTGAAGTAGTCCACTGCCACGATCAGATGCTTCCGCTGCCCTCGTCCTGGTTTAAACGGTCCGAGGATGTCGAGCCCCCATTTCGCAAAGGGGATGGGGCTCACGATAGGGATGAGCTCTGACGGAGGAGTCGAGATGTGGTGGGCATACCTCTGGCATTCTTGGCATTTCTGGACGTAGCTTGTTGCATCTTGGGCCAGGGTCGGCCAGTAGTATCCCTGCCTCAAGATCTTCTGCGCGACTATCTTGCCCTCGTGGTGATTCCCGCAGATCCCGTCGTGAACCTCCCGTAGGACATAGTCAGCTTCCTGTGGTCCGAGGCACTTCAGGTATGGGAGGACGTCCGTCTTGGTCCAGCGTCTTCGGTAGAGCGTCCCTTCGTGGATCACGTATCGGAGCGCCTTTCTCTCCAGGGTTCGGCGTTCGTCCCCATCGGTCGGCACCTCTCCATGAATGAGGTATCGGATGATCGGGTCCATCCAGTTGGGTTCTTGGTCGATCGCCATCACCTCGTGCTCCCCCGTGCTGGGGGACGACAGGTTCTCCACGTAGATGGTGCGGCCCAGTTCCTTTGGCGAGGACGAGGCCAGCTTCGACAACGCATCCGCCCGCGCATTCTCTGATCGCGGGAGGTGCAAGACTTCCACGTCCTTGAACTTGGACATCGCCGCTCTGGCGACAGGGAGATATCTCTGCATCGCCTCCTCCCGTGCCTCGTATCTCCCCAAGAGTTGGTTGACAATGAGCTTCGAGTCGCTGAGGAGGCGGACGGACTCGGCCCCGAGCTCCAGGGCCAGCCTCAGGCCGTTGATCACTGCTTCGTATTCCGCCACGTTGTTCGTGGCTGGGAACTCGAAATGCAACGCGTATTCTACAATGTTCCCTTCCGGAGATCGGATTGCAATCCCGGCCCCGCCTCCTGACTGTGTGGCCGACCCGTCCACATGGACTATCCACGCTCCTGGATCCCCTGGCTGAAAGTGGTCAGCCGAAAGAAAGGACATGGGTTGAGCAATTACCGTCGCCGGGCCTTCTTCCTCCGGGGGGCCATTTCCTTCCGTTGTGCACTCGGCGATGAAGTCGGCTAGGGCCTGCCCTTTGATGGCCGTGCGCGGTTTGAATCGGAGGTCGAACTCGCTCAGTTCCACTCCCCAGTTCAGCATCCTTCCCATTCGATCGAATCTCTTGAGGTTCTGCTCCAGTTGCGAGTCGGTCAGGACCAGTATGGTGTGGGCCTGGAAATAGGGCCGGAGCCTTCGTGCTGAGAGGACGAGGGCGTACGCCAGTTTCTCCATGGGTGAGTATCGCATCTCCGCCCCCTTCAAGATCCGGCTCGTGTAATATACCGGCCATTGCACCCCACCGTCCTCCCGGATCAGCACCGAACTCACAGCTTCCTCCGCGCACGCCAGGTAAAGGCTCAGCGACTCCCCTTCCCGTGGTTTGGACAGGAGAGGCGGGCTGCGGAGATACTCTTTGAGGTCTCCGAACGCCCTGGAGCAGTCTTCGTCCCAAAGTATCGTCTTCCGATTGTCTGGAGGTTCCGCGATCGCTTTCCTTAGGACCTTGAAGAAGGGGAGCGATCTTTCCGCTGATTTGGAAAGGAATCGCCCCAAGGCTGCGATGCGCCCGTTCAGCCTCTGTAGCTCTTTGATCGTCGTTGGCTCGCGCATGTTGATTAGCGCCTCGATCTTATCGGGATTAGCTTCAATGCCACGGTTAGTTATCATAAATCCCAAGAATTTGCCAGATCTTACCCCGAACGTGCACTTCGCGGGATTGAGCCGAATGTGGTGTCGCCGCAACCGCTCGAAGGTCTCCCGCAAGTCGGCGATGTGGTCTTCTGGACGCCTTGACTTGACAAGCATGTCGTCGACGTAGACTTCCAGGTTCCTCCCGATCTGGGAACTGAAAACCTTGTTGACCATTCTCTGGTAGGTGGCCCCCGTGGTCTTCAAGCCAAAGGGCATCTTCTTGTAGCAGTAAGTTCCCCGGTCCGTCGTGAAGGCTGTCATCTCTTCGTCCCGGGGGTCCATCTGGACTTGATTGTATCCGGAGTAAGCGTCCATGAAGCTTAGCATCTCGTACCCCGAGGCGTTGTCCACCAGGTGGTCGATGCGCGGCAGGGGGTAGCTGTCCTTGGGGCAGGCCTTGTTGAGGTCACTGAAGTCCACGCACATTCTCCACTTCCCGTTGGGTTTCTTGACCATCACCACGTTCGACAGCCACTCCGGGTACCAGACCTCTCGTATGAAGCCGGCATCAAGGAGGCGCTCCACTTCCTCGGAGGCTGCCTTCATCTTCTCGCCGCCCAGGTTGCGCTTCTTCTGCCTAACCGGCTTGAAGTTGGGGTCGGCGTTGATCTGATGGACGATCACCTGGGGTCTACGCCGGGCATGTCTTCCGGTGACCAAGCAAAGATGTCCAAGTTCGCCTCCAGGCATTCGATCAGCTGATCCCTCAGGTCCTGGCTCAGCCCTCTCCCGATCGAGACGAACCGGCCCTCGATGTCCGTGACCGGGATTTGCTCCTGCTCCTCTGCAGGGGCGGGCCTAGGCCCATTCCTCAAGTCGAGCGTGGCCATCCGGTCGGCTAGACGATCCTCGGGACCTTCCTCCGCCAGTTGATAGCAGGTACTCGGTCTCCCCGCGTCGCCTTCGACTTCCCCCATCCCCCCCGGCGTTCGGAACTTGATAGTCTGATGGAGGGTCGAGACTACCGCGCCGACGGCGTTGAGTAGGGGTCGGCCGATAATCCCATTGTACTCCGACCCGATCCCCAATACGATGAATTCCACCGCCAGGGTCACCGAGTCCGGTGCGTCTCTGAGGGTTACCGGGAGATGGATCGTGCCGATGATGGGGGTGGAGTGACCCGTGAATCCAACCACGGGACCCGAGCGAGGTCGTAAGTCTTCTTTCCGCCGCCCCATCTTTTCCAGGGTTGACATAAAGAGGACGTCACAGGAGCTGCCGGTGTCGACAAGCAGCCGTCGTACCATGGTAGTGTCTATGACCACTGACACCACCAAAGCCACGTCCGTGCTGCGCGCCGTTACGGACGCACTCGGTCTCCCGACCGGTGGGGAAGGGGAGGGCTTCCCGGCCCTTTCCTCATGATCCTCCTCGCGTCGGGCCTGTGCCCATTCTCGCCAACGATGGCGGGCCCTGTCGCCCCGCGTCAGGGTCCCGCTTTCCTTTCGCCGAGATGAGGGAGGTCGCGTCATCGCAAATGTGGTTTGTTTCTTCGTGGGACAGTTCGTTCCCACAGACGGCGCCAGATGTTTCAGAGTGTTTTCTCACTACAAAGCGTTGACCGTGGAGATCCCGGTCAACGTGGTCAAGGGGCCCGCTTTGGGTCCCTCGGGAGGCTTCGAATCGGTGCAGAAGGGGCGAGGGGAAGCCTCGGCCCTGGTTGAGACGCTCGGCCTCGGATGGTCGAGCACGTCCTCGGAGGTAGGACGACGAGGGGTAGCCTCAGTCGCCCAGCTAGATGCGTGTTCGGAGAAGGGCGAGGGGAAGCCTCGGCCCGGGTCGAGACGCTCGGCCTTGGTGGGATGTGCTCGGCCTCGGCGGTCGGACGATGAGGGGAAGCCTCACTCGTCCGGCGGGGTGCGCGGTCGGCGAGGGGCGAGGGGGAGCCTCGGCCCGTTGATCAGATGTCCTCCTGTGTAGACGAGAACGCTCGTCAGGGGGCCGGACCTTGGTTCCGGCCAAATCCCCTCCGATGCCTAAGTCAGACAGAGATCTAAAAGAGGAGGCCCGGCGGAGACGGTTCGACTCGTAAGGAGATCGGAACGGCGTCTCACGGCACGAGCGGGGGAGGAAGGAGATGGAAAGGAGGAACTAGGTCGTTGATGGAGTACCTTAGGCTTTAGATATCTGAGATGCGGTCCTTTTTCTTCGTCGTCCTCCTAGCCCTTTTGTAGAGCTCCCGGCGTGATTGCCCCTGGCCCACGTCCCACGCCCGCCCTCGATCGTGCCCCATCAATCCGCCCCCTCACCGCCGCTCTCTTCGCCATTCCAGCACCTCCCCATTACCGCCATTTAGTGGTCGCGCGTTCGGGGGAACGGTTTTCGCAGGACTGGGCGAGTGACCAGCGGGTTATCGGGGCCGGGTCGGATCGACATTCGAGAAGATCCCTTACAGGGCCTTTGTTGAATGGGCTTGAGGATGCAGATGGGCTCTCGACCAGTAGTCGGGCTCCTGGGCTCGTGTCTTTTGGGTCTCGGTCAAATAGGCGTAACAACAACGATCCCCCGAAGGACCTCCCCGAAATCATGGCGAGGGCCGAACGCTTCATGCTGACCGAGGAGGCCTTGGCCGAGGATGCAGGAAAAGCCACTCGAGGGACCAAGCGCGGCGACGGAGGACGAGTCAGCCCCGAAGGATACCGGACCGAGAAGAGGCCGAGGAACAGGCAGCAGGGAGAAAGCGCGAGGGACACCACCCCAGACGCCGTCCTCGCCCAAGTACAGAAGGAAGAGCGAGCTGATCGCCCCCCACCGAAGGCTAGAAGAGGTGGGAAGAACATGGAGAAGTACTGCAAGTACCATAAGGACGATGGTCATGACACCGAAGACTGCTGGCATTTGAAGAAGGACATTGAGAAGCTGATGAGCCGGGGGCACGCCAGGAACCAGGCCGACGAGCCGGCCCACGGAGAAGGGACCTCCACACAGCCAGACAAGGGGAAGAAGATCAACACCGTCCAAGGTCCCCTCCGCATCATAGAGTGAGTGGGCGATGTCCCTCCCCCCGGTTGCAGCCTAGTAAGAGGGAGTTATCTAGGTTTACATCCCTCTGTCTAGCTTCATTTCCTTTCTTTTTCCTTTTCCTCCAAATGTACCGGTCCGACAGGACTCTTGGGAGTACAAATGCATTCCCTTTTTTGTCTTTTCTTAAATCCCCGACGGAATTTACATGTCACCAATAGCGCAAAAGAGTGGGGACCGCCGCCTCACTGGAGGAGGAAGAGGAGCTTTGTCCTCGCCGACTGACTCCTACGCTCATAAGACTGGGGGCAATTCCCCCAGCAGGCACGGACGCCGACCGGTCCTAAGCCGAGGAGCTTTGCCCTCGCCGATCGACTCCTGCGCTCATAAGTCTGGGGGCGATCCCCCCAGCCAGCGCGAACGCCGACCGGTTCTAAGTCGAGGGACTTTGCCCTCGCAGACCGACTTCCGCGCTCATAAGCCTGGGGCGGTTCCCCCAGCAGGCATGGACGCCGACCGGTCCTAAGCCGAGGAGCTTGGCCCTCGCAGACCGACTTCCGCGCCCATAAGCCTGGGGCAGTTCCCCCAGCAGGCACGGACGCTGACCGGTCCTAAGCCAAGGAGCTTTACCCTCGCCGACCGACTCTTGTGCTCATAAGTCTGGGGGGAACTCCCCCGAGACACGAACGCCGACCGGTCCTAAGCCGAGGAGCTTTTGCACTCGCCGACCGACCCCCGCACTCAAAAGTCTGGGGAGAATCCCCCCAGCCAACGCCAACGTCGTCCAGTCCTAGGCCAAGAACAAGGCGACAACGCAAAGTACACGAGAAGTCCGAGTAGGTCAATTTCGTTTATAATAGTTAACCAGAGTACAAAAATGTGTCTTATTTACAGGGGATCGAGACGAAGGAAACACCCTACAAACAATCTACTCACGACGAATGACAGAGTACTTCGCCTACAGAAGCTAGATCGACACCGACAGAGCAAAATTGGTTGACAAAAGACCCAAAGTAGGTAGCCCAAGCTAGCAGCCATGCAACCAGCAATTATTGGCCACGGAGCCAACGACGAAGCCGAAGGAGATAGCGGGGGCCAGGGATCCATTTCAAGTAGACTGGCCCAAAGCGAAGCGGATGCTAAAAAATTTTGAGGATAAGGTCGAGAAGGACTGCTTAGGGAGCCCGAGCTCGGGAGGACACATCCTCGGGCACTTCGCCCTGCTCGGAGCGAGGGGGATCGACCAACGGAGGGGCTTACCAGACACGCTCCGCACATTCCCGGAAGGAAGACTGGACGACTTCGACGATCTGAGGGGCGATGAGGTCTTCATACTTACCGAAGGCCTCCCTGAGGACCTCGAAGATCCTCTTCCCCAGTGTCTCGACGACGCCCTTCTCCACCTCCTCTGCAAGCCGCATCACTTGGCGCCGATCCGACAGTTCCCTCTGAAGCTCCTCCCTCTCCAAGCGGAACGACTCCGCCGCTTCCTCAGCCGACTGATGAGCATCCTCCAGCTTTCCTTGGAGGTCACCCACTTGTCCCTCCAACGCGGCCACATGGAGGTTGAGGCGCCGAGACTCCATCTGGGCCTCCGTCATGGCCACCTCGGCCGCCCCGGCCCGCTCTTGAGCCTTCATGGTGGACTCCTCCAGCTTCCTCAAGAGGATGGCTCGCCGCTGCAGCTCCACGGCGAGCGTCGACCCCTGGAAAACGGGACATGAGCTAAGAAGGGAGTGAAGGGAAAGAAAGGACTGCGAGAGGGCCGAACCTGTTGAAGGGCCCAAACCAAAGAATCCGACACCTTGTCGGCGGGAATCCTCTCGAGGGTGTTGCGGTCCCGGGGGAAGACGGAGCTCTCGGCCACCTGCTGGGCCAGGGCTCGGTCGATGAACACCGAACTCCCGGGGGCAACATCGAGGAAAGCCATATGGCTCGCCAATAGCGCTCCGATTCCCGGGGACAGAAGCGGGGACGCTGCGATGGGGGTGGTTGTCAGAGTCACCTGAAGATCCCCGGTGGTGCCTGCAGGAGGCACAGAACTGGCCGGGCTGGAGGGCTCCGCTGTAGGATCCTGCCAAAACAGAGTTAGGATCGATAATTAAAGTTGAGACTTACGCTTGCGTATGCGGAACGGTAGTCTCGGAACTTTGCCTTCGGATTCGCCACGACGGATCGAGTCTTCTCACGAACGGAGTAAGGCTACTAATCCACAATCTAAATCTCTATTTTAGATTAAGAACTTGGATAGAGGAAGAGAAAGGATTTCTGCAGAGCTTCGCTAGAATGAAGTTGCATGCATGAATGCCATGCAAAAGGTGTAAGAAATGGCTTACCCTTGGGTCTTATTTATAGCCCCCAAGGTAGTTATTTTAGGGTAAGTTGTTCCTTTGGAACAACTTAATTAAGGTGTACCATGATACATGGCACATTATAAGCTTAAGTTGTACCATATGCATGGTACAACATAAGCTTAAGATATTCCCCCTTTATTAGCCATATGTCGCATGCACTTATGCATATATAAAGCGACTTTCCTACTCATCCAGAGATCCTCTCCGCAAGGGAACATATTCCCTTTGCACACGACTTCGTGTACGCGACGTTCGAGGTCCGTATTCCCTCGTACATCCCCCACAAGGGTGTACAAACGTCTTCCATATCCAACATCTCACACTCACACTTGAGGGGATTGTAAGAGAACGTCTTTCCCTTAGCTCTTTCATCTATCATACCGAGAAATAGACCGTGCGACCGTCATGCGCGTAGAGTCTGTTGTTGTGCACTTGTTAGAGATACACAACGACCTCGAAGGTGCAAAGTTGAGTAGTTCAACGCATGCTTTACCCTAGATTATTTCTTCACATTTCTTGTACTTTATATTCAACAATTGAATCCCATCTGGATTACAATTGGCTGGCCAGCTTTGAATTATTAAAGTCCAAATGCGAATAAGAAATCAATCTTCCTCTTCTTGCGAACCTTCTGATCTTGACTTGATTCGCTTTTCTAACGTGCCCCGCCGAGCCGAATTATCATAGCCCATTAGCAACACGCTAAGATAGCGATCATCTTGTCAAATCTAAAGGAACCAATTGGAGTCCTTGAGGGTAAGAGTTAAGACCCGTTTGGCCTTTGAGTCTCACATAATAGCAAACACTATTGCTACTAACTCAGTGGTCGAAATGCATACGTGGTATGAACACGTATTACAACATCACTCCTTTCCCAGGGAGAGTATGTCTTAATGATGTTGTACGGATGAAAAGATCAGACACCACAGTGCCTATCTTTTTGAGTCCCCTTACTACTCGTGAAATATTCACGGACTCTCATCCTGCATAAGACAGATAGGATTTAAAATCCTACGAGATCTCTTTCAAATATCCTTGTGATACAGATCTCAGATCTTTTGTAAGCATCCATATGATGCAGATCTTTCATTCGACTATCTTGTTTAAGTCACGACTCTAAATCATTTAATGATTTTGACTTTAAACTAGTCTCATCTCTATCTTATCCATCTGATAAGATAAGGCGGTTGCTCATGTGAGAGAGCCAACCTTAATCTGTCCGACATACATACAATAAAATAGCTGAGACTTAAACACAAATGTACATAAAATCATTTGTAAGAAACTTGTATGCAAATTAAACTTTGATCTTCTATAGACATGGGAAATATTACATGATACAGCTCAGCACCTACGCATTCCCATAGATGATAAGTGTTTAAAAAACACATCTCTGGGGATCGCCTTAGTAAGGGGATCCGCTATCATCTCATGCGTGGATATGTATCCTATGTCTACTTCCTTCCGTTTGTCATAGTCCTTCGCAAACTTGAATCGAATGTCAATGTGTTTGGTCTTACAATGAAATTTAGGATCTTTGACGTAAGCAATCGAAGCTTGACTATCACTGTATATGGGAACAATGCTCGAGTCAGAAGCATTCGTCAGCCTGTCTAAGAATTTCCTAAGCCAAACAGCTTCTTGGACCGCCATGCTGAATGCTACGAATTCGGCTTCCATGGTTGATAAGGCGATGCAGGTTTGCTTCTTGCTGCTCCAGGATATTGCACCATTCCCGAGCAAGTAAACAAAGCCTGAGGTAGATCTTCGCTCGTCGAGATCACCCGCCCAATCAGCATCGGTATAGCCTTCGAGTCTCAAGGTATTGCCTTGATAGCATAACGCATAGTTCGCAGTCCCTTTGAGGTATCTTAATATCCTCTTCACCGCTTTCCAGTGTGCTTGTCCTGGGTTGGATTGGTAACGGCTTACCATACCAACAAAATAGCAAATGTCTGGTCTGGTACACATCATGGCGTACATCAGACTCCCGACAGCACTGGAGTATGGAACTTTTTCCATAGCTTTCTTTTCTTTTGGATCTTTGGGACACATCTCCAAACATAGACCCTCGCCTTTGCTTATTGGAGTATCAATTGGCTTGCAGTCCTGCATATTAAACCGTTCTAAAACTTTCTTTATATATGTCTCTTGAGAGAGAGAAAGAAGTTTCTTGGAACGATTCCTTGAGATCTTAACCCCAAGGATATATGCAGCTTCACCCATGTCTTTCATCTCAAAGACGGATGAAAGCCAAGCTTTGATATCCAAGATAAGACGCTTATCATTTCCGGCTATAAGTATGTCATCTACATAAAGAGACATAATTACATACTTGTTTTTAATCCTCTTAATATATACGCAGTTGTCTTCGTCGAGCATGGAGAAACCATACGACAAAACGACTTCTTGAAAGCGCATATACCACTGCCTTGAGGATTGTTTAAGACCATATATGGATTTACGAAGTTTACAAACCTTATGTTTGTTTTCTTCTTGTACGAACCCGTTTGGTTGTTCCATGTAGATCTCCTCATCTAGTTCTCCGTTAAGAAAAGCAGTCTTTACATCCATCTGATGTAATTCGAGGTCCAAACAAGCCACCATTGCCAGAATTAAGCGAATGGAGGTAAAACGCACGACAGGAGAGAAAGTCTCTTCGTAGTCTATTCCTTCCTGTTGCGTGAAACCTTTCGCAACAAGGCGAGCTTTATATTTCTCGATGGAGCCATCAGCCTTATGCTTGATTTTGAGAACCCACTTGTTCCCAATGGCTCTACGTCCCTTAGGTAAATCAACCAAGTCCCAGACTTGGTTTGTTTTCATGGATTGAAGTTCTTCTTCCATTGCCGCTATCCATTTATCTTTAGCAGGGCATGTGACGGCCTGTTTGAAATTTGCAGGTTTGTCATCATCTTGTAGTAAGGTCATGAATGTTTGAGGAAATTCATCCTCAAATCTCAGAGGTGTTAGCCTCGTTCGATTACTACGTCTTGTTTGAGTTTGATCACTCCCACTTGGAATGACATCACTCCCACTTGGAATAACATCACTCCCACTCGGAATAGGATTGGTATCGTTCGTATCATTCATTGGTGAAGTTTGAAACGTATTTTCTTCTTCACCAAGAATTCTCCCACTCGAACGTTCCGATCCTTCTTGATCCCAAGTCTCAAACAAGGATAAGTCTTGACTTATCTCACCCTGTCTTGGAAACTCATTTTCCAAGAAGACAACATCCCTCGATTCGAATTCTATAAGACCCCCATTGTCCTCTTGACCGACGAAAGCATATCCTTTGGAGTTTTCAGCGTATCGGATGAAGATACATTTCCTTCCACGTGGCCCTAGTTTGCCATATTTGTGAGAGGATAAATGTGCATAAGAGGCACAACCCCAAGGTTTTAGAATGCTTAAGTCTGGAGTTCTATTGTTCCACAACTCATAAGGAGTAGAACTTACCGACTTCGAGGGTACACGGTTTAAGATGAACGCTGCCGTCAATAATGCATCACCCCAAAAGGTGATAGGCAAATTTGCCTGAGACATCATTGATCGGACCATTTCCATCAATGTCCTATTTCTTCTTTCCGCAACACCGTTTTGTTGCGGAGTATAAGGCATAGTTATTTGATGAACTATGCCTTTTTCATCACAGAGTTCCTTAAAACTCATTGATTGATATTCTCCACCCCGATCGGTTCGCAAGACCTTTATCTTGCGATCTAGTTGATTTTTCACTAAACTCATATAGTTTTTGAAGCAATTTAAAGCTTCATGTTTGTGGGAAATCAAATAGATGTGACCGAAACGAGTGAAATCATCAATGAAGGTGATGAAATAGGACTTCCCGCGTCTTGTCTTAACATTCATTGGACCGCAAATGTCCGAATGGATAAGCTGTAATGGAACTTCGGCCCTTGTGCCAGTTCCAAACGGCTTGCGACAAGTTTTCCCTACAAGACAATGTTCGCAAGTTGACATTTCAACTTTTGAAACATTAGATAACAAGCCACTTTTGGCAAGTCTATCCATTCTAGTTGGTCCAATATGACCAAGTCTTGCATGCCAACAAATGATCTCAGATTCAGAGTTAGAAGCATTTGTCAAATGAAAACTTTCATTAATTGAAGAAGAATCATCATACATTGTGTTTAAAACAATTAATCCATTACAAACATTACCAGAACCAATCAAAGAATTATTACAAACAAGGTCAACATATTGTTTATAGAACCTCCACTCATAATCTAAAGACATTAACATGACCACGGATACGATATTTCTTCTAATATCTGGAGCAAAGAGGACGTCGTGCAATAATAAAGTCCGGCCGTTGTCGAGAACTAGCTTGCATGTTCCGACGCCTTTGACTTCAACACGAGTGTTGTTGCCGACGTATATCCACTTTGTTCCTTGAGTTATCCTTCGATACTCTACGAAGAACCTTCTGTCCTTCGCTACGTGGTCTGTGGCCCCTGAATCAATCAACCAAAAATAGTTAGATTCAGCAAGAAACATGGAACTAGAAACACATATGTAACTAGCCCTACAAGTTACCTTATCACTTCCATCCGTACATGTACGGGCGAAGTGACCGTACTTGTTGCACTTAAAGCACTTGATCTTCTTCAAGTTTTTCTTCTTTGAGTGCACATTCTTTTGTCACTTTTTGTTCTTAGTCTTCTTTGAGGTTTCCGGTTCTTGCTTTCGTTCGTTCACAAACCTTAAGCGTTTATTCTTCCACTTATTTCCTCCATGTGAGGAACTAGCGGCCATGTGCACTTCTGCAGTGGGTTTTGCGGCTTGAATCCGCTCTTCCTCGAGTTCGAGGTGTTTTGATACATCGCTTAAAGTTTTAATGCACTCATTATGAGTGAGGTGCATTTTCATGTTATCCCAGCTATCTGGGAGTGAACGAATGACTGCTTGGATCTGCTGTTCGTCAGATAGCGTAACACCCGCATCCTTTAATTCAGATATTAGATTCGTCATGTGGCGGAGATGCTTTTTCATAGAATGATCTCGCCGCATCTTGTACGAATCAAATTGAATATTTAAGGAGCGGAGTTTGGTAACCGAAGTTCCACCAAACTTTATCTCTAGCTCAGACCATATGTCTTTGGCTAGGTCGAATTCCCGAAATAGACGCATTATGTCATTGTCCATGGCGGACAGTAACGTAATACGTGCTATTTTGTTCTTTCGAGTCCAAGTATCATAAGCTTCCCGGTCCCTCTTGTGTTGGGCCATATTGCCCAACTCAGGTTCTTCCATTATGTTTTGGAGTGTTTCGAGCACATCTTGCTCCTCCAAAACATATTGGATTTTTATTGACCAAAGTTTATAATTGTCGCCGTTGAGCTTTTCACCTTTGTTAAGCTCTGCGACAATGTTCTTAGAAGCGGTAGACATATTCGATTCAAAAAACTGCAAAGAGAATGAAAAAACACGATCAAAATTCTATGCATAAAGTTTCGATTCTTTAAACACTTGATAAGTTCCTTGGATGCGTTGAAATGTTACTCTAGAATCGAGAAGTTCACTATGTTCCCAACTACCATCTAGAAGTAACTTTCAAAGTATCCCTCTTACTTATCTCAAGTAAAAAGAAATCAGAAATAATACCCGTATGGTATTAGCAGCGGAAAAATACTTTGAAAAACATATCTTTCAAAATGGAATAGGTGAGAATTTGCGCAAAGAATTTTAGCGCAACAATTGCCAAGCCACGAGACCTGTTCTACACACCCATGGGTTAGATAACCATGGCCGGATCGTGGTAGGACTTGGAATTCTAAATTGCGCTATCCCGATTAAGGACGGGACATAACCTATTTGAAAAACATCTTTTTCAAAAAAAATTTGAAAGCACGTTGGCTAATCTCCGTAGAGTAGAGCACAACATCACAAGTACATTGGCTAATCTCCGTAGAGTAGAGCACAATGACATGGCTAATCTCGCATGAAGTAGAGCACTATGGCTAATCTTCAAAGAGTAGAGCCCAATGAAAAACTTCATTAAAACGTTAGTCCCGTATGAACTAGTCGGCACTGTGGTTAGCCCCGTATGGGCTAATTGGCACATTCGAGTTTTGGCCAAGGCCTTTTGTCACCCCGTATGGGTCAGTTGGCAAGTTTGCAGTCGACCCAGACCTTCTGCCAGATTGGTCGACCAAAAACACCAAATTGGTCGACCAATTTTGGTCTGTAATTTCTTCCCGGCCAGGGCCTCTGCCCTGGCCGGGGCTTGGCCAAGGGCCGGCCAGGGCCTCTGCCCTGGCCGGCCAGGGGTCCTGGCCCCTCTGCCAGGGCCGGCCAGGCCCTGGCAGTGGCCAGGGCGCCGACCGGCCTGGCCTTGGCCGGCCACTGCCGGCCTGGCCATGGCCAGCCATGGCTTGGCCATGGCCGGTCATGGCCAAGGCCATTTTGGGCATTGGCCGGCCATGGCCCCTTTGGCCATGGCCGGCCACCCCCTTGAATGGGGTTGCCGCACACATTCCTCCCCCTTGATGGGGTGGTCGCCGGTGGTTATTGGCCGTAGCCAACCCCCTCCGCAAGTGGAGGGGGGTGCATGGCCTTCATAGCCCATTTGGCCATGGTGCACATGCACCAAATTTCATCTTACCTGATGGAAATAACTACCATCATCTTCCTCGATGAAGCACCCGTTCGTCGATGAAGCACCCGTTCGTCGAGAAATTAGTTATTTCCTAATGGCCGTGTGCCAAAAAATGAATAACATACTACGTGAACGGTCGGTTCTTCCCGTCACGGAGAGTTCCTACCATATCCGTAATGATAGGAGACCCTAACGTGAAAAGAACAACCGTTGCGTTCTCTCCGTCACGAAGCGTTCCTACCATATCCGTAATGGTAGGAGACCCATTCGTGAAAAAGACAACGACTCGTTCATAGTTTCGACGGGGCGGTGGTTTGACCGGGGCGAACCCATATGGCTCTGATACCAATGTAGGATCCTGCCAAAACAGAGTTAGGATCGATAATTAAAGTTGAGACTTACGCTTGCGTATGCGGAACGGGAGTCTCGGAACTTTGCCTTCGGATTCGCCACGACGGATCGAGTCTTCTCACGAACGGAGTAAGGCTACTAATCCACAATCTAAATCTCTATTTTAGATTAAGAACTTGGATAGAGGAAGAGAAAGGATTTCTGCAGAGCTTCGCTAGAATGAAGTTGCATGCATGAATGCCATGCAAAAGGTGTAAGAAATGGCTTACCCTTGGGTCTTATTTATAGCCCCCAAGGTAGTTATTTTAGGGTAAGTTGTTCCTTTGGAACAACTTAATTAAGGTGTACCATGATACATGGCACATTATAAGCTTAAGTTGTACCATATGCATGGTACAACATAAGCTTAAGATATTCCCCCTTTATTAGCCATATGTCGCATGCACTTATGCATATATAAAGCGACTTTCCTACTCATCCAGAGATCCTCTCCGCAAGGGAACAGATTCCCTTTGCACACGACTTCGTGTACGCGACGTTCGATATCTGTATTCCCTCGTACATCCCCCACAAGGGTGTACAAACGTCTTCCATATCCAACATCCGCATCCTCCTTCCTCTTCTTCCCTCCGTGAGGCTCCACGAGCGCCGAGGGAGAGCGCTTCCGCCTTGCCCCATCTCCACTCTCGGGGACGGGAGGGGACGCTCCGAGGGCGAGGGGGACTACACCGGACCCGTCATTACCCCCTGCCTCTCGGGCTGGTGGGGCAGATCCGGCCTTTACTACACCCCCGGGGAGGAGATCGCCAGAAGAAGAGGCAGGAGGCACGGCCACTACCTTGCCCACGGAGGGCTCGGCTCGGCGCACATCCTCCTCAACTACCTTGCCCACGGAGGGCTCGGCTCGGCGCACCTCCTCCTCAACGGTCCGTCGAGGCGCCCTTCCGGAGGTACTGCCTCGGCTCTGAGCAGCTCCACGACGGATCAGCTCATCGACGTCACGGACGAACTCGCGGCCTGCCATCCCTGCAAAGGAAACCGAAATCAGGATGAGTCACAGGGCAGTCTGAGGAGGAAAAAGCGACCTACCCGGGGACCACAAGATGGCCTTCAGGAGTAGGTCATCCAACAAAGACCAGATGGACTTCGATTCCAAAGGAAGAGCCAACAGCGTCGCGGCGGCTACCTGATCAACATCCGAAAGGGCTAGCGGCGGGCGAGGTTGGACAGACGCTCCCCAACTTGTCAAAATCTGGGCCTCACCCAAGAAGACCACGAAGACATAATCCGAGTTCCAATCCCCTGACCAGCGGGGTAACCCGATCAGGCATTCCCTCCTCGAACGGGCTCGGAGTAGCAGCCATGACCCCGGACCGACCGTCTGGACCTGGTAAAAGTGGAAGAGAAGGGGGAGAGACGGCTCCAGACCGCGGGTACAGCAGAGCGTTACGAAGCCCGTCAGTACCGCGATCGAACACGGGGTGAACTGACACAGGGACACCGTGAGATGTTCCATGACCTGGATGAAGAAGGGATGGAGCGGGAAGCAAAGACCCAGGCGGAACATCTCGACGTAGGCACCGACCTCATTGCTCCTCGGAAGGCAAATCCGCTCGTCGACAAATGGAACTCGAACCTCGTATGGGAAGCAGAGATATCTTTCCCGGATCTCCGCGGCCACCGAAGGAGGAGTCCTCGACGGCGTACGGAGGACAACCGGGGGCACATTAAGCCACACGGCAGCCGACGCCGCGTCATCACGGGCGTAGTCTGGAAAAAGTTTCCCATTCCCCTTATCTTGAAGAGAACGACTCCCGGCGGGGGAACCTGATTCCCCTAGCCGGGGCTCGCCCCGCCTGGACTCCGGAGGATCCCTCGCCCTTTGACCAGAACCGCCTATCCTAAGAGCAGCCATAAGATGAAAGCGAGAGAGGAATTACCTTTTTTCGACTAGTTTGGGGAAGGCAAGGAAGCGAAGGCGACGGGAAACTCCGAGTTGTGGAAAGCTTTGAATACCGGGAGGACCAAGAGAGAAGTGGAGATCAACGCGGCTGAGGATCTTATATACCGGGCGTAGGGGTGAATTCGAAGCGGCTGACAAGAACGCGTGACAGGCTTCGAAGAACTGGCGGCGTTTCGAAATCGGCGCCAGGGGAAGTCCAATCGATCCGCCTCATCATGACCTACATTTATGACCACGCCTCGGCTGAAGCGCCACTCGGAACCCCAGGAGGCGTAGCAGTTATACCAAGCTAGCCGAGGCCGATCGATCCCACCGATGGCGGCGCCCGAACCCCTCAGCTTCTCAATTGAAGACGGCCCCGCGAACGGTGGGGGTAAGTTTGCAGCCACACGTGGTGGCATCAGAGGACCAACGGCGCTTCGGAACCCGCACCTTAAAAAGCATCGAACGAGCCAACTCGTGATGACGACTAATAAATGAGTCGGCATCGACTGGTGAGCTTGTCAAAATCGACAGAAGTCACATCGGCCGAGCCGAACCGGCCGAGGCCGATCAACCCGACCGATGGGGGCAATTGTTACGCCTATTTGGCCGAGACCCAAAAGACACGAGCCCAGGAGCCCGACTACTGGTCGAGAGCCCATCTGCATCCTCAAGCCCATTCAACAAAGGCCCTGTAAGGGATCTTCTCGAATGTCGATCCGACCCGGCCCCGATAACCCGCTAGTCACTCGCCCACTCCTGCAGAAACCGTTCCCCCGAACGCGCGACCACTAAATGGCGGTAATGGGGAGGTGCTGGAATGGCGAAGAGAGCGGCGGCGAGGGGGCGGATTGATGGGGCACGATCGAGGGCGGGCGTGGGACGTGGGCCAGAGGCAATCACGCCGGGAGCTCTACAAAAGGGCTAGGAGGACGACGAAGAAAAGGACCGCATCTCAGGTATCTAAAGCCTAAGGTACTCCATCAACGACCTAGTTCCTCCTTTCCATCTCCTTCCTCCCCCGCTCGTGCCGTGAGACGCCGTTCCGATCTCCTCACGAGTCGAACCGTCTCCGCCGGGCCTCCTCTTTCAGATCTCTGTCTGACTTAGGCATCGGAGGGGATTTGGCCGGAACCAAGGTCCGGCCCCCTGACGAGCGTTCTCATCTACACAGGAGGACATCTGATCAACGGGCCGAGGCTCCCCCTCGCCCCTCGCCGACCGTGCACCCCGCTGGACGAGTGAGGCTTCCCCTCATCGTCCGACCGCCGAGGCCGAGCACATCCCACCGAGGCCGAGCGTCTCGACCAGGGCCGAGGCTTCTCCTCGCCCTTCGCCGACCACGCATCTAGCCGGACGACTGAGGCTACCCCTCGTCGTCCTACCTCCGAGTCCGTGCGCGACCGTCTGAGGCCGAGCGTCTCAAGCAGGGCCGAGGCTTCCCCTCGCCCCATCCGCACCGACTCGAAGCCCCCGAGGGACCCAGGCGGGCCCCTTGACCACGTTGACCGGGTTGTCCACGGTCAACGCTTTGTAGTGAGAAAACACTCTGAAACACATGGCGACATTTGCGGGCCTATTCGCCCCGCAAGTGGCCCATTTCGGTACTTCATGGTACTGATTGATGCATCAACTAAATGGTCTTATGTGTGCCTCTTGTACACCCGCAACCTAGCTTTTCCAAAGCTATTGGCACAAATAATAAGGTTGCGGGCTCATTTCCCCGATAACCATATCATGAAACTACGACTTGATAATGCGGGTGAATTTACTTCACAAGTCTTCGAAGACTATTGCCGGGCAACTGGTATTGAAGTTGAACATCCTGTAGCACATGTTCACACCCAAAACGGATTAGCTGAGTCCCTTATAAAGAGACTCCAATGGATTGCACGGTCATTGCTTGCCGGTGGATGCTTGGGGGCATGCTATTTTACATGCCGCATCACTTATTAGGATACGACCCTCTGGAGCTCATACATTATCCCCGATGCAACTTGCATATGGCGCACCTCTGGATATCTCTCATTTGAGAGTGTTTGGTTGTGCGGTATATGTCCCAATAGCACCACCTTAGAGGACCAAAATGGGTCCTCAGCGTCGTCTAGGTATCTATATTGGGTTTGATTCGCCCTCTATTATCAAATACCTTGAACCCCTCACGGGGGACGCATTCAAAGCACGTTTTGCGGACTGTGAATTTGATGAGAACATTTTTCCCAAACTAGGCACACAGTCTAAGAAGCTTGAAGCTACTGAGACCATTAGTTGGGACCAGAAGTCTTTGTCCCTATATGATCCGCATACTAATCTGTGTGAAGGTGAGATCCTGAATATCCTTCACATTCAGAATACAGTACATCTTTTGCCGGATAAGTTCACGGACAACCAGAAGATTGTCCGTTCACACGTCCCTGCTGCTAATACGCCAGCTAGGATTGACATCCACATAGATGGATGCAATCCACCAGCAGCAGAATTGGATGTACATCAATTGAAAAGAGGACGCCCATCAGGTTCAAAAGATAAAGTTCCTCAAAAGAGGAAGATACCTGGAGATAATAAGATTATCCCTCCACAGGATGCTGAGCTCAGACCAGCTACTTCTCCCCTCCTTATTTCCCCTACAGAGGAAACAATAAGAGAAACCTCATTAAATTTTGTACGTACTGGAGAGGTACTGGACAGACATAGCACAGTCGTCGACGACGATTTTGCGTTCGATATTGCCGCTCACGTCACTGAATATGACGATGACGTCGAACCACGATCTCTAGCGGAATGTAAACGCAGAGATGATTGGCCAAAGTGGGACAAGGCAATAAGAGTAGAGCTGGACTCACTCTTGAAACACAAAGTCTTTGGACCAGTAGTCCAAACACCAGTAGGTGTAAAGCCTGTGGGATATAAGTGAGTTTTCATAAGAAAAAGAAATGAAGATAATGTGATCGTTCGCTACAAGGCACGCCTTATAGCCCAGGGCACTACAACAAAACTAGTCATTTACAACTTCTAAAAAAGGTTGTAATAGGGGTACGACAACTTTTTAACAAACGTTGTAATATGCGAAGTTGTAATAGGGTCAGCTCCTACGACCACTTTTTCTGCATGTTGTAAGAAAACGTTGTAATAAGTAAATATTACAACTTTTAATAAACGTTGTGTAAACTTTTATTACAACTTTTAATAAAGGTTGTGTAAACTTTTATTACAACTATTATAAAAAGTTGTGTAAAGGAATATTACAACTTTTTTCAAAAGTTGTGTAAACTACTATTACAACTTTTATAAAAGGTTGTATAAATAGATATTACAAATTTTAATAAAAGTGGTGTAAACTTCTATTACAACTTTTAATAAACGTTGTGTAAACTTTTATTACAACTTTTTATAAAGGTTGGGAAAAGCTCTATTACAACTGGTTTAAATAGTTGTTTAAAACTCTACTACAACTTTTATAAAAAGTTGCGGAAAAAGCACAAAATTTAAAAAAAATTTATGCGGTTGCAGCTGTTCCAAATAAACGCACACATAATATTATTATTAGTTTTTAGCCACAAAACTAAGAATAAGTAATGATCCCTAATGGTCCACATGTCAGAAATTTCAAAATATTCCATTATTCCAAAAGAGTCTACATGTCAGAAATCTCAAAATATTTCATTATTTCAAAAGAGTCTACATGTCAGAAATCTCAAAATATTTATTAGGCTTCAATTTTTCTGTGTGCCCCCTACTGATGCCCCCTACTGATGGTCTCCCATATGCACTCCATAAAATTACAAGCTCACTGGTCTTGAGTTATGAGAGTACTGCTCCCCAGTCAGTCAACTGCCTACTGCATCCTTCGTTGTGCTACATCAATTGCTGCATCCACTTATTCATTTGACTACTTCAGTGGTATGAGAAAACACCTGTAAACAAAATACTAACAAATGAATATGGATATTAACATAGCCTATTAATAATGACTCCAGTAAGAGTGATACTGAATGACTAAGTGATACTGAATGATAATGAATGGCTGAATGACAGCAGTAATATTCAACTAGTGTGATAATACTACAAGCATCTCGATGGATGAAAATCCTGCAATGTGTGTCGGAATCAAGATAAGGTTAACAGATTAGTCGTGAATGCGGTGAATAAGTAATGATCCCAGTCAATAATTCCGGCTTTCGCGCATAAATAACTTTTTTTTAGGATTACTGAGCCTACCATGTAGGAAGTTGGGGGTGGGGTTAAGATATTTGATTAGAGTCTTAATCTATAATCAACCTTTTATATATTATGGTTATTTAAGTAGAATTTGATGTATGCTTGATAATATATTCATCGCATCTTTGCTTGAACCTAAATATATCCCTCACATGACAAGCAGAAGAACCCTAAATGCATTATCTTGAGGGGGCTCTCACTCTCATGACCAACAAGTGACCTTTCTTAATCATTTGTCAGGGATAATAAACTAAGTTTCCAATACTGAAAACTGATGCTCCTTGTTGTCAGGCTCCAAAGCAGTATGTTTTAGTAGGTTTTAGTACCAGTACTTGCATGTATTGTGGCTAAAAACTAGTACAAAAAACCATGGATATGTTCACAATTGTTTCGAGGGTTCACAAAAAATAGCTTAGCCAGTTAGCACAAATTATCATCATTGCATAATAATATTCTTAGTTGATCAAAACACCACCAGCTACAAATCTTCAAATGTACCTACTAGTATAAGAAAATTGTCATCCTTGCATAATTCCATTGGTATAAAAGTGCTAACATGTTTTTATTATTCATTGTATTTTACTGATTTAGTGGGTATCTTGACACTTGTTTTGTATGGAGCAGCATTCATTAGTTGCATACAATGAATGCAAACTTATATATGGCAACATATATAGATGTCATTAGTTGCCATAAAGCATTTACCCATAATAGACATCCTTAATGTCCAACTTGCAGAATATGCCATGAAATTTTTCGATAAATTATATGTAATTTTTGGATCATCGTATCTGAGAAATAGATATAATATGGAATTTTACCTTCTTAAGGACCCAATGTATTCTTCTTTGGATTGCCCTTCCATTTCTTTCAGCTCAGTTGATATGTTGATAACTGCATTTAAGCAAGTAATTAATTTTTTACTGTTGGTAAACAACATAATAAGAATATTTCCAATTGTGAAAGCATGGACAAAATTTAATGCAGAAAATAAAGGTACCGGGAAGTGGAGTATGGTGTCATGGCCCCAGTACTTCAATGCCGCTAAGTCATATGTATGAGTTTCAGCCGCTTCATCATCATATGCCCCTGCAAGATTTATACAACAATGTGACGGGGAATGCTACTGCATGGTCAGTTACTGCCCTTAGGTCTTGTGAAAGTTAGAACTTCTCAAGGGGATGACAGAAGTAGGAGCCAGCCGGTATATACTAATCAACCAATGCATCAATAGCAACTAGCTAACTGTTTTCTACATTATAAAATTTTTACAGCAAAGACAGTAATGCAAGTTGCACAAGAAGTAATCACCAAACCATGCTTTCAATCACAGAGATGTACTGCTAGAAAGAGGCAAATTAAGACCAAGACTAACCCAATGAAAAAAATCAAATGAACAAACAAACAAATGAACAATAGCAATTATATGGAGAAAACCAGGTTACTTGGTTCATACTTTCTTCTTATATGTCTCTGTCTGCGTAGTAATCATGTGATACTGTCACACACCAAGATATTTACATCAAATATTACCAAATGATAAGAGTCCAATGAGCAAAAAGTAATCATAATGAAGGGATAAGAAACAGACCATCCTTTTGAGAAAAAAGTAGAGCGAGCAGCCCTAATCTAAATAGATTTTCTGAAAGCATCTTTTAAAAAATTTAAATGAAAAGCAAGCATTAAATGAAAGCAATTCTGAAATTGGTTTATTCCATATCGGTTGCATGCCCACAATTTAAATTAGTATGAGCCACATGGAAGTTGATGCGTGCCTTTTTTAAGTCTTAAATAGAGAACAGATTGGATCTGGAGCTAACACGTTAGCTGGATATATCTAGCTTTCTTTCCCAATCCAGTCACTTCTTTCTTTTAAGTTCCTATAGATGGACTGTTGGATGCATATTTATGCTTAATCTTAATTTTCAAACGGACATCGAAGAAATACGAATACTTTGATAATTTTCCATCTTACATGCATTTGTTTAAGCATAAAAAACAAAAGCAAATTATACGTCTCATTCTCATACTGTAAAGCTCAAAAGTCAGAAGAAAATTGAAATTTCTTTTCTAAATTATGTCATAGGGAGTTCAACGTACACGACCCAATGGCAATGATGACTTTGGGAAAAAATAGAGTGGGCTGGTAACACTTCAAAATACAATGCTGTCATATTGAGGCTGTGCCAAATACTAAGAGACGGAGTCTCATTTATTCGGGCATCAAAATATCAAGAGATTGCAACTGACTCAATATCCTCAACTATCCTGGCAGAAAGATTGTAAAGTTTGAAAACAAGAAAAAAAAGGGTACGAATCAGATTGAACCGGACAATTCAGTCATGAACATGTGGATCAATCGAACCAATTCGAACCACATAAAAAAAGGTTCACATAGTTTAATTGTTGATAAATGCACTGACCAAATGTCAACATATCAATGTTGATAGCAAGCGATATTTTAATATAAATGAATTATGTATATTACTAGAAGATGTCTCACAATAAAAACCGGTTCAATTTAGTAGTTAAAACCATAAAAGACCAACCTGCTTGTCTTTTTGGTTCGACGACCAATCATGTTCGGGCTGGTGGTAAGTAATGCATATAGCCTAAAGCAAGTACAGTTACCTGCACAGTCAAAAATATAGTAGGATAGCATGGTAGTTAAATCTTTATGGGGAAGGTGCAAACCAAAGGTAATGACAGAACCAAGCAAATTAGAGTTAAAAGTACATCACTTGTAAATAGAAAATACTAAACTGTAGCAATAATCAAGTCCTTCAAGATTTATACCTGGTGACCTGTAGAGGATAAACGAATCGGTATCCTAGTTGCAATAATCAAGTCTAAATTACCGACAACCTCCAACATGAAACATATATACATATAATCAAGTCTAAATTACCGCAAAATAGGCGTATCAGAGTACATGTTATCTTTCCTACAAAAAACATGCATCACATTTCGCCTGCTGGAGGCGGGCTTTGGTTCCCATCCGGACCAGACTTTTAACAAAAAGCAGCTATCCAATCACATGGAACCCAATTACCGGGCCAAGAAATGTAATTATTCTTAACTAATGTGTATAGTAAAGATGGTACATGACAAATATTATAGTACAAATATTATAGTACGTATTCTTAAAAAGATGATGACAACATATCATGAATTTTATCAACAAATAAATTATTGTTCATCTAGCAATCAAACACACCGAGCAGTTAATGGATTATAGAATGCAAGGCATTATCATATAAATTTCAGCATCAATATCCGAATTCAATCCTGCATATAGCAGGCACAATATCCACAAACGATCAGTTTTAAAATGGATGGAACCACTTCTCAACAATTCAGGAAATAATGGGATCATCTGCATAAAGAAATTGTAACCCATAAGTGACAATGATGACAACAATAACAAAAAAGAGCAACAAGAACAGACTCTATTACATCAAAAGACTCTTAGATCTTTAGTTAAGATAAGCATAAGAATACCTCCAGGTCCATCGTCTTGGATCTCATTAGGTATTCACTCAATGTAAGAAAATGATTATGAGAAGGATCCAATAATATGAGAGAAGCCTCTGCAGCAAATATAGCTATCACAGAAGGATGTTACACTGATATCTGAATTTAAATTGATAAAATTTGTGACTTCATTAATCAATACAAAGTAACTTAACATTAGCCAGCCCAAAAGACAAAGACGGGATGTACTGCAATTACATATGCATGCATGCATCTGTGTATGAGTGGTGTAGTTTACAGATCCGTAAATACTAGTCTTCATGCATGTGTTGCACATGAGGAACAAAAACCGGATGAACTGTTGCATTTTCCATTATTTAGAATTATAAAATTGAAGCATTTATAGATTCATACAACATTCAGAACCTTACAAATAAATTTTGCATCACATAAAGTTAAAAGGTTCATGTAACGCTCATGCAACACTATATAAGCATCAATAGAAAGCAGTGGTTTCGGCACTATATAGCCCATATAGCATGAAGACTCATAAACAATATCACTAAGTCTTTGATCCGTACCTTGTGGATGGAAAGATTCTACAAGGGATAACCGACTGAGAAAGGTGAGTGCAAAGTGAAATCTGCAGTAAGTGCAAAGGAGCCAATTTTTGTTAGAAAAGAACAAAATTTTTAGAAATGCATATGAATGAAAGGATGATAGATCAGAGGATAAACACAAGTAGAAACCCATCATCCATGACCAAGTAACAAGACAAGGACTGTTAACTAATAATCAGTTGGGTTATCAACAAAAAATTTAAGCGCCGCCCTTTTACTGCGAGAATTTGTTTCGTGGTGAATCAAATGCAGCACCAACTTAAGGTAACCCTTGCCAGATTGTAGATAGCTGTTTGAAGCCATTTGGAATTAGAAGCGATGTACTGTTGAAGTGTGTGAGTGGCATATATGTACAAATTAACATGCACTGGAATGTATAAAAGAAATCACCATTGAGAATCAACAAAGAAGGGTGTAGTTGAGGCATTCTGTCAAACACGTATAGCTAAAATTAAGGTGAATTTAAAATGATTTGTAGTTTACACCATACTATCCCTCACATTTTTAGTATATTAAGGTGAACCTAATGGCACACCATGTTTCTAGCTTTAAGAGGAATTATTCCCTTGCAGCATATCAACAAAGGATATGTCTATGTCTATGAAGACCAAACAATTCTCATGAAGAATTCCGATCCTATCACAAACGATTCGACAAGCTAACTGAGTTACAGCAATTGTAGTTAGAGTAATCTCCAAGTTAAATTGAACAATTAGTTAGTCTGCATATTGTTAACGATGTCTGAGGAATAAATAAGTATTCAGTGCCAATCAACACTCTTTAAGTTGTTAGTAACATATTTGAAGCCTGTCATCTTTTGAATAGAATTGCTTCGCAGAAGCATATGGGAAAACAAAAGTAAGGTAATCATATTCAATGTCAATTATGAAACCCAAGGCTCTTACGCTACAATGGCACCCGAGATATTATGTTACATAGCTTCAGGAGTTGTATCTTAAGGATACAAGCGATACGATTATTTATAACTAAGAAATGCAGTTTCTTGGATGCTCACAGTAATATGGAGCCAAGAAATACATACGTTCCTCCCAATGCAATAACCAACATTAACCAATGAATGCAAAGCTACATCATGCAATGTAACTAAGGTAAGGCTGATGCAACTGGGTAGATAAAGCTGACTATGAAGAGCTTAAAAAATTATAATCGCACACACCAAAAATATAAGTTTTAGCATCTATATTTCAACAATTTCTTGTTAAATGACCATCTAATCATGAAAGGTCAATAAACTACAAAATCCATGCCAACCCCAACCAAACGCAATTTTGTTGGCTGAATAGATGTCACTTGTTCTTAAAATATTCACCTTTGTAGCAAAATTAAGTGTAATTTTCTCTACTAGCTGCAATCCTTTCTGACTTCTGACTACTAAGTTCAACCAAATCCCTGACTCAGCATCCTACCTTCCTGGATGACCTAAATATCTATACAACACATGCCTTTAATCACTAAGAAATTAGTACCTTTCTATTATTTAGGTACAACTAACAATATTCTTCGATGGTAAAATGTAAGAATTTATTCAAACAGCTCATAACTGAAGGACGTATACGATAATTCATCTGTTCGCATGCACGTACAAGTATCAAAATCATCAACGAGATAAACTTTAGTATAACTTACAACTACCCATAAAAAAATCCAACTTCTTACAAGAATCTCAACAAGCCATCATCCAAACCCCAATTTTACCACAAAAAACATAAGAACACCATCTCACCTTGGCCAAATTAGGATCAAAAGCCACGCACGCCTTGTTTTGACAGGGGCCTTGATTTGTGAAAAGATTTTCAGATGTTAGAATTTTACCTAAATATACATAAATGTTCAAAAATTCAAGAGAAGCCTAGAAACCTAACCTTTTTGATTGACAGAAGACCGATCCGATCTCTAGTCTCCAATGAAATTAGGGTTAGAATTGGGAGCTTCAGTGCTCCTCAATTCCTGATTTTGATCGACATGTATTGGAGGGTGAATTAGGGTTTTTCGACGGCGGTTGAATCCTTGGTCCCCGTCGACTGCATCCGCCACGACTGTCAATACCACTGTTGGTGGAGCCTAGCCCACATCGAACTCGCTGGTGGAGTGAAAATTAGGGGTATAACTTGATGGCGTTAGACGGTGTCGGGGACGGTGTCGGGGATGGTGTCATGTCGAACCACTGACGATCAAATTCTCCGACGACGGAGACGCTTTCTTCAACCTGACGGAGGCGACGGAGTGGACGCACAGGATTAATCTTGGAAGATCGCCTGGGGTTTTCTTCAGCGCCGCGGCAAAAATTTTGGGGCAAAAAAATTTGGGGCACGTGGGAAATTTTAGAGCCACTGCAAAAATTTGAGGCGTATGTGTTTTAAGCGCAACTCCTGTAAAAGCTATTCTAGTTACTTATTTACAAGTTTGCCATTAAAGGAGTCACAAGCTTGCCACTAATTGAAAATCACTTATTACAACTATTCAAGAAAAAAGTTGTAATAACTATTTTTTACAACTATCAATTTAAAAAAGTTGTAATAAACATTTTTACAACTTTCAGAAAATAAAAAGTTGTTGTGTCAAAATTAAAATTTACAATTATTCAGAAAAAGAAGTTGTAATAACTATTTTTTACAACTACCCTCGATAAAAAAGTTGTAATCAACATTTTTTACAACTTTCAAACAAAAAAAGTTGTGGTAAACATTTATTACAACTACCAAAGTAGAAACGTTGTAACATGAAAGTTGTAAATGACTAGTTTTGTTGTAGTGGGGTTTTTTCCAAAGACCAGGGATTGATTACGAAGATACGCATTCCCCGGTCATGAATGTGAACACATTCCGATTTTTAATAAGCCTAACTTCTCTGGAAAACCTACAAATGCAGCTCATAGACGTTGTGACTGCATGTCACGCCCCGCTTCCCATTATACTTGGGAGCGAGGACGCGAGCGGATCCGCATGTGCTTAAAGCAAGAAGGAGGAAAAAAATACCTCCTTCTTGCTTTAAGCTCCCAAGTATAATGGGAAGCCTAAAACCTGTCACGACCCGCTTCCCATTATACTTGGGAGCGAGGACGCGAGCGGGTCCGTGTCACGCCCCGCTTCCCAAAAACATGGAGGCGAAGCGTGAGAAGGTCCGCACGGACTTGAAGCTGCAAAACCGCAAGTCCGTTAAGCGTCAAATAAAACGAAGTAGCAGGTCCCTGTAATGTGACTCAGAACAACAATAATAATAATAGCAAAAGAGACGAATAATATAGCATTCATTCAACTCATAGTCCAACAAAGTCCACAACCAGAAATGCCACCGGCAACAAAAGAGTCAAAAGTACAAGGCCCGGCATGGCCAAAGGAAACTAACAAAACGGTGCTACTCACCGACAACCACCGCTAGCAAAGAAAGAACGGAAGATCTCTAAGATTGATCACCGGTATCTTCGTACT
Organism: Scilla litardierei; assembly: GCA_030789695.1. NCBI lineage: Eukaryota > Viridiplantae > Streptophyta > Magnoliopsida > Asparagales > Asparagaceae > Scilla > Scilla litardierei. The sequence continues at coordinate 648,568,184 of CM061142.1, read as the reverse complement.
CCACGTCACCAACAGGTTCGGGCACGAACTCCACGAACTCGTCACCCTCCGCAACTGTCTCTGGCTCAGCAACTAACATGCGTCACCCAAAGAGAAGGGGCACATGTCAGCAAGTCTAAAAAGACTTGTGCAAGGAAACTATAAAGGTAAAGCAACCTAACAGTTCTACAGTAAAGTATGACATGGATATAAAATGACAAATGACATGTCATGACAATTATACAAGTAAAAGACAGGTACTGGAATTGTAATCACGTCGTGCACAGAGATTCCGTCCTTTGGCTAGAGTGGCTGTACGGGCCAACTCTTACACTCAAGTGACCGTTTATCCCTACCCCTCCACGTGTGTCGAGCCAGGGCATTACCCCAGAACACGGAATGCTCGCTTCTGGATCACGAGCCAGGAAGTGTTTTTAACACGGATGGCGTAGGGTTATGCCCGCATAACGGGTGCCTAGCCGGTAACACGGAAACATGGATTGTACTAGTAGTGTAGCGTGTGCTACGATGCAAGTTTAACTAGGATGACATGTACGATGCAATGCATGGCAGTTAATCAATTCAAATGCGTACAGTTAATAAATTTAAACATGGCAGATATCATTACATAACTGATATGGCAAGGTGTCGGATCTAGCTTCGTTGTCAAGCTAGATCACAAAGTTGCGCCTAGATCGCTATCATTTCACGATCTAGTCTCTTTCACGCTAGTACGAGGAATTGGCCTAAAGACATGGCCTAAGAAAGTTGGCAAGTTTCACTTGCCTGTTTCCGGTGATGTCCGTTGTCGTGGGTTCGTCTCGTTGAGCGTTACGCTAAGGAGCGATTGGTTCTCTGTTTTGATTGAAAATATTCTTGAATTAGGTTCATCCCAAGATATTTAAATAATAATTCATTCTATTAGGTTCTCTACCTTAGGGTGATGTCCAAAACATAATATAGACATAACCTACTATTAATACTAGGTTATAATATTTGTAACATTATTGAATGTTTCTGCTAATATCATAGTTTAGAGATGTTTGGCCTGGCAGGTATAGAATACGCGGATGTTAACAGAATTTACCCTTATTTATAAGCATGCGAAGGAATTAATAATGAAATGATTCTATGGTTTCGTATTGAATTTATGCTATATTGGATGTGCCCCTGTATTATTATTGAAGACTTTTGAAGTTCAGTTCAAAGAAAATGTAACATTTGGTTCAAAATATTCCCAGAAGGATGGAGTATTTACTAAGTTAACTTACTGGCACTAACAATTAAAACCAAATGTCAACATTACTATTGCAACTAAGGTTATAAATCATTACTAGCTGTTATCCTATATGTTTCATTAATGAACATATGGTACTGCTCATAAAAATATCCTTCATCAATAAGAATTTCCGTTCTCACTCCTGAAGAGGGGCAACTAACAGGGTGTAACATGAGTAACTAATAAATTAATGCATGCACTTCATATACCCAACTGACATCACATTAACCTGTAGGTTTAACAAACATATATGCTTGTGGGGGGTAATGTTCATTGGCCGAACAGCAGCATTCAACTTAAAAGCTCTAAGAGTTTCATAGGTACGGTACGGTTGCAACCCTCTACAGGTCAATTTAAAAGCTAATCTATATAAACTTACAGGCTCTTATGAGTGTATATGAGATACTAGACACAAGTTCAAGTTTAATTTATATAGCCAATATTGTATTTAACTCTCCAATTGCATTGAAAATAACTTACCAGCTTAAGTTCGTGATTCCCTCTTTATCTTAATAATCTCAATACTAACTTAATACTGACCCAGGCATACAACAATAGCACATGCTGTAACTTTTTTTTAAATATAAAACTAATTCATATATCACTTACTTGTTTTAATAAAGGAAGGCCTTGGGTTCACTTGCAGAGGCGACATCGATCTTCGATACGGCAGCTCGGGGTTGATGGAGATGCGGCGAGAGACACAGGGTGGTCGAAGGCGGCGCGGCAATGGCGACTGGGGTTCCGGCGGCGTCGTTCGGTGGGTCGAGTAAACAGAGAGGGCGGAGGAAAGCTCTGGGCTTGGTCGCCGGGTGTTGGGCACTGGGTTGCACCGGACGGGGAGGAGAGGTGTGGGCGTTTGCCGGTTGGGGCTGTGCGCGGCTGAGGGATGGCCGGAGTGGGGCGTACGGTGACAGGGAAATTTCGTTTGATCTTTGGTTGGCTGCGGCGCACTGTTGTGTGTGTAGGGCCTGGTTTCTGCTAGCTTTGAAACCTAGGGGATTTTAATATATCATAGGGTTATGGAGAGAGAGAACGGGGGAGAGAAATTTGGGGGGTTGTTTGTTGACGTGGGATGATGGGTGACATGGGAAACGTGATGTGAGGGATGAGTAGTTAAGATATTATTAAATCTGTTTGTTATAAGATTTTTTTACTCTTTTGAAAGAAAATCCCACCCGTTCCCATTTTTTTTAATAATATTATTGCTTAAAACAAAATGTTAAAGTTTTGAAAACCAACGAAAGTGGATGTTCATTATATATTATTATATATATATATATATAAACCAACGAAGTGGATATTCATTATATATTATTATATATATATATATATATTAAAACATTAATAATAATCGGTTATTACAAATTTGTGTCCGACGTCTAAAAATTAAAAGGAAGATACCGGGGCGATCGCGCCTTCGAGAGAGTCGTGTGTACGGGGTCCAATCGCGCGTCCGAACTACGGAAAGCAGTAAAAAATCAAATACACAAAACGCACACGAAACACGGCTACGCGCTAAAATACATACGGTCGGAAAGTGACCGTTACAGTCCGCATGTGCTTAAAGGAATAAGGAGGTACTTTTTTTCTTTTCTTCCCTCCTTGGTTTAAGCACATTACGCGTCTGTGTGATAACATCCTTGCAGATTCTTGCATGCAACTCAAACAACACAGATAATATTTTATTACAATCTCAAATCTCAAAAAAAGATTACGACAATGTAGGAAATAAAAGAGAGAGAGTCAACGCCCATACAAATTTAGAAAGATACAACAATGTACAAAAAATGATGTGATGGCACATCGCAACCTCAGCGAAGGAATTTAGCGGCAAGGCACTCCTGATCAACCTGCTTAGTCTCTAAGCAACTCCTCAGCAAACCTGTCTAATACTTGACGTATATTTCACAAGACAAGGAAATATACGTTAGCGAGGGTCGCTCGGCAAGATTTAGAAGGTTAAGATAATTGACCCTCGGCAAGGTTTTCAAAAACAATTTGATGACAATCAGCGTAACAAAAATAGAATTTACAATAATTAAAGCATGTCCAGAGTGTGTACAGCAATAAACATGGCAAGTGTGTGTGTACAGCAATAAGCCTGGCAAGTGTGTGTGTACAGCAATAAACATGGTAAGTGTGTGTGTACAGCAATAAGCATGGCATTAGTGTGTGTGTGTACCGCAATAAACATGGCAAGTGCGCGTGTACAGCAATAAGCATGGCATTAGTGTGTGTGTGTACAGCAATAAGCATAGCACTAGTGTGTGTGTACAGCAATAAGCATGGCAAGTGTGTGTACAGCAATAAGCATGGCACTAGTGTGTGTGCACAGCAATAAGCATGGCAAGTGTGTGTACAGCAATAAGCATGGCATTAGTTCACGAACAAGGTAGGAGTGACCAGCAGAGTACGCAGTCCTCAATAGTAGCAACATGGGTAAAAGAACATGGCAATCAATCAAGTGCGCCTAGTGAAAAGTCCAATGTCTGAGGGGGGAAGTGACTAACATTACACCCAAGCCAACGGGAGCTACCCGTGGCTCTATACTCACCGACCCGGCCAGGTGTCGGTCAAGTTCACCAATAGAGTGCAATCCAGCTTTCCGACCTCTACTACATTGGACTACCCCACCCAAGTGTCATGCTGGAACACGAGCTAGCCTGATCGATCACACGAGTTCACAAATGCTAAACCGCCATATACTGGATCACGAGCCAGACTAGTTATCATGCGACCCTACTGGAACACGAGCCAGACTAGTCACATATGACCGACGGGAGTAACCAATCAATAAGCACGATTCCACGATTTCAAGGTAATCTGTTCCGTCAATATGTTCCATTAATACATATTCCATCAACAACCATTCAATCAAGAGTGTACAAGCAGGTTAATTATCAGCATGCATTATGAGAGGACACAATAATAGCGATTCTTGGTTTAACAAATAATGTAACAACACCTTAAAACATGTGGGAAGAATGCACACTTGCCTGTTATGACGATGTGGGTGCCCAGTTAATCACGATGAAAGGCGTTTATATCTGCGTCAATAGATTCAATGTCGGGTTACTATGAAATTAACTTATTAATGGTATAACCTATTACTGGTAAGCCAAGTTTACTGATTACTTACAGCAGGTATACATATAGTTCATATGCTATGTAGACTAACATATTATAATAATTACTTATAAGCTAACATGATACTGGTAATATATACACACACACACCCAGCAGCGTCTAGACTAACAAATAATCGGGTATGTAAACAGTGTCCATCGGTTATAAAAATGATTTACTGAGTACAAAACAACTTTATTATAATAGATAACTAATATAAGATAACAGATATGAATTATATATTATAGTATTCTCTTATGCATTAAACTGTTCATGCAAGGAATCTAAACTTACCTTTTACGTTATCACTTCCTTGTCTTTGCTGCAGGGTGGAGAGTCGTGACGACAGCGGCTGACGGTGTCGACGGGAAAGCGCCCAACGGTGATGAGATATGGGCGTCGTCGTCGTCGTGTACGGCGGGGTGGCGAGCTCGCGCTACGCTTAGGCGAAGGGCTGGAGACGGGCGAACAGCGACTGGGGGCTACGGCAGCAGCGGTCCTGGTGTGTCGAGGGTGGTGCGTACTGGGGTGTGGTCGGGAGCGGGTCGGAGGTCGCATCGGAGGAGGCTGGGTGCCGATTGAAGGGCGGCGGCTTGAGGGCGCGGTCCCCTGAGGCTGAGGTCGACGAGGGGCGCCTGGGCTGCACGTGGAGCGTGAGTTGGCCGGTGGGAGGAGAAGCGGCTGACCGGAGGCGGGGTTGGTTGTCGGGGAGGCGGGATCGGGCGGCGGACTGAGGCGAAAGGCGAGGTGACTGGCGAGCTTGGGGATGGAAGGCGCGACGGCGAGTTCGTATGCTCGGGGATGGTAGCGAGAAGAGGAAGATGGAGAGCTGGGCGGAGAACTGAGGGGAGCTCTTGGGAGGGCGGTCTGCGGTTCGTGGCTGTTAGATAATCTAGCTGTTTTGTTTTAGCCGTTAGTTGTTTTCTTGTTTAAACTCAAATAGCGCACAGCGAACTCGTCAAGGGCATGCTGTTATGCGCCGCGCATGTAGGAGAACGTGGCCAACGTCTCAAGCGCATGACCGAGTCCGGAGGGAGTGAAAACCTCACGATCAGGTTGTTGCAGATTTTTCGGCACGATTTTTTAGTTGGTTTCGTTTTTGCTTTAATAAATGGAGAAGGAAGCAAACGTCATGCTGCACCAATTGCAGCACAAATCTAGTCTTGCTGAGCTTTAGTGTCCACGCAAAAATCGAGTGAGTGCTCTGTTTTCTTTCTCCACTGCTTGCGTGAGTTTGTGTCAGGGCGGTCAAGTGGTATCAGAGCCCGGTTCGAGTTCTTCGGCACCTTGCGATGGAGCGCATCCCCACCAATCAAGCGGCAAGCGGCCATGGGCGCGAGCTTGCGCTACCGCAGATGATGAAGGAGCCGTGCGGGACAACGACGTACCCCATCCTGACACGATCAAACTACAGCGACTGGGTCCTCTTGATGAGGGTCATCCTGCAGGCGAGAGGCCTGTGGCGGGTAGTTGAGGGCGCAGAGGCCGTCACCGACGACGCCGGCTACCGCAACGATCGCAAGGCGATGGAGGCCATCCTCCGCGCCGTGCCGTCGGAGATGATCGCAACTCTGGCGGTAAAGCCCACGGCAAAGGAGGCGTGGGAGACACTCAAGACCCTGCGCATGGGGTCTGAACGTGTGCGCGACGCCAAAGCTCAGACGCTCAGGACCGAGTTCGAGGAGCTGAAGCATAAACCTGGTGAGTCAATCGATGAGTTGTCTTTGCGTCTAACCGGCATTGTTAGCAAACTATCTGATCTCGGTGACGAGATCAAGGAGAAGCAAGTCATGCAGAAGTTCCTACGCGTCATCCCCAAGCGGTACTCGCAGCTGGTCATGTCCGTGGAGAGCTTGCTCGACCTGAACACTCTCTCGATGGAGGACCTGACCGGTCGTTTCAAAGCGGCCGAGGAACGGTTTGAGCTGGAGGCGGCAGAGGATCGCAGCGGCAAGCTCCTGCTGTCGGAGGAAGAGTGGCTCGCGCGGATGCGGCGGCGCGAACATGACGGCTCCTCCAGCCGTGGTGGTAGCGGCATCATCCCAAACAAGCGCCGAGGCAAGGCGCAGGACGCGCGTGGCAAGGAGGTCGTGCGCGACGGCGGCGGCATGGCATTCGGTGCCAGCCGCGACGTCAAGAAGGACAAGTGCCGGTACTGTGATAAACTGGGGCACTGGGCGCGTGATTGCAGGAAGAAGAAACGCGACGAGGCCGCCAACCTCGTGCAGGTGGAGGATGAGGAGCCCGCACTCCTCATGGCTGAAGTTGCATCGCTCACCGTGGCACAGGCCGAGTCAGAACACTGCGGCGGCGACGGATCTGTCTTTCTCAACAAAGAATGCGCCGAGGTCCTGCTCGGCAAGGAGGATGACGTGAAGGACGCCGTCTGGTACCTAGACACTGGGGCGTCAAATCACATGACGGGCGACCGCGCTGCGTTCACCGAGCTGGACGCAGGCGTGGCTGGGTCGGTCCGGTTCGGCGATGGCTCACTGGTGGAGATCAGAGGGCGCGGCACTGTGCTTTTCACGGCGCATGGTGGCCGGCACCGCATGTTCACCAACGTCTACTACATACCCAAGCTCCGCAGCAACATCATCTCCCTTGGGCAGCTCGATGAGGTGGGCTGCGAGGTGCTAATCAGAGGCGGCGTCATGCGCGTGCGAGATCGACAACAACATCTTCTCGTCAAGGTAACGCGGACTAGCAACCGGCTGTATGTGATTTCCCTTAATGTTACGAAACCGGTGTGTATGTCAGCTAGTACAGGGGACACTGCTTGGCTGTGGCATGGGCGTTTCGGCCATCTGAACTTCGAGGCACTGCGCAAGCTCGCGCACGATGGCATGGTGCGCGGACTTCCTCACATCGAACACGTAGACCAACTCTGTGACGCGTGTCTCGTCGGCAAGCAGAAGCGCGCACCCTTCCCGCAGATGGCGAATTATCGTGCCGAGGGTCGCATCGACCTCGTACACGGTGATCTTTGCGGGCCCATCACCCCAGCGACACACGGAGGGAGGAAGTACTTCCTCCTCCTCGTCGACGACAAAACCCGCTACATGTGGGCCACCTTGCTGACATACAAGGATGAGGCGGCGGCCGCGATCAAAAAGTACCAAGCTGCTGTCGAGGTGGAGACCGGGAGGAAGCTGCGCATGCTGCGTACAGATCGAGGTGGCGAGTTCACCTCTGTGGAGTTTGGGGACTACTGTGCCGATCGCGGCGTGCACTGGCAGCTGACGGCGCCGTACTCCCCGCAGCAGAACAGCGTCGTCGAGCGACGGAACCAATCCGTCATGTCCATGGCGCGTTGTCTGTTGAAGGCGAGGAAGATGCCGGGTGCATTCTGGGGGGAGGCAGTCAGCACGGCGGTGTTCATCCTGAACTGCTCGCCGACCCAGAGTGTGCGTGGCATGACTCCGTACGAGGCTTGGCACGGGAGGAAGCTGGCGGTGCACTTCTTCAGAACGTTCGGCTGCATCGCACACGTTAAGGTAACAAGGCCTAACCTGAAGAAATTGGATGATCGCAGCATCCCCATGGTGTTGATCGGCTATGACATCGAGTCCAAGGCTTACCGGGTGTATGACCCGATGAGCAAGCGCGTGTGTGTGACACGCGATGCCGTGTTCGATGAAGCAGCGTGCTGGGACTGGGTTGGCTCCGATGCGGGTTCGTCCTCGTTCACGGTGGAGTACACACCGTCCTTCGCAACGGCATGCGGGGGAACCACCACGTCGACACAAGAGGGAGCAGCAACACCACCTGCGTCCGAGCCGGCCACACCGCGTGCACGGACACCCGAGCCGGACACGCCTACCCCGTTGCGCGCTTCACCGACGCCTGAGCCGAATGCCGTGGAGTTTGTGTCTCCACCGCCCGATGCAACACTTGCGGCAGTGATCGGCAACAACGGGGCACCTCGACGCTACCGCACCGTCAGCAACGTGTACGCCACGACAGGCGAGCACGTGATGGACCCAGAGGAGCTACTGCTCACGACCGATGACGAGCCAGTGACGTTCCAGGAGGCTGAGCCGCATGCATGCTGGCGGAGGGCGATGCTCGACGAGCTGGGCTCGATCGTCGAAAACCACACTTGGACGCTAACAGAGTTGCCTGCAGGTAAAAAGGCGATTGGGCTGAAGTGGGTTTTCAAATTGAAGAAGAACAGCACCGGCGAAGTGATCAAGCACAAGGCCAGGCTCGTGGCAAAGGGCTATGTCCAGCGCGCGGGGATCGACTTCGATGAAGTCTTCGCTCCCGTGGCTCGACTGGACTCCGTCAGAGTGTTACTAGCGGTCGCAGCGCACGCCAGCTGGGAAGTACACCATCTCGACGTCAAGTCCGCATTCCTGAACGGCGATCTGGAGGAAGAAGTGTATGTAGCGCAGCCGCCCGGATTTGTTCGAGACGGGCACGAGCACAAAGTATTGCGGCTGCACAAGGCTTTGTACGGACTGCGTCAAGCTCCTCGTGCGTGGAACGCCAAGTTGGATGACACACTGTTATCACTTGGGTTTCACAGGAACGAAACGGAGCATGCAGTATACACCCGGGGTGTCGGCGATGAGAAGCTGCTGCTTGGCGTGTACGTGGACGATCTGATCGTCACGGGCGCGCATTTGAAGGCCATTGATCATTTTAAGCAGGAGATGAAGGCCAAGTTCCATATGAGCGACCTCGGCAAGCTTAGCTATTACCTCGGCATCGAGGTACGACAAGGCACCGGTGAGATCACGTTGTGGCAGACTGCGTACGCGGCCAAGGTGCTCGAGAAAGCGGGCATGACCGGTTGCAACCCGGACCACGTCCCAATGGAGCCACGACTGAAACTGAGCAAGGAGAGCTCAAACCCACCGGTGGATACGACACTCTACCGGAGTATCGTCGGGAGTCTACGCTACTTGGTACACACTCGGCCCGACATCACGTTCGTTGTCGGCTACGTCAGTCGCTTCATGGAGTCACCCACAACCGAGCATTGGAGCGCCGTCAAGCACATACTCAGGTATATTGCTGGCACTATTGGCTACGGATGTCGCTACGCCAAGGACATTTCCGGAGCTAAACTCGTGGGGTACAGCGACGCCGACATGGCCGGCGATGTCGACGACAGAAAGAGCACTACCGGCGTGGTGTTCGTTCTCGGGGGAAGCCCGATAAGCTGGCAATCACAGAAGCAGAAAGTGGTTGCCCTATCGTCTTACGAGGCGGAGTACATTGCCGCAACTACTGCAGCGTGCCAAGGTGTGTGGCTCGCACAGCTGCTCAGTGATCTTCTCGGCAAGGAGGCTGGGGGAGCTACTCTACTCGTGGACAACAAATCAGCGATTCAACTTTGCAAGAATCCTGTTTTCCACGACCGGAGCAAACATATCGAGACACGCTACCATTTCATCAGGCAGTGCGTCGAAGGCGGCAAGATTGCCGTCGACTACGTCCACACCGACGATCAGCTAGCGGATCTACTGACAAAAGCACTTGGACGGGTCAAGTTCCAGGGCCTGCGCGCGAAGCTCGGCATCGTCAACATCCAGAACAACTAGATTAGGGGGAGTTTGTTAGATAATCTAGCTGTTTTGTTTTAGCCGTTAGTTGTTTTCTTGTTTAAACTCAAATAGCGCACAGCGAACTCGTCAAGGGCATGCTGTTATGCGCCGCGCATGTAGGAGAACATGGCCAACGTCTCAAGCGCATGACCAAGTCCAGAGGGAGTGAAAACCTCACGATCAGGTTGTTGCAGATTTTTCGGCACGATTTTTTTAGTTGGTTTCGTTTTTGCTTTAATAAATGGAGAAGGAAGCAAACGTCATGCTGCACCAATTGCAGCACAAATCTAGTCTTGCTGAGCTTTAGTGTCCACGCAAAAATCGAGTGAGTGCTCTGTTTTCTTTCTCCACTGCTTGCGTGAGTTTGTGTCAGGGCGGTCAGTGGCGGTCGGAGATCAGAGTGGCGGGGCGAGTCGTGGCGTGGGCATGTGGGTCGGAGCGGGAGGAGGCCACCGGAGAGTTGTTCGGTGTTATGGGAGGTAGTCTGGGTTTTTGGGTTCGAAGAGAAGGCGACGGCGCATGGCGTTTTGAAGGGGAGAGGGGCGATGTGCACGGGGACGTGTGCGGATGTGGGGATGATTGGTGACGTGGGATGATCACTCGGAACAGCCCATGCACGTAGGGGAAAAGTGCAGTTAAGATTTGTTAAAAGGGATTCTGTTAGGATATATTAGTTATTAGGATTATTAAATAGTTAGATTATATAACTGATACGTCTATTTTACGAAGGCCCAACAACATAGGCCCAAAAGCACAGCCCATCGAACGAAGCCCGAAAGATACGAGCCTGGGTGCCCGACCGCCGATCGGAAGCCCATCTGCGCGATCAGTCCCGTCCGGAAAAGCCCCATAGAGGGCCCCCAAATGTCGATCCGACCCGGCCCCGATGAGGCACGAGTCACTCACCCGCTCCAGCGATAACCGTTCCCCCGATCCCGTGGTCACTTAATGGCTGTAATGGGGAGGTGCTGGGATGGCGCAGGGAGCGGCGACGGGGGGGGGGATTGAGGGGGCACGATCAAGGGCAGACGAGCGACGTGGGTTAGGGGCAATCACGGCGGGAGGCCTATAAGAGTGCTAGGAGGACGACAGAACAAGGGACCGCATCTCAGGTATCCAAAACCTAAGGTACTCCATCAACGACCTAGTTCCCCCATTTCACCTCCTTCCTCCCCCGCTCGCGCCGTGAGACGCCGTACCGATCTCCTCTCGAGTCGTACCGTCTCCGCCGGGTCTCCTCTTTCAGATCATTGTCTGACTTAGGCATCGGAGGGGTTTTGGCCGGAACCAAGGTCCGGCCCCCCTGACGAGTGTTCTCATCTACGCAGGAGGATATCCAATCCACGGGCCGAGGCTTCCCCTCCGCCCCTCGCCGACCACGCCACCAGCTGGACGATCGAGGCTTCCCCTCGTCGTCCGACCGCCTAGGCCGAGCACAACCGACCGAGGCCGAACGTCTCAACCCAGGCCGAGGCTTCCCCTCGCCCTACCGACGACCGAGGACCCCGATTCGACCCAGCCGACGCGCTCCACGTCGTCTGCAGATCCGACTCGAGCCTCGTCTGCACCAACTCGACTCACCCGAGGGACCCAAGCGGGCCCCTTGACCACGTTGACCGGGTTGTCCACGGTCAACGCTTTTGTAGTGAGAAAACACTCTGAAACATCTGGCGCCGTCTGTGGGAACGAACTGTCCCACGAAGAAGCAAACCACACCAGCAATGGCACGAGCCAACAACGGTAGGAAACGCATGCCCCCCATCCCGGAGGAAGGGAATGGCGCATCCAACGGCAACCTCGAAGACACGCCCGTTAACAATCACCCCGCCCCCACAACTGAAGAGATTGGCGGGACGGAACTGGCCACACAGGGACAACTCCGTGCCCTGGCTCAGGAGACCAACGCGAACATCCAGACGCTGGTCGCGGCAGTGCAGCACCTCGTCAGCACTGCGCCAGCTAACGGAGGCGTGTTGAGCGACGACCATCGTTGGACGGGGATCCCCCGCTCTTACGATCCGCTGTGGTCGATGACCGAGGGAACCAAAGACCGAACACGGAGCGTCGGTTCACGTTGTCTGGCTCCCGTCAGGCGAGATCGCGCGCCTCCTCCCCTCATCGTGAAAGGAGCCGAAGAGAAACCGAAGGCACGGGGGATGAATCGGTGACTGCGTCGTCTCGTCGACCACGATCACCCCACCGCAGGAGAAGCAATCGACACCACTCGAGAGACCGATCGCGGCGGAGCGGGAGCTCCCGCCGGAGGAGCCGGGAACGCCGGGTCAGCCCGACTCCCAGTTGGCGAGGGCCGTGGAGCCGACCCCGCCGGCGCCTGTGCCCCCTCCGCCACCGAACAAACCAGAGGCGGGCGGGTGTCGAACCCCCGGGGGCATCCACGGAGACCGGTGTCCTCTGTCACGGAGAATAACCAACGCGCGGGTCCCCTCTCGATTCAAGATCCCGACGCTGGGGAAGTATGACGGGATAGGAGACCCGGGAAACCACGTGATGGACTACGAGGGGGACATGTCCTTCCAAGGAGCCGACGATGACCTGCTCTGCCGGGGCTTCTATTCAACTCTCAGGGGAGCAGCGAGGACCTGGTACCGTAGCCTACCCAGCCGCTCCATCGACAGCTTCGAGGAACTCACCCAGCTGTTCTGCAAACAGTTCATGGCAGGGAGACAGGTAAAGCCAGATGCTGAACATCTGTTTAACATAGTGCAGGGCCCAGCCGAGCCGCTCCGAAAGTTCATGCACCGCTTCAACGCAGAAAGGCTGAACGTGAACAGCCCCCCCGACCTTGTTGTCCAGACGGCCCTTAAGAAAGGGCTGCGTCATAGAGGCCTTAAGAAATCTCTGCACAATGACCCCCCGAAGGACCTCCCAGGGATCATGGCAAGGGCCGAGTGCTTCATGTTGACCGAGGGAGACCTTGGCCATTGAGGCAGGAAAGGCCACTCGAGGGACCAAACGCGGCGACAGCGGACGAGGCAGCCCCGAAAGGTACCGGACCGAGAAGAGGCCGAGAAACAGGCAGCGGGGAGAGGGTACGAGGGACGCCACCCCAGACGCCGTCCTCGCTCAAGTACAAAAGGAAGAGCGCGCCGATCGCCCCCCACCAAAGGCAAAAAGAGGTGGGAAGAGTGGGGAGAAGTACTGCAAGTACCACAAAGACAATGGCCACGACACTGAAGACTGCTGGCACTTGAAGAAGGACATAGAGAAGCTGATGAGCCGGGGGCACGCCAGGAACTTAGCCGACGAGCCGACTCACGGGGAAGGGACCTCTATACAGCCGGACAAGGGGAAGAAGATCAACACCGTCCAAGGACCCCTCCGCATCATAGAGTGAGCGGGCGAGCTCTCTCCCCCCAGTCGTAGCCTGGTCCGAGGGGATTATCTAGGTTTACATCCCTCTGTCTAGCTTTATTCCCTGTTTCCTTTCCTCCAAATGTACTAGTCCGACAGGACTCTTAAGAGTACAATTGCATTCCCTTTTGTCTTTTCTTAATCTTCGACGGAATCGACGTTTCACTAAGGGTGCAAAAGGATGAAGACCGCCGCCTCACTGGAGGGGGAGCTTTGCCCTCGCCGACCGACTCCTGCGCTCAGAAGTCTGGGGGCAATTCTCCCAGCCGGCGCGGACGCCGACCGGTCCTAAGCCGAGGAGCTTGGCCCTCGCCGACCGACTCCTGCGCTCATAAGTCTGGGGGCAATTCCCCCAGCCAGCGCGGACGCCGACCGGTCCTAAGCCGAGGAGCTTTGCCCTCGCCGACCGACTCCTGCGCTCATAAGTCTGGGGGCAATTCCCCCAGCCAGCGCGGACGCCGACCGGTCCTAAGCCGAGGAGCTTTGCCCTCGCCGACCGACTCCTGTGCTCATAAGTCTGGGGGCAATTCCCCCAGCCAGCGCGGACGCCGACCGGTCCTAAGCCGAGGAGCTTTGCCCTCGCCGACCGACTCCTGCGCTCATAAGTCTGGGGGCAATTCCCCCAGCAGGCACGGACGCCGACCGGTCCTAAGCCGAGGAGCTTTGCCCTCGCCGATCAACTCTTGCGCTCATAAGTCTGGGGGCAATTCCCCCAGCCAGCGCGGACATCATCCAGTCCTAGACCAAGAACAAGGCAACAACGCAAAATACGCGAGAAGTCCGAGTAAGTCAATTTCTTTTATAACAGTTAACCAAGGTACAAAAATGTGACTTATTTACAGGGAATCGAAGCGAAGAAACCTCTCCACAAATAATCCACTCTCGACGAATGACAAAGATCGTCACCTACAGAAACTAGGTCGACACCGACAGAGCAAAATTTGTTGACAAAAGACCCAAAGTTGTTGGCCCAAGCGAACAGCCATGCAACCAGCAATTATTGGCTCTGGAGCCGGTAGCGAAGCCGAAGGAGATAGCATGGGCAGGGATCCATTTCAAGTAGACTGGCCCAAAGCGAAGCGGATGCTAAAAAATTTGAGGATAAGGCCAGGAGGGATGGCTTAGGGAGCCCGGGCTCGAGAGGACACGTCCTCGGGCACTTCGCCCTGCTCGGAGCGAGGGGGATCGACAAGCGGGGGAGCCTGCCGAACGCGCTCCGCACAATCCCGGAAGGAAGACTGGACGACTTCGAAAATCCGAGGGGCGATGAGGTCTTCATACGTACCGAAGGCCTCCCTGAGAACCTCGAAGATCTTCTTCCCCAGGGTCCCAACGACACCCCTCTCCACCTCCTCCGCAAGCCGCGCCACCTGACGCCGATCCGATAGTTCCCTCTGAAGCTCCTCCCTCTCCAGGCGGAACGACTCAGCCGCGTCCTCAGCCGACTGCCGAGCGTCCTCCAACTTTCCCTGGAGGTCACCCACTCGCCCCTCCAGCTCGGCCACACGGAGCTTGAGATGACGAGACTCCATCTGAGCCTCCGTCATAGCTACCTCCGCCGCCCCAGCCCGCTCGTGGGCCTTCATGGAGGACTCCTCCAGCTCCCTCAAGCAGACGGCTCGGCACTGCAACTCCACGGCGAGCGCTGAACCCTGGAAGACGAGACATGGGCTAAGAAGAGGATAAAGGGAAGGAGAGGATAGCAAGATAGCCGAACCTGTTGAAGGATCCAGACCAAGGAATCCGACATCTTGTCGGCAGGGATCTTCTTGAGGAGGCTGCGGTCCCGGGGAGGGACGGAGACCTCAGCAACCTGCTGGGCCAAGGTTCGGTCGACAAACATCGAACTCCCAGGGACAACATCGAGGGAAGCCAAATTGCTCGCCAACAGGGCTCCGATCCCCGGTGATATGGGCGAGGACGCTGCGAGGGGGGTGGTTATCAAGGCTACCGGAAGATCCCCGGTGGTCGCCGCAGGGAGCACGGAACCCGCCGGACTGGAGGGATCTGCGTCCTCCTTCCTCTTCTTTCCTCCGTGAGGCTCCGAGGGCGCCGGAGGGGAGCGCTTCCGCCTTGCACCATCCCCACCCTCGGGAACCAGAGGGGGCACGCCAAGGGCAGGAGGGATTGCACCGGACCCGTCGTTACCCCCCGCCTCTTGGGCTGGCGGGGCGGGTCCGGCCCTAGCGACCCCCCCTGGAAAGAGGATCGCCAGAAGAAGAGGTGGGAGGCGCGGCCGCCACCTTACCCACAGAAGGCTCGGCTCGGCGCACCTCCTCCTCAACGGTCCGCCGAGGCGCCCTTCCAGAGGTACTACCCCGGCTCCGAGCGGCTCCACGACGGATCAGCTCATCAACATCACGGGTGAACTCGCGACCAGCCATTCCTGCAAGGGAAACCGAAATCAGGGTAAGCTACGGGGCAACCCAGGACCAAAAAAGCGACCTACCCGGAGACCACAAGACGACCTTCAAAAGTAGGTCGTCCAGCAAGGACCATATGGATTTCGCCTCCAAGGGGAGGGTTGACAGCAGCGCGGCGGCCGCCAGCTCCGCCTCAGAGAGGGCTAGCGATGAGTCGGGCCGGACCGACCCACCCCAGCCTGTCAGAATTCTGGCATCCTCCCGGAAGACCACGAAGACATAATCCGAACTCCAATCCCCCGACCAGCGGGGTAGCCCGATCAGGCATTCCCTCCTCGAGCGGGCTCGGAGTTGCAACCATGACCCGGGGCCGACCGTCTGGATCCGATAAAAGTAAAAGAGAAGGGGGAGAGACGGCTCCAAACCACGGGTACAGCAGAGCATCACGAAGCCCGTCAGTACCGCGATCGAACAGGGGGTGAACTGACAAAGGGGCACCATGAGATACTCCATGACCCGGATGAGGAAGGGATTGAGCGGGAAACGAAGGCCCAGGTGGAACATCTCGACGTAAACGCCGACCTCATTGCTCCTCGGGAGGCAGATCCGCTCGTCGATGAACGGAACTCGGACATCGTACGGGTAGCAAAGATACCTCTCCCGGATCTCCGTGGCCACTGAAGGGGGAATCCCCGACGGCGTTTGAAGGATAACCGAGGGTACGTTGAGCCGCACGGCAGCCGACGCCATGTCATCGCCGACGTACTCCGGGAAGAGCTTCTCCTTCCCCCTATCTCGAGAGGGACGGCTCCCAGAGGAAGGACCTGGTCCCGCAAGACGGGGCCCGCCCCGCCTCGGCCCAGGAGGATCCCTCGCCCCTTGGCCGGAACCACCTATTCTAAGAGCAGCCATAATATGAAAGTAAGAAAGGAGTTACCTTTTTGTTAATTTGGAGAAGACAAGGAAACGATGACGATGGGAGACTCCAAGCTGCGGGGAACAAAAACAGAGGGAAGAGCAAAGAAGAAGTAGGGATCCACACAGCCGAGGATCTTATATACTAGACTCAGGGGCGAATTCGAATCGCCTGACAGAAACGCGTGGCAGGTCACAAAGAACCGGCGGCGTTTCGAAATCGACGCCAAAGGAAGTCCAATCGATCCGCCTCATCATTACCTTCATTTATAACCACGCCTCGACTGACGCGCCACTCGGAACCCCAGGAGTCACATCGGTCGAACCGAACCAGCCAAGGCCGATCGGCCCCACCGATTGGGGGCAATTGATACGTCTATTTTACGAAGGCCCAACAACATAGGCCCAAAAGCACAGCCCACCGAACGAAGCCCGAAAGATACGAGCCTGGGTGCCCGACCGCCGATCGGAAGCCCATCTGCGCGATCAGGCCCGCCCGGAAAAGCCCCATAGAGGGCCCCCAAATGTCGATCCGACCTGGCCCCGATGAGGCACGAGTCACTCACCCGCTCCAGCGATAACCGTTCCCCCGATCCCGTGGTCACTTAATGGCTGTAATGGGGAGGTGCTGGGATGGCGCAGGGAGCGGCGACGGGGGGGCAGATTGAGGGGGCACGATCAAGGGCAGACGAGCGACGTGGGTTAGGGGCAATCACGGCGGGAGGCCTATAAGAGTGCTAGGAGGACGACAGAACAAGGGACCGCATCTCAGATATCCAAAACCTAAGGTACTCCATCAACGACCTAGTTCCCCCATTTCACCTCCTTCCTCCCCCGCTCGCGCCGTGAGACGCCGTACCAATCTCCTCTCGAGTCATACCGTCTCCGCCGGGTCTCCTCTTTCAGATCATTGTCTGACTTAGGCATCGGAGGGGTTTTGGCCGGAACCAAGGTCCGCCCCCCCTGACGAGTGTTCTCGTCTACGCAGGAGGATATCCAATCCACGGGCCGAGGCTTCCCCTCCGCCCCTCGCCGACCACGCAACCAGCTGGACGATCGAGGCTTCCCCTCGTCGTCCGACCGCCGAGACCGAGCACAACCGACCGAGGCCGAGCGTCTCAACCCAGGCCGAGGCTTCCCCTCGCCCTACCAACGACCGAGGACCCCGATTCGACCCAGCCGACGCGCTCCACGTCGTCTGCAGATCCGACTCGAGCCTCGTCTGCACCAACTCGACTCACCCGAGGGACCCAAGCGGGCCCCTTGACCACGTTGACCGGGTTGTCCACGGTCAACGCTTTTGTAGTGAGAAAACACTCTGAAACAATAACCATGTAGGGTTAGTTTATTTTAAAAGTTTCGTTTTTAAAAGAATTTAATCAAGGGGCATCCCTCATATGAACATGACATTTTAGTTAGCTAATTTGTTTTGAAAGTTATAACTTCAAACAGGTCCCATTTCCTTTTTATTTAAAAGTTTGATTTAAAAGAAAAGAGTGGTTGAGATATGGGGATTAATGTTAATTAAAATGCATTAAAGTTTATTATAATCCAATTAATATTTGTTTTGTAAATTAGTATAATTAAGATGTTTAGATATTAGGATCTAGATCCGATTTGACCGATTAATCTTAAGATTAGGTTCAGGATGATTGACTTGGTTAGGATAACGGCAAGATTGGATTTCGTAAGCTGATTCGGTTAGAATAAGATTTGGTTTCACCTGGTCCTCGGAGAAATAATATCATCTGGGACTTGGTAAGATACGGTGTGTCTCTGGAGATCAAGTAGGATCATTAGATTATTTTAATCTCGTCCTGCAATCAACCTCAACCGAGAGTTAGAGAAGATATTAACGCGATCGTTGAATCGCGTGCTCAAGCTATAATAATAATAATAAATAAAATCATATGGTAATTACTCTAACAATTCACTATACTAATTAAATACGTATATTCAAAAACGGGCCGTTACACTGCATATCTATATGGTGATATAGATAAAAAGATCTATATGAGACTTCCTGATGGGTTTAATCTACCCCCAGAGATGAAAGAGATACCTCGGGACGTATTCTCTGTAAGGCTGCATAGATCATTATATGGTCTAAAGCAATCTGGCAAAATGTAGTATAACATACTTAGTGATTTCCTTGCACAACAAGGATTCACAAATAATGAAGTCTGCCCGTGTATCTTTATCAAAAGAACGGGAACAGGATTCGTCATCATAGCAGTATATGTTGATGACTTAAATCTTATAGGATCTCCTGCATAGATCAATGAGATATCTGAAAGCCTAAAACATACTTTTGAAATGAAAGACCTAGGCAAAACAAATTATTGTCTTGGCTTACAGATTGAACACCTATGAGGTGGAATCCTATTACACCAATCTAATTATACAAAGAAACTTCTACGTAAGTTTCATATGGATAAATGTATCCTTTAGGTACTCCTATGGTTGTAAGATCAATAGATGTACATAAGGACCCCTTCCGGCCTCTGGAAGAGTGGGAGGAGATACTGTGTCCTGAAGTACCCTACCTCAGTGCCATTGGAGCACTTCTATATCTGGCTAACTGTACGCGTCCCGATATAGCGTTTACAGTTAATCTCCTAGCCAGACACCGTGCAGCGCCTACAAAGCACCACTGGAACGGAGTAAAGCATCTTCTGCGATACTTCCAGGGTTCAATATATCTGGGACTTTACTACCAGAGAGGTGCCTCCCCCAATTATTTGGTTATACTGATGCAGGTTATCTTTCAGATCCGCACACGGCAAAATCACATACATGTTTTGTGTTTACCTACGGAGATACTGCTATCTCCTGGAGATCGGTAAAGCAAACCACAATTGCTACGTCATCCAACCATTCAGAGCTCATTGTGATCCATGAAGCAAGCAGAGAGTGTTATTGGCTACGATCCGTCGTCCACCACATTCTTCAATCCACTGGCCTGAAGACCGGTGATTTGGAGCCTACTGTCCTGTTTGAAGACAACGCTGCGTGCATTGCTCAACTTCAAAATGGCTACATCAAGGGCGACAGGACGAAGCACATATCTCCCTAGTTTTTCTGGACACATGAGCTAAAAGAGGACAAGCAAATTGAAGTTCAACAAATCCAGTCCTGCAACAACTTAGCTGATCTTTTTACCAAATCTTTACCAAAATGTATTTTTGTAAAACTTGTAAAAGGAATCGGTATGAGACAACTTAAAGACCTACAAGCCTGAAGCTTGTACGGATGAGGGGGAGTAACTTGTGTGTTGCACTCTTTTCCCTTAAGCTGTTGGTTTTTCCCACTGAGTTTTCCGCAGCTTAGGTTTTAACGAGGCAAACACGATTACTCAGGATCCAAGTATCCATCCCTTTTTAGCCTTATACGCTAAGACCAAAGTAATGGATGGATAATGGGGATTGTTGTGAGTGGGGAGTAGGGGGGGGGGGGGGGGGGGGGGGGGGGGGGGGGGGGGGGGGGGGGGGGGGGGGGGCTTTGGCCTCCCCACCACTTATCCAAGGCCTCCTCACCACTTATCCACCCATTACTCCACCACTCTTAATGTGGTGGAGACCTTTGGTATCCAAGTCTCTTGGAATACCTAAGGAATTTTATAAATAAAGTACCATGGCTATTTGCCATGGTTAATTTTCTCCAAAATCCTTCAACAGTTTCATGAAAATTTCTTTCATTTACCTTTTTAGCGGGGTATTTCCGCAATTAGGGTATTTGCAAGAAAGCATGAATTTCAAAAAAAAATACAAACAAACACTTCGAAACAACACTTAGATTCTCGACCCTCGATCAACCGAACAAATAAAATAGCCGACCGAGCAAAAGAGAAGCAGAGAATGGCGCTTTGCTCTTGTTTCAGCCCGTCGAAGGCGGAGCGGATAGAAGCGGAGCGGATCGAATCCCAGGATGCCCGCGCCAGGGCCGCCCTGGCCGCCCAAAAGAGGCAAAATGCAAAACCCTATTTCTTGGATGTCTCGACTTTGTCGCATCTGTGATGTTAGATTATTTGTTCGAAATTTTTTGAGGAATTGATTGCAGGCAAGAGCAGTTCGAGAAGTCGGCGATCGGGAGGGCGGCGAAATCTCAGATGGCGGCCGCGGCGAAGCAATCCCATGCTTCTAACAGAGGGGAGCCCGTTCTCAAGGTGATTTATAATCCAAGTCTTATTTGGATTGTTATTTTTTAGCTCGGTGATGAATTGAAAATTTGTCTTTTTTGCCCTTTATTTGGTGCAGTGGCAAATGGGTTAACTGCTAGATACTTTTTAAGCCATCATGGTTCGGGAATAAGAGCGTAAGTTCATCGATCTTTGGACTTGATTGCATATGTGTTTTTTAATGAAATTATTGTTTACATATCGTTGTCTTGATTTGTTGTATGTTTTGCTGGTTACTTGCAATTTTCACATAGTATCAGATTCTCATTGAAGTCTACTTCTCATAACAAAATAAGAATCTGATTAGAGTTTCAAGATTGAACCAGATGAAGAGTTAGATGTGAATGATGAGTGCATTCATGAATGTGAGTTATTTTCCACGTTACTGATGAAAAAAACGAAGAATCATATAGAGGAGGATTCGAGTATTGGTGTTTGTCAATGTACGAGAAATAACTTGTGCACTTAGTGCTCGGAGCAAAAGTAACCCCTTACAAACAGGGCGCGATGCACACACGCAACCGAAAATGAGCGAGAAGTGTGGGTGTGCGTGTATCGTCGGGGGGTAAAAGCGGAGCAAGCATGTAAATAAGGAGGCTGCAAGGGCTAAAATGCAAATACCCAAGGGCAAACATGCAAATAATTGGGATGAAGGGGGCATGCAATGTTTTTTTATTTTTTTTGAGTGGGGTGAGGTATTTAACATTGTGCCATTGTCCCATGTGGCGATGTGACATTGCCACATGGGACAATGGCACTACGTTAAAATACCTCACCCCACGCAAAACCATAATTCCATCTTTTAGTATATAGATGTTAGCGCCATGCAAGAAACTTTGATAAGGAACCATCTTTATAATAGATAGTTCACAAACATATTGATGTGGTCTTGCTCTTAAAACATGCATGTATTTGTATGAAAGTTCAAGTAGATTGACTACGATTGATAAGAAACATGACCAAAATGAAAGGATTTGGCAGTGCATCAATTGGTCTTTTAATGGGTTGGCAAAATTTTCTAGGCCACGATCAGCAATTTGATGTTGTTCTGCTTAGTACTCCTGTGATTCTTTGATTGCAATGTTTCAGAAATTTGGCTGATGTTGCCTGAAACTGAGAGATCTATTCTGCTTAGAGTTTAACACCTCGAAACTCATGATCAAATAGTAGTTGCCCAGAGAAAAATTATCAAAATCGAAGAAAATTCTTGCATATTAGCCTCAGAGATTACATAGATTACATACAAATATGTACACAGTAACACAAACTTAGCCATCACCATCCGTGTTGTAATATCCTGGTCATCCCATTTTTACTCGTCATACTTTGTCATCCTACGTTGACCTTCTATGATAAATCTCTTTTGAGTCAAAACCAGGTATTACTCGGAGTTCCTATGTGATCACTTGCTTGAATCAGCTTGTCTAACTTGAGAATATATAGTCTAAGTTCAAGCAATTTAGTTGCAACCATTCATGTTCACCTATGCGAAGAAAGAGTAGAGTCCAAACCATATACGGGTCCAACTTCAAGTAACCAAATACATGTGATCAATTTGTTGTAACAATGCACTCATACCTGATACATGCTAAAGCCAAACATTCAAATGGGAAGATATTACATGTATGCACGTGTGTGCAGGTGTGCACACACATTTTCTAATTGATTTGGGGAAATAGATTGGATTCAGGACTATTTTTCTTCAAATTTGTGTGCAAACAATTGGGATCGTAAATGTTGCTTCAGAAAGTTAAACTTCCATTAGGTTGTTCTGTGGTTCTATGCTCTTCTGACGTAGTGGCTGAATCTTATATTTCTCAGTCTAAAATGTGAAGCGAACAGTTCTCATCCATCATATCTTCATCTTCTCAGGTTTGCCAATTGGGTGGAATGGTCACAAGTGCATACACCTTTCTTCCTGTACAAAAAAGGCATCTTCAAAGGGAATTGGTCTAATAATAAGTTATCTTTCATCTCCATAAGTAATCCAGTAGTTTTATTTGCCATTGGTTGTCTCTTGATGTAGCAATAATTTGTTAATATTCTCCATGGACCTTAAAAGCTCTGTAAATACCCGATAATTATGAGAGAATACATTACCTTTTTACTGGCCAATTAATCCCATATGTTTTCCCAAAAGCCCTCATGATGCATATCTTGTTTGCTTTATTGCATGTGCTGTGGTGGTTTGAACACCTCGCTCTTTGAATCTTTGCAACCAGTTTGTGTTCTGATCTCAAAGCCACAACCAATACCTTTTCCCTCCCCTCTTCTTGGAGAGATCTTTAACATTGGTGCACTCTGCTCTACCCTCGCGAGCGCTTGAGTGGGTTCTGGGAGTGTAGCGGGTATGGTCAGGGCCAAGGGCCAAAGGCTCATTGCTGAGAATGTTACCATTTGGTGGCCTCATCTTGTGGTTTTGTGCCAGTAACTCGTTTCGTGCACTTTCTTGTGAGCAGATCTTCAATCTTTGCAAGCATTGTGCACTTTCTTGTGGCATCTCTTCCATGCGGTCGTATGGTGTGGCCACGCGACCGCGTGGCTCCTCTTTTCTTTGGCTCTAAAGATGGGTTGACGTGCTCACCCATGACGCGACCGTGTCGTCGGAGGATAAGTGGGCCAAAATTCCAGAGATTTGGCCTCCTCACGCGGTCGCGTCGCTTGATTGAAACGACCGCATCGTTTGGGCTTTCTTTGCTTCTCATCTTGAACGACACAGCCGTTTGGAGGGAACAACACGACTGCATCGATTCAGTTGACCATGCACTAGAGCACTCCTCCAGCTTCATTGTGACACTGTCATTTGAGAGTCCAAACGACCGTGTCCCCTATGTTCTTCGGGCTCCTTCATCAGTTGCTCACGCGACAGTGTGGGGTTGCCACACGGTCGTGTGAGATACTTCTTTAGCTCTCCTTGATGTGCATTCCACACGGCCATTTGTGTTACCACAAATGGTTGTGTGGGACGTGAAATCAGCCCAATCTCCATGATCTAAACTCTGTTGATTTGCCTTCTCACCCATTGACTTTATTTTAGCTCCCTT
This sequence comes from Scilla litardierei, assembly GCA_030789695.1. NCBI lineage: Eukaryota > Viridiplantae > Streptophyta > Magnoliopsida > Asparagales > Asparagaceae > Scilla > Scilla litardierei. The sequence goes on along the minus strand of CM061142.1, from coordinate 648,544,371 downwards.
GGCATGAATCTAACCTTTTCACCTTTTATTCTGCTATATGGTCCCGAATTTGTTCCTTTTCCTGAAACACACAATTTGGAACTAAAAAGTAAAAAGAAAACAAATGCGGATAAAATGGAATGAAACGGAGAATAAAATGAGGCGAAATGTGCATGCGATGAGCGTTATATATATCTATATTATAAAAGAGGGATGTTATACGAGATGAAATTTTGAGGGATAAAAGAGGAGGTGGGGAATTTTGCACATACAACCCCGGTTTTTGTATTCACACCCACACTTTTTATTCTCACCCCTTCCGGCCATTTTTTTTCCAGTTCTATGAAGATTTTGAATCTTATCCTACTAGGACAAAGCTTTGTCCTACATGGCAAGTTTGTCCTTGGTGGTAATGACAATTTTGGGGGGACTTAAATTTTGGGGGAAAACTTAAATTTGGGGGGAAACTTGAAATTTTGTGGGATTAATGGGTATCATACGCCATATGAGAGCTTCTCTCATACGCCCACTCACATAAAGCACCCAAGTACAAGCCCACATGGGCTTGTACTTGGTTGTACTTGGGTGCTTTATGTGAGAGGGCGTATGAGAGAAGCTCTCATATGGCGTATGATAGCCATTATTCTATATATACACACACACACACACACTATATATATATATATATATATATATATACACTACACTCTCTCTCTCTCTCTCTCTCTCTCTCTCTCTCTCTCTCTCTCTCTCACACACCTAAGTATGTCCCGGGAGCAATAAACTCTAGCTAGAGCTGAACGCTTCCCATTTGTCATTATCTTCAAAGAATTTCATGCACTTGGCCAAGCTATTTTTTGCTATGTGACATCTACATAATTGGTGTTGTGTAGAGGGAAATGCTTGGCCAATGTCGTTCATAAGTGCAAGCTCCCGATCTGTCAAAATAACCAGTGGCATCGTGTATCCATCTAGCAATGATTTCAACTTCTCAAATGTCCACATGTAGCATGTTGAGTATTGACTCCCCGGATTTGGTTTTGGATGATGAACAAACATAAATATCGTGAACTAACTTTTTGTGAGCGCAGTTATGGAGATCATCGCCAAACTTCTATGAACATCAAAAGCGACGTCTCGAGACTTCTCAAAGCGCGTGATCATATGCTTGAAGCTTCGTTGAAGCTCAAGGACCATTATTGAAGTCAAGAGATTCGAATCGAAGCGATTGAAGACGGTTCATCGAGTTTTATTTATAGTCTTCTAGCTTCGTTTCGTAGATTGTTAAGCCTTGAGTAGGTCTTACGTTTTAATCTTCATAACGCTCCTATCTTAGAGCTAGGATCTTATTAGAAATCCATACAAACTTTCCCGAAGCTTCGCGCTTCGATTCACGGCTTCTTGTGCATGTTAGTTGGTTCAAGAAGAAGAACCAACCGACTAGATGGCAATCTAGTCGGTCGGTAAAGCTTCTTGAACCGACTAGAATGCCTTGTTCAATTTCAGCTCAGTTACTGTTTACAGTTAGTCGGTCAAAGAAGGTTCACCGACCGACTAGTTGTGAAACTAGTCGGTTAGGAATCCTTCTTAGACCGACTAGTTGAACTTCCATTTTTGAGCCTGAGCTACTGTTTATCATTAGTCGGTTTAAGAACGATTGTCGACCGACTAGTTGAGAAACTAATCGGTTAGAATTTGTTCTCAGACCGATTAATTCAACTTGTATTCAGACTATTCTATTTCGTCTGTTAGTCGGTCAAAGAACACTCACCGACCGACTAGTTGTGAAACTAGTCGGTTGGCAAGTCTTCTTAGACCGACTAGTTCTTTAAGTCTGAACTTTCTTTAGTCACTGTTCACCTCTTAGTCGGTTCATGTTGTTTCACCGACCGACTAGTTGATGAACTAGTCGGTCAGTGATCCTTCTTTGACCGACCAGTCTGCTTCAGAATAGAGCCGTTGGAGCATTAAATGACACGAATTTTGCTCTCTCTTTCCTCTATCCTATATATACTTGGAGTGCTGCTTTCACAGCATTCAAGGCTGATAATTATTGATCTTTAGAGAATCAAAGAGAAGCATTTAATCCTCATTCAAAGCTCATTCATTTCCAAAGAATCTCTCTCACACTCTTACTTCCAAAGAGAGATTCACATTGATTGTGAGCCATTCAAGCCAAGAGCTTGATCCAAGGCCACCAACATCTTCCTAGCCCTCCATAGCTGATCATCATCTTGGAGCTAGGGTTTGGTGCCTTCATCTTCCCTAAAAACCGATTTGCCCTAAATCGTAAGTTTACTCAAGGCATAGGATTTTGTCGGTAAGAATTTCGTATTTCATTTACTTTGATATTGTAAGTGTTTTACTCTCGGTTGTGAGAGTTTGTTTGTGATCCCGGGTTGTGGGAGTCACAATTTCATTTGTGTATGATTTGATCTTGTAGAGGTTTCTACAAGTATTTCATAGTGCAAATTTGAGTTAGAAGTTTCTAACTCAAGTATCCGGAGGGGATCCGGGTGTTTGGGACGTAGGATCACCGGGAACAAGTCGGGGAGACTTGGGTGGATCGGAACCCGTTAAATTGTCTGTTTGCGATTGCATTTCTTTGTTGTCAATATTTACATTTCCGCATTGTTGGTTGAGTTTGCAAGATAGTTAGGAATTATCTTCTTAATTATTTTAAAGTACTATTCACCCCCCTTTAGTACTTGTGCAGTAGCTTCGTAGGGCATTACATAACACTCCTCCCGTTCGTCCTTCATGTGACAAAAAGCAGCTGTAAACGTCATATCTGTGGAGGTAACCCCAACAATCTCCAACAATGGCAGCCGGTATCGGTTGGTCTTATAAGTGCAGTCCAAAATCAGAATTTATGGAAATCTCCGTAATAAATCAACCGACTGACGATGTGCTCAAACCAAATTCCTCATAGCCATTGTCTCTTCATCCACTTCATGATACTCAGTGTATTTATGCTCATTTAATCACTTCAGTAGATGCTGCATTTGAGTTCTCCTGGCCATTTCCAATTCTTTCATCCTCTGTCTGCCATTATATATAGTTATTATTGTAGTGAAAGTGGACATATCCTTTTGCTTCAAATATTTCAAGATTTTTCTTGGCCTCACCAAGATATTAGAGAAGTATCTCAATGTATCCATCTCCACCGCGCTTAAGCTCCCGGCATATGAATGTCCCTCTAGATACTTCGCGGTTGTTTGGTTGTGAATGCCACATACAACTGTCAAACTCCACTTATCTTTGACCAACCCATTAGCCCTCAAGGAGAAGGTACAATTACACTTTTTGCTTCCAGTTTCTTTTTTGGCCTTTTTCTCCCTCCTGTGTAGCCTATACTACCCACTTCTTTCACAATAAAAGTAATGAGTTGGTATTCTATTTCCCGATGTACCCATATTCGATGATTTTGTCTCAACCACAATCCATATACACCACCGATTGACTTTATCCACTTAACAAGATCGTTTTTACTGTTGAAAATTTGTGAACTGCTTTGTAAAATCTTCTTTCACTTCTGAGCTTTCTACATTAACCTAAATTCTTACATACAAATTTAATCAATTAATTTTTAACTTTATTTTATAGTTAATTTTTAACATTTCACAAAAATTATGTACCTTTATTTGTAGATCCTCTTCTTTCACAATCCGCTCAATTTTTAATAAGTCAATCTCAATCTTAGTAATTTATATGCACTCATGTATCAACAGTACATTTTATCAATCAATTTCTGAAAATAGTAATAAATACCCAAGTAATTACCATCCATTAATATCTTGCCTACTTTACGATGCGATGAGTTGTCCTTCAACAATTTTAGGGCAACAATATCCCAAAAAGTTGTTGCTATTCCGCAGATCTTCTTTTGATCTATAAAGGATATCTTTTAATCTCTATTGATCAACGAAATAGCTGAATTTCTTTGGCCAAAATCAAACACTTGCTTTGTATCGCGCCTTTGGACACAAGACTGTTTGCATTCAACTCTGATCGACCGTAGAATGATTTTGTTGCCATTGTTGTGCGCAATGAGTAAAAATATTAACCATGTATAAAAATTACTCAGCGTGCACAATGGGTAAAATTCTTACCAGTTGTGCATGCTTAGTAAAAATGGTGATATTGTATACAAATTACTCAATGCGCACAACCCGCAAAAGTTTTGCATGTTGTGCACGCTGAGTAAAAATGTTGACCGTGTATAAAAATTACTCTACACAAAGTTTTGCATATGTAAAAATGGTGACATTGTATACAAATTACTCTATACAAATTACTCATCGCGCACAACCAGCAAAAGTTTTGCCTATTGTGTGCACTGAGTAAAAATGTTGATAGTTTAGAAAAATTACTCAACGCTTACAATGGATAAAATTTTTGCCCGTTGTGTGCGCTGAGTAAAAATTATGACAGTGTAGAAAAATTACTCAGCGTGCACAACATGCATAACTTTTTCCCATTGTTCGTGAGAGTAATTTTGTTGTATTTGAGCAGAATTACTAATCGTGCACCCACCAATTACTATTGCAATAGCATAATTACTAATTACTAATCAAAAATATTCAGTGAAGCACCACCACTTGAATACCTCAACGCGCACAACAGACATAATATTTGCTAGTTGTATGCGTATATCAAATTTTATAGCCAATATTAAAATTGCTCAACGCGCATATCAGGCATAACTTTTACCGGTTGTGCGCATTGAGCAATTTTTTTCTCAGCTAACAAATTTGCTTAACGCGCAGAACTGGCAAATCTTTTGCCCATTGTGCGCATTGAGCAATTTTCTTATTGTCTAACAAATTTGCTCAACAAGCACCACAACAAGCAAAACATGTCATTTTTTCTTCAGTATCACCCGCAAAACCGCTAATTTTTACATGACTATCATTTTCCAGTACATTTCCTTCAGTATCACCAGCAAAACTGCTCATGGTAGCATCAATTAGATGTGTCAATTTTGTACTTTACTTCAATGTCGTATCAATGCATCACACAGATACTGAAACATAAATATGGATAATAATAGCAACATTCATATTTGAATTGCAAAAAGAATATAAAGAGACATAATGCCACTTATATAAACCATTCTATATATAGATAATGCTGACAGCGATGTTACAAAATAAAAACATCATCGCTAACAAAAATGTCATCAGAGTTCACGTGGAAGAACATATCACGTGACACCATCCAAAAGTATCAATCACATAGAGCAAAATGTGGCATACATATACCCTAACAAAAGTATACCATCCGTATCCCCAAATACACATATACTCCCTGTTAAATCCTTGGACCGGAACTCGGGTAAAGGGAAATATTATTGCCGAAAAGCCCACGAGGCCCACGAGGCCCACGAGAGACGCTGAATGTTTACTCAGTCAAAGCCCAGGTGACATTTGCCCGTTGAACTTCCGTTGCTCAAGGAGGCGGTTGATAATGTGCTCATAAATGGCGGGAGGCGTGGACGTCATTTACTCCCATTGATGAGGGAGGATCGTGCCACCATAATTGATGAACGTTATTCCCCCAACGTCACTGAAGAGACACTCCAGCTTATAAATACAAGGGAGACAATCAGAATAGTGGACGGATTCCAGAGGTACAAAGCTCTAGGTATTCTGACAAAATTATCTCTCTTCCACTCACATAATTCTTCCTCTAAACGCTTGAGGTGACTCTCTCGAGACGCATCATCAAGGATCAGTCTCGACAGCCCTAAGCCTTCATCTTAAGTCCATTCTAACTTAAGCATCGGAGGGGATTTGGGTCGAGATACAGATCCGACCCCCCATCCGTTCGTTTGTGGTGCAGGGAGATCGAGGCTCAACCCAGCTAATCGATCAAACGATCGTTCTAATCGATCGTTGTTCGAGGCTCGACCCAAGAGAAGGGTCGAACGGCGGTCATACTCAACCCTCAGATCAATCGAGCTCCCTCCCAAGCTCTCAGCGCAGCCTTCATCGACCCCGGTTCTTCCAACCGAGGGTCGCACTTCAACAACTGGCAAGGTTCCACCCTGACAAAGGAATCCACGTCAGCCCTAACCACTGTTGATCCAGATTTTGATTTAACAGTTGGCACAATCTGTGGGAAACCATTAGTCTACATCGCAAGGCAATCGCAGCCCTAATGTCGACTGGACCAGCAACACTAAACCGACCCCTGGTCCAAACAACAACACAGGACCACTTCTCAAATAGATTGAGAATTCTCTGAACGAAAATGTTCAAATTGAAGATGCTACGGATTCTGGGTCATCCTCGAAAGAACAAAACATTTGAATGGTGACTCAGGATCAATTTGACAAATTTACCGAGCAGATCGAGAAAAACATTGTCGTATTGGCTGCGACCATGCAACAAAACTTTGAAAGTTCACAGCATGTTGCTGAGGAGCAGTCGCCCAATCAGATGCAAACATCGGGCGGGGTGCAGGCTACTTCCAGAAACCAAAGAACTGGCGAGCAAGGACATGAGCGACAGGTCAACATGCCGCTTACCACTCCTACATCTCAATGGAGAGGAGAGATGGCAAACAACAACCGATCTTCGGGGCGTCTCGGAGGTCCATGGTCCTCCAACAACAGACGAACCATTCGAAGTGTCTTGGAGCAAGTAAAAGATCATCTCACCCAAGGTTGTAATCCCCCCAAGCTTATGACAGGCGCAAAGAGGAAGGAGAGGAAGAGAGCCCTATCCATTCTTCCAGCGCCACCCATCAGTAGCACAGGGAGGAACAAGTTCTGCCTACCCTTCCTGCTAATCGAAATACTCTTCTGAAGGAGAACATCACTTCCGCCCCACGGCTCTCCAAGTTTAAAATTCCAACCCTGCCACCTATGATGGGACGGATGATCCTTTGAGCACATCCGCAAATATCAAAGCGTGATGGATTTACATGGAGCCGACGAGCCGTACCTCTGCCGAGATTTCCACCCACACTGATAAAGGTGGCAAAGGGATGGTACAACAGGTTACCCGATGATAGCATCGGGTCATTTGATGATTTGTCTCAAATCTTTTGCAGGCAATTCATTGCAGGAAGGCGCCTAAAGCGAAAGTCATCTCACCTCTTCACTTTAAAGCAATGCGAGAGGGAGTCGGTTCGAGACTTCGTCCAACGTTTCAATGATGAGAGGCTACAAGTGGAGGACGTCCCGAATGCTACTTGTTTCAGAGTGTTTTCTCACTACAGTATCGTTGACCGTGGACTGCCCGGTCAACGTGGTCAAGGGGCCGATTAGGGTCCCTTGGGTGCGTCGAACGCGTGTAGACGCGACGCGAATCGGAGATGTAGTCGACGCAGAGCACGTTAGCTGGGCCGGGTCTGGATCCTCGGCCTCTGGGGGGCTGAGGGGAAGTCTCGGCCCGATATGAGGTGCTCGGCCTCGGACGGTCGGACGACGAGGGGAAGCCTCGGGGCCTTGGCCTGACGCGCGACCGACGCGGAGCTGAGGGGAAGCCTCGGCTCGGATGGGTGCGCTCAGCCTCGGTCGGTCGGACGACAAGGGGTAGGCTCGGTCGTCTCGCTGGATGCACGGCCGGCGTGGAGCTGAGGGGAAGCCTCGGCTCGGATGGATACGCTCGGCCTCGGTCTCTCCTGGCGTCGAGGGGTGGCCTCGATGCCTTGGCTGATGCTTGATGGCGTTCGCCTGGTGCCGAAGGGAAGCTTCGGCACTTGGATCTAACGTCGTCCTGAACAGACGAGAACACTCGTCAGGGAGGCCGGACCTTGGTTCCGGCCAAATCCCCTCCGATGCCTAAGTCAGATGACAGTCTGAAAGAGGAGGCTCGGCGGGGACGGTTCGACTCGAGAGGAGATCAGAACGACGTCCTCCGGCGCGAGTGGGGGGAAGGAGATGAAGTGGGGGGAACTAGGTCGTTGATGGAGTACCTTAGGTTTTGTTACCTGAGATGTCGTCCTTTGTTCAGTCGTCCTCCTAGTCCTTTTATAGGCCTCTTGCCATGACTGCCCGTCATCCACGTCATTCGCCCGCCCCCAATCGCGCCCCCTCGATCCGCCCCCCCACTCGCCACTCGCCCGCGCCGTGCCAGCACCTCCCCTTAATGGTCATAAAAGGGGCGGCGGATTTCGTGGGGGCGGTTATCCGTGGGTGAGTAGCACGCTTCCCGAGTCGGGTCGATTTGACGTTCGGGGGCCCTCTAGGGGGCCTTGTCGGGCGGGCCCGATCTCGCAGATGGGCTTCTGATCGGTAGTCGGGTTCCTGGGCTCGTGTCTTTCGGGCTTCGGCCAAATAGGCGTAACAATTGCCCCCATCAGTCGGGTCGATCGGCCTCGGCTGGTTCGGCTCGGCCGATGTGACTTCCGCCGATTTCGACAGGCTCGTCAGTCGAAGCTGATTCATTAATTGGGCGTCATCATGAGTCGGTCCGTTCGATACCTTCAAGACGCGGGTTCCGAAGCGCCGTCAGTCCCCTGATGCTGCCACGTGTAACTGCGGGTTTATCCCCACCGTTCGCGGGGTCGTCTTTGGTAGAGAATCTGTGCGGGTTGTGAGCCGCCACCCCGTCATCTTCTTCTTCGTGTTAATCTTGATCCTGCCCGAGCTCTGCCCCATGTCGTCTTCCTCTGCCACTGGTTCGGGTCAGCCAGAGCATGGCGTCACTCCTAACCTGATGGGTAGTCCTCCTTCGACGATTCGTCGGCACGGGGGCGAGCTTTCAGGGGTGCCTCCAGAGGTCTTAGCGTGGCCTTCGTCGGTCTGTGCCACCACCATCGGGGGTATGCGCTCCGCCTACCTGCTTCCACCTTATTCGGCTCGTGCTCCCGGGTCCGACGAGCGGATCTGCCTTCTCGGTCCCAATGAGGTTGGAGTGTACGAGAAGTGCTTCCGCTACGGGCTCCGTTTCCCGCTCCACCCCTTTATCATCGAGTTCCTTCAAGCCCACAACGTGGGCTTGTGCCAATTCTGCCCCAACGCCATCGGGCTCCTCGTCGGGTTCGTCGTCATCTGCATGCTGAAGGGAGTGGTGCCCTCCCTCCGTCTCTTCGCCCAGTTCTACCGCATGAGTCATCACCAGTCGGGGGCGTGGATTTACATCAGCGCCCGTCCGAAGATGAGCCTTGTGTTGGGGTTGCCGAACTCCCTGAAGCGTTGGAAGGGGGAGTACGTATTTGTCGTTTTCCCGTCGAGTGTAGCTTTCCCGATTCGTTGGGGAGCGGCTGGCGCGGTCATCCTTGATCTGGGTGACCCAACTGCCGCCGAGCTGCAGACGGCGAAGGCCCTGCTGGCGATTCCTTCGAGGGATCGGATGATCGACGTCCTCTTCAGCAGCCATAACTTGCGCAAGACTGTGTGGCCCTTGGGTAAGTTCTCCGAACGTTCGTCATTCGGGGTTGCTCGGGCTCTTCTCGGCCCCTTACTTCTTCTTTGGGTGCAGGTGGATTCCCTCTCGGTTCTTCTCCCGCCAGCCCTCACGTGCTGGCCCCGGATCCGGGCCCGCGTAAGAGGGATCATGTGTTGGAGGTCCGGAAGAAGCAGCGGGTCGTGACCTCTGCTGTTGGTTCAAAAAGGAAGAAGGGGCCATCTCCCTCCATCCCCTTGTTGGAGTCTTTCAAGAGGGTCCGCGGGGGGGGGGGGGGGGAGGAAGTTAACGTCTCGCCGTCCGCTGATCAGCACCGGCCTGCCCCTGTTGAGATTGCCTGGCCGTGGGTCGGCCCCTCACCTCTCTCGAACGGTTCTCTCCCTGATGCCTACGATCGGTATCTAGGCGCGTTCCGCTCCGACCCGGGCGAGTTTCCTTCGTCAGGGGAAGGCCTTCTTCGTCCACGCTTCCCGATGGGGGAGAAGGAGTCGGTGTTTTTGAGCCGCGGAGCTGCCGCACGAGTGGCCGAGAATAGTTGCCTCCCTCCTGATCAGGCCGCGCTGGATGGAGTCAGAGGCAACTGTTTGGCCACCTTCGTGATTCAGGCTGGCCAACAGGTAGAGTGTCTCTGCTTGCTCTCCCTCTAGCTGCTTTCGCCGTCTTACCTTTGTCGCCTTGGTGCAGTTGTCCTCGGTGGGACTTTCGATGAGGCGCCAGTTTGCGGCGCTCCCTAAGGCCAAGTCCGACGCCGGGCGAGATCCTGATGTCCACGGTGATGAGGGAGAGGCAGGTCAGTTAGATGAGGCGCGAGTCATGTCCTTGGAGACCCGCATAACTGAGCTGTCCTCTGCCCTCGAAGAGACGGACCGTGAGAGAGCCTTGGCTTTGGTTGCAAAGTCAAAGGCCGAGGCGCGGGTCGCCGTGCTTTTGGGAGACGCCGACACACCTGGGGGAGCTGACAAGATCCCCGTCTCCGTCGCTGCCCCCGAGGCCCTGGAGCTCTCCGATCGTCTGGAGGCGGAGGAGGAACGGGAGAGGGTTCTCCTTGCTCAACTCGGCGAGAGATCCCGGGAGATTGAGGTGGAGAGGGCGGAGCTCCAACGCCAGATCGAGACCTTGAAGGCTCGGGTGCGTGAGCTTGAGGAGGTGGATCCGTCCCAGATCGCCCAAGACGCTGTGGAGGAGTATGCCACATCCTTTGTTGAGTCAGCCGTGGCTGAGGCGTTCGAGAAGGGTTTCGCCCGCTGCCAATCCGAGATCCAGAAGAAGTTCCCGCTCTCGGGAGTCAATTTCGAGGATCTCCGGGCGCATTCTGACGGCGAAACGGAGCGTGGGGGCGACCCAAGTGAACAGCCAGCATATGGCTCCACGGGTGCCCCTGGAGATGTTTGAGGGAGGGGAATGCCCCTCGGCCTCTTCGCACGTCTCTTAGGCGCGCGCTTAGCAGGCGTCCCATCGGGCGAGGCTTCCCTTGTCCCGAGTGGGATTCTTGTGAACATATTTATCTGGAAAGGAACAAACTTAAGTAAATTCATTTCGTAGAAAACAATACATTTATTGAAAGTATTTGCGTAAGTGTTCCGTGTTCCAGGCGTGAGTGAGAATCCTCCCCTCCATATTGGCTAGACGGTAGGTTGCGGGTCCGAGGACCTCGATGACTTTGTAGGGTCCCTCCCATTTAGCCGCGAGCTTCCCTTTGCGAGCAATATCCGGGTTGAAGCTTGCTTTCCTGAGGACCATGTCCCCAAGGTGGAAACTCCTTCCCTTGACCCGAGAATTGTAGTATCGGGCCACCTTCTGCTTCTGGTGGATAATGGTGGCTAGGGCTTGCTCCCGCCGCTCGTCGAGGAGCTCCAGACCGAGCTCCAGGCCTTGCGAATTCCTGTCTTCGTCAAAGCACTTGAGGCGGAGAGACTCTTCACCCAGCTCGACCGGTACCATTGCCTCGGCTCCGTAGGCAAGCATGAACGGGGTTTCGCCGGTGGCCTCCTTGTGGGTCGTCCGGTATGACCAGAGTATCCCGGGGAGCTCTTCCGACCAGTTTCCTTCGGAGTCCTTCACTTTCTTTCGGAGGGGCTCTATGATGCATTTGTTGGCTGCTTCTGCCATCCCGTTGGTCTGGGGGTGCGCTACAGAGGCGAAGAGGAGCTTGATCCCCCATTCCGCGCAAAAGTCTTTGAACCCCGCGGAGTCGAACTGTTTTCCGTTGTCTGTGACGATGGCCCGTGGTACTCCGAATCTGGAGATGATGGAGTTCCATACGAAGCTTTTCGCTTTCTTCCACGTGATGGTGGCCAATGGTTCAGCCTCGATCCACTTGGTAAAGTAGTCCACCGCCACAATCAGATACTTCCGCTGCCCCCGACCCGGCTTAAATGGTCCGAGGATGTCGAGCCCCCATTTCGCAAAGGGGATGTGGCTCACAATAGGGATGAGCTCCGACGGGGGAGTTGAGGCGTGGTTGGCAAACCTCTGACATTCTTGGCACTTTTGGACGTAGTCCGTTGCGTCTTGGACTAGGGTCGGCCAGTAATATCCCTGCCTCAAGATCTTCTGTGCGACCATCTTGCCCCCGTGGTGATTTTCGCAGATCCCTTCGTGAACCTCCCGTAGGACGTAGTCGGCTTCCTGCGGTCCGATGCATTTCAGGTATGGGAGAACATCCGCCTTCGTCCAGCGTCTTCGGTAGAGCGTCCCCTCATGGATCACGTATCGGAGCGCCTTCCTCTCCAGGGTCCGACGCTCGTCCCAATCCGTCGGCACCTCCCCATGAGTGAGGTACCGTATGATCGGGTCCATCCAGGTGGGATTTTGGTCGATCGCCATCACCTCCCACTCTTCCGTGCTGGGGGACTGCAAGTTCTCCACGTAAATGGTGCGGCCCAGCTCCTTGGTCGAGGACGAGGCTAGCTTCGACAGCGCGTCTGCCCGCGCATTCTCCGACCGTGGGAGATGTAAGACTTCCGCGCTCTTGAACTTGGACAGCGCCGCTTTGGCGACGGCGAGATACCTCTGCATTGCTTCCTCCCGCGCCTCGTAACTTCCCAGAAGCTGGTTGACAATGAGCTTCGAGTCGCTGAGGAGGCGCACGGACTCGGCCCCGAGCTCTTGGGCCAGCCTCAGGCCGTTGATTACCGCTTCGTACTCCGCCACGTTGGTGGTGGCCGGGAACTCGAACCGTAACACGTATTCCGTGATGTTCCCTTCCGGAGATCGGATCGCGATCCCATCCCCGCCTCCTGACTGTGTTGCCGATCCGTCCACATGGACTACCCATGCTTCTGGGACTCCTGACTGGACAGGGTGGAGGTGGTCAGCCGAAAGAAAAGATAAGGGCTGGGTGATTACCGTTGCTGGGCCTTCTCCCTTCGGGGGATGTCCTCCTTCCGTAGTGCATTCAGCGATGAAGTCGGCCAAGGCCTGCCCCTTGATGGCTGTGCGTGGTTTGAATCGGAGGTCGAACTCGCTCAATTCCACCCCCAGTTCAGCATCCTTCCCATTCGATCGAATCTCTTGAGATTCTGCTCCAATTGCGAGTCGGTCAAGACCAATATGGTGTGGGCTTGGAAGTAGGGCCTGAGCCTTCGCGCTGAGAGAACGAGGGCGTATGCCAGTTTCTCCATGGGCGAGTATCGCACCTCCGCTCCCTTCAAGACCCGGCTCGTGTAGTACACCGGCCATTGCACCCCACAGTCTTCCCTGATCAGTACCGAGCTCACCGCTTCCTCCGCGCGTGCCAGGTAAAGGCTTAGCGATTCCCCTTCTCGTGGCTTGGACAGGAGAGGCGGGCTGCGAAGGTACTCCTTGAGATCCGCGAATGCCCTAGAGCAGTCTTCGTCCCATGGTATCGCCTTCCTGTTGTCTGACGGTTCTGCGATCGCTTTCCTCAGAACTTTGAAGAAGGGGAGCGATCTCTCCGCCGATTTGGATAGGAATCGTCCCAAGGCCGCGATGCGCCCATTCAGTCTTTGCAGTTCTTTGATCGTCGCTGGCTCCCGCATATTGATCAATGCCTCGATCTTGTCAGGGTTAGCTTCAATGCCACGGTTAGTTATCATAAATCCCAAGAATTTGCCGGATCTTACCCCGAACGTGCACTTCGTGGGGTTGAGTCGGATGTTGTGTCGCCGCAGCCGCTCGAAAGTTTCACGGAGGTCGGCTACATGGTCCTCCGGTTTTCTCGACTTGACAAGCATGTCGTCGACGTAGACCTCCAGGTTCCTCCCGATCTGGGAGTAAAAAACCTTGTTGACCATTCTCTGGTAGGTGGCCCCTGCGTTTTTCAAGCCGAATGGCATCTTCTTGTAGCAGTAGGTTCCCCGGTCCGTCGTGAAGGCTGTCATCTCTTCGTCCCGAGGATCCATCTGGACCTGATTGTACCCTGAGTAGGCGTCCATGAAGCTAAGCATCTCGTACCCCGAGGCATTGTCCACAAGGTGGTCTATGCGCGGCAGGGGGTAGCTGTCCTTGGGACAGGCTTTGTTGAGGTCACTGAAGTCCACGCACATTCGCCACTTTCCGTTGGGTTTTTTGACCATCACCACGTTCGATAGCCATTCTGGGTACCAGACCTCTCGTATGAAGCCTGCGTCGAGAAGACGCTCTACCTCCTCGGAGGCCGCCTTCATCTTTTCGCCACCCAGGTTTCGCTTCTTCTGCCTGACCGGCTTAAAGTTGGGGTCGGCGTTGATCTGGTGGACGATCACCTGGGGATCTACGCCGGGCATGTCCTCCGGTGACCAAGCAAAGATGTCAAGGTTCGCCTCCAGGCACTCGACCAGTTGGCTCCTCAGGTCATGGCTTAGTCCTCTCCCGATTGAGACGAACCTGCCCTCGATGTCCGTGACCGGGATCTGCTCTTGTTCCTCCGCAGGGGCGGGTCTCGGCCCGCTCCTTAAGTCGAGCACGTCCATCTGGTCGACTAGACGATCCTCGGGCCTTTCCTCCTCCAGTTGGTAGCAGGTATTCGGTCTCCCCGCGTCGCCTTCGACCTGCCCCATCCCCCTTGGCGTTCGGAACTTGATAGTCTGGTGAAGGGTCGAGACTACTGCGCCGATGACGTTGAGAAGGGGTCGGCCGATGATTCCGTTGTACTCCGACCCGATCCCCAATATGACAAATTCTACCGTCAGGGTCACCGAGTCTGGTGGGCCTCCGAGTGTTACTGGGAGGCAGATCGTGCCGACGATGGGAGTGGAATGACCCGTGAACCCTACCACGGAACCCGAGCGAGGTTCCAAGTCTTCCTTCCACAGCCCCATCTTCCCCAGGGTTGACATGAAGAGGACGTCGCAAGAGCTGCCGGTGTCGATGAGCAGCCGCCGTACCATTGTTGTGTTGATGATCACCGACACCACCAAAGCTGCGTCCGACCTGCGCGCTGCTCCTGTCGTGCCCGTCCTCCCGACCGGTAGGGCCGGCGAGGGTTTCTCGGTCTTCTCCTCATGGTCCTCCTCGCGCTGGGCCCGGGCCCTTTCTTGCCAACCATGGCGGGTCCTGTCGCCTCGCGCCTGAGCCTTGCCCTCCCTTCGCCGTGATGGGTGAAGCCGTGTCATTGCAGGTGTGGTTTGTTTTTCGTGGGATAGTCCGTTCCCCACAGACGGCGCCAGATGTTTCAGAGTGTTTTCTCACTACAGTATCGTTGACCGTGGACTGCCCGGTCAACGTGGTCAAGGGGCCGATTAGGGTCCCTTGGGTGCGTCGAACGCGTGTAGACGCGACGCAAATCGGAGATGTAGTCAACGCAGAGCACGTTAGCTGGGCCGGGTCTGGATCCTCGGCCTCTGGGGGGCTGAGGGGAAGCCTCGGCCCGGTATGAGGTGCTCGGCCTCGGACGGTCGGACGACGAGGGGAAGCCTAGGCGCCTTGGCCTGACGCGCGACCGACGCGGAGCTGAGGGGAAGCCTCGGCTCAGATGGGTGCGCTCGGCCTCGGTCGGTCGGACGACGAGTGGTATGCTCGGTCGTCTCGCTGGATGCACGGCCGGCGTGGAGCTGAGGGGAAGCCTCGGCTCGGATGGATACGCTCGGCCTCGGTCTCTCCTGGCGTCGAGGGGTGGCCTCGATGCCTTGGCTGATGCTTGATGGCGTTCGCCTGGTGCCAAAGGGAAGCTTCGGCACTTGGATCTAACGTCTTCCTGAACAGACGAGAACACTCGTCAGGGAGGCCGGACCTTGGTTCCGGCCAAATCCCCTCCGATGCCTAAGTCAGATGACAGTCTGAAAGAGGAGGCTCGGCGGGGACGGTTCGACTCGAGAGGAGATCAGAACGACGTCCTCCGGCGCGAGCGGGGGGAAGGAGATGAAGTGGGGGGAACTAGGTCGTTGATGGAGTACCTTAGGTTTTGTTACCTGAGATGCCGTCATTTGTTCAGTCGTCCTCCTAGTCCTTTTATAGGCCTCTTGTCATGACTGCCCGTCATCCACGTCATTCGCCCGCCCCCAATCGCGCCCCCTCGATCCGCCCCCCCCACTCGCCACTCGCCCGCGCCGTGCCAGCACCTCCCCTTAATGGTCATAAAAGGGGCGGCGGATTTCGTGGGGGCGGTTATCCGTGGGTGAGTCGCACGCTTCCCGAGTCGGGCCGATTTGATGTTCGGGGGCCCTCTAGGGGGCCTTGTCGAGCGGGCCCGATCTCGCAGATGTGCTTCTGATCGGTAGTCGGGTTCCTGGGCTCGTGTCTTTCGGGCTTCGGCCAAATAGACGTAACACTACTATTATCAGAGTCTTCACCCAGCAGTCCGAAATAAAGATCTAATGAAATCCATACATCAATCCCGGTCGAACAATCTCAAGGAGTTATTCAGAGCAACAGATCGAATCATGGCTTCGGAGGAGGCACTCACTGCTGCAAAGAAAGACACTCCTAAGCATCACGAGGAAACAAGACGAGATGCATGTCCCCGAGGGAACCCCCATCAGGAACCACGAGATCGAAGGCAAATGGACAAGAGTCCTAAAAGCAAGGAACGTCTAGCTAAGGATGTTCATATCAGGACGAATGCCCCCAAGGCATAAGTCCTGGCTTATGCCCAACGGGAAGGACTCATTAATGAACCAAAACGAACAGGTATGAAAAAAGAGATGACCTCAAATTCTGTCGATACCATAATGAACATGGACATGGCACCAATGGTAGTTGGACTCTGAAGAAAGAGATTGACGTGCTGGTCAATCTGAAGAAATCTGATGACGACCCACAAACAAAGAGGGAGCCTCGAAGCAGAAGGGAATGGGGCCAATGATAGGGTCGCCAGTCACCAAGGTGGTCGATTAGAGCTCTCGGACAAAGATCAAATAGCGTTGAGCGAAAACAACTCTGAAAGAAATAAAAACACCTATATGCTTTTTCTTTGTTAGCCGAATGTTTTAAGCTTTCTAAATGAATAAAGTTTATTTTTCCTCAAAATACACTTTCTCAATATGAAATTTTTTCTCGAGAGATTTATTCCATCTAATGCTCGATTAATTTTCGGAAACTTTCTTCTCACTAAGGATCCAATCCCTAGAAAAAGTTTCGATGGACCAAAATTCTCTCTGCTCGTGACGTCTTGAGGAAGTAGCACATTCTCAATCATTGGATGGAAGACGAAGGGAATGGTGCTTGTCTTTCGTGGCCAACCCATCCAACTTATCATATGGCTTCCGGAAATGGATGAATTCTTGAAAGTTTCGGTACATAGCTCTCTCCTCAAACCAATCCCAAATGGATAAACTCCATTGGAGAGCACATCAATTAAGCTTCTTTTGCCAAGGTGATGGGTATATCCAATCTCCTGCAAAAAAGAAATGTGATCAACATTTGAAACGAGAGAGTCAAAATTATTCACGGAATGTTCATGAATAAGCTCAAAATTTTCATCACCAAAAATGTGTACCATGTTTACCTCACGCTCCTCCATTTCTTTTGGCAAGTGACATCTATTAAAAATATTCAAGTCTATGGTCATGTTGCCAAAAGAGATCTTAAGTTGGTCATTCCTACAATTAATGATGGCATCACAGGTGGCGAGGAATGGCCTTCCTAAGATAATGGGGAGAGGGAGTAGCAATTTGGGGTCCTTGAATATCTAAAACTATGAAGTCCACATGGAAATAAAATTTGTCCACTTGGACAAGAACATCCTTAACACAACCCCTAGAAATTTTCACAGATTTATCAGCAAGTTGGAGATTGATGGGTGTGGCCTTCAATTATCCAAGACCCAATTGCTTGTAAACAGGAAATAGCAATAAATTGACACTAGACCCAAGATCAAGGATAGCGTGCTCGATTTTTGTAGTACCAATGGTACAACGAATAGTGGGTGAGCCAGGATCCTTGAATTTGGGTGGGGTGTCCTGCTGAAAAATTGAGCTAACCTGCTGTGTAATGAAGGCCTTTTTCTTAGAATTTAGTTTTCTTTTTATAGTGCAAAGGTCCTTAATAAATTTAGCATAAGGAGGTACTTGGTTAATAGCATCGCGAAGTGGTATATTAATATGACATTTTTGAAAAATTTCTCGAATTTCATCTTGGCACTTATCTTTATTTGGAGGAAGGAGCCTATGTGGGTATGGTGCTTGAGGGGTGTAAGCATTGGACTCCTCAATTCTTCGTGTCTTTGACTTTGTGCATTTGCTTGAATTCTCCTCGGGCACCTCGTGTTGTACATGCTCCTCCTCCTCCACCTTAATTTCGGGTGTGACCAAAAGATGATTTGGCTTGGCAATTTCTCTTCCACTTCGTATCATGGTAACCGCATAGCAATGGTTGAAGTCATTTCCTGAAAGAGAAGATTGGCTAACATTAGGGTCAAAACTGATTGTGAAATAAATTTACCCTTTTCTAATGTAGCCGTCAAGCTCGCAACATTCTCCGCGAGTTGTTGAATTTGTTGTTGTTGCAATTGTTGGAAGTTCATCATTTGTTGGAGTGTGGCGGTGAGTGATTGCAAATGTGTTTGGTTGTCATGTTCCACTTGGCTTTGTTGATCAACCATGTTCACCGCCATCAAATTGATCTCTTGCATTCTTCTAGTTACTTCATTTGCCACTCGCTCCTCAAGTGATTCAACACCATTCATCGTGTTCACCTCAGTTTCATGGTTTGGAACCACCCCCCAACTTCGCATGTGCTCCGCCGTCTCTTCGAGACATTGCCAAGCATCACTTGGTGTTTCATCAAAGAATGAACCATTACACATCACCTCTATTTGTTGGTTTGATGATGGAAGAAGTCCATCATAAAAGAAGGCAATAGTTCAGCATTGATCAAAACCGTGATGTGGGCATTCCAAAAGTAAATCTTTGAATCTTTCCCACACTTGGTCAACGGTTTCATTATCACATTGGTTGAAGTTCATGATTTGCTTCTTCAAGGTTTGAGTCCTGCATGATGGAAAAAATTTCTTTAGGAATTCGAATTGCAACTCGGACCAAGTAGAAATAGATCTAGGCTTTAGAGCATTCAACCAATGTTTAGCCTTATCTTTTAGAGAAAATGGAAAAAGTTTAAGATATACTGCATCGGGACTAATTTTTCCATTTAGGCATATGGAACACACCTCAGTAAAAGTTTTCAAATGTTCATAAGGGTGCTCATTTTTCAAACCGTGGTAAATAGGTAAAAGTTGAATTGTTTTCGGTTTAATCTCAAATGAGTGAGCATCGGGTCTTAATATAATGCAAGAATCAGAAATACTCATAGGTGGCATATATGTGTCTCTCAATGTCATGTTTGTGCCACGTGAAGTGTTATTGTTGTTGTTGTCGGCCATTTTTTAGGGTCGACAAAGTAAAAGATAGAATAAAAGTTGATATACAAAGAATATTCACAAGAAAGCTGGAAGAATCCCACTAACTACCCAAGTAACCCAAAGTTAGTATAAAATGCAAAACAGTTGTCCCCCGGCAACGGCGCCAAAAACTTGACGCGACGCAAAAAGATGCGCATTACTCCCAAGGATAAGCGGTCGTCAAGTAGTAATTCCTGGTGAGACCTGGGTCGGATAACAAGGACAATTCGTCTGCGTTCATACTATCTTCGGGTCAACAAAGATGTGAGAGGGTGAAAGACAAAACCACCTTTCGAAAGCGATGATTTGGATCAGGGGGGTGTGTGTGTGATGGTTACCAAAAAGAACAAGAAATAAACAAGTAAACTAAAGGTTGGGATGCAAATGAGAGGAGTGTGTATGGATTGTGGTTGCATTAGGGAGCATGGCTTAGCTATTCAATCTCCAATTGATGACTCAACTCCACATCCATGTCAAGGTATGTGAAATCGAAAGATTTCCCTATCGGGAATAAAAGCAAACACGTTTAGCTCAATTGTGAGGCTTTCAGGCCACACAACCGGATGGTGTTATCTTGGAGCTCAAATCAACGTGTTAGCATCAAGTGCAGTTATTGGATTGATGATTTCAAGTATAAAGCATAATTAGTTAAACCTCGCGGTTCAGCACCTTGCAGGCCCCTCTACGGGTATATGCACGTAGATAATGCCTCGCGGCATATCATCCTCATTGGACCCCTCTACGGGTAGTGCATGATGAAAAGAGTGTGAAATCAATCAATGCAATAGCTACACAATCCTATGCCATGGATGATTGAAAACTAATCATACAAATCCTAATTACAGCACAATCCAATACACAAAGAGATTAGCTACACATGAGAGCAAAAACATTCACCATTGCATTCATATTCGTAAGTTCATACATAGAGAATGAGACAAAATGAAATACATGACAAGGGTTAAGAAAGATATCACCAAATAGAAGCTCTTCTCCTCCTCTATCAGATTCCAGAAAATGGCGGCAGCAATCCCCCAAAAATTATACAACACCCTAATCTAAAACTAAGAGAGAAAACCCCAAAATGGAAAGTATTTGAAGCTACTGGTGGAGGCTCCCTTAATTACAGCTGATAATGGGGTTTTATACCCCCTAGGGGTTACATCTCATCCATCCAAATTATCATCCAACGACCCATAACGACTGAAGAGGAATCGGGTTAAGGAAAACCCATTTCTCGCAACCCAGGATTTGGGCGAAAAATCCTGAACAGTCGACTGCTGAACAAATGGCAGTCGACTGATGGCATGCAGCTCTTGTTGCTTCCAAAGGGAGACAGGCGACTGTTCTTGAAAATCACAATCGCCTGTGCAATTCACAGGCGACTGTCTTTTGTTCAGCATTCGCCTGCTGCAGAGGTGTCAAAAAAACATAGAGTCTGCTCTTTTCTCGTTCTTCAGGAGGGGATGAAACCGGCAACTGCTGTTGAAAGAACATGCGACTGCGCAGTTGTACATGCGACTGACAATCCTTTTGCAGTCGCCTGTGTTGCACTCATATTTGCTCCAGGCGGGGCTTCGAGATGACAGTCGACTGTCATTGTGAGGACAGTCGACTGTCCTGTCCTGTCTCAGTTCACTTCTCCAATCACTTGATTTTGTCCCCTTCGGGACTCCTGAAAAATACAGAAAAATAAGTAAAAATACAATTCATGTTTATACAGCTTTAGAGAGTGAAATTGTGCCGAAATAAAATCATATGCTCACAAATAATGAATTATCTTAAATGTAGTTAAGAGAGCATGATTCAATGAGTTATATGCACAAGAGGGAATGATTATGTGGCTAAAATATACAATATTCAATCACAATCAGGCCACCCCCTTGCAACTGAACGACACTTCCTAGTCGTCGGCCATAAGACAAAGAGGCCATGCCCTCGCAATCGAACGACACTTCCTAGTCAATCGAATGACACTTCCTAGTTGTCGGTCGTAAGACGAAGGGGCCATGCCCCTCGGAACCGAATGACACTTCTCTATTGTCAGCCGTAAGGCAAAGGGACCATCCCCTCGCAACTGAACGACCCAACTCAGTCGTCGGTCGTAAGACGAAGGGACAACCCCCTCGCAACCGAACGACACTTCTCTGTCATCATCTGTTAGGTGAAGGGGCTACCCCCTTGAAACTAAACGAATCGACTCTGTCATCGGCCGTAAGGCAAAGTGGCCACCCCCTTGCAACTGAACAACACTTCCTAGTCGTCGGCCATTAGCCAAAGAGGCCATGTCCCTCGCAACCGAACGACACTTCCTAGTCATCGACCGTAAGACGAAGGGGCCATGCCCCTCGCAACCGAACGACACTTCTCTGACGTCAACCGTAAGGCGAGGGGCCACCCTCTCGCAACCGAACGACACTTCCTAGTTGTCGGATGTAAGACGAATGGGCCACCCCTCGCAACCGAACAACACAACTCCGTCGTTGGTCGTAAGACGAAGGCCCTCACAACCGAACGTGTCACGACCCCCTTCCCTGGGATATGCAGGGAGGCAGGGTGCATGACGAGAACTAAAAGCGTATCTGCAGGTCCACTGCGCATTGCTGGGAATAGTATAGGTAGCATTCAACAAACAGCCAACCAACAAACACAAAACGACACAGAGTCACAGAGAAGTACTGAAAGCCAAACACTGAACAATTTCATATACATCTCAAACATCCCATTACATCAATTCATCTAGTACAAGCATCTCTCACCGTCAAAGAAAACCCAAAGTACACATAGCCCTCTCCTCACCCCTCACCGCCCAATCTAAGCTCCAACTCCCAACAACAGCCCTCCAAACTCAACCTCCAGCACTAACAGCCATCCCCAAGAATCACACCTGAAAAAGATCAACGGGACACGTCAACGCGTGACCCAGTAGGAATGCCAACTCCCTCTAGTATGCTATTATGAAAATGCAACTACTTTACATGCATTCATAGCAAGGTGCAGATGAAGTTTGGAATGAGCTAAAGGGAGCACGTGTATGACATAAAGTAATGAATGCATGACATAAACAAAAGTACAACAACAAAAGAGTGCATCAATATAAGTAAAATAAACGCAAGCGACATGAACGACAATAGGTGATGCATATAACAAGGGATACAACATGGAAGCTACAAGTAAAGAACACACACAAGTGGAAAACATTTAATAATGCTACAAAAGTAACGAAAGTTATTTAATAGTGATTTGGACCCTAAGTAGTGGGTAGACCTTCTTGGGACTGGACCTCACCCCCAGTTGGGGTGGAACAGGCAAACTCCCCGAGACATGCTCTTACTAAAGGAGCCCTGTTTTCCCCTTATTTCCCCTTCACATTTTCTCCCATTTCCTCATTTCTGCCACTCCCGGTCACTCGGGCAAGAACAGGAGGGCCACCAACCACCAGTCTAGCCCCTCATGTTTTCCCCACTACATAGTGTCCCCCAATTCCCCGTGTCACCCTCATTTAAGAGGATTTAATCATTTATCAGCATTTCAATTATAAATTAACGTGTAACAAAAGGAATCACATGACAACCACCATTTTCACATCCTCTCATTCCAACACATATAACTTTTCCAACCACAACATTTGCCACATAGTTCTCATTTTCAACACATATGATTCCAACACATATATTCTTCCATCCACAACATTCCAACATAGCCCAAATATGCAATAGCCCTTCCCAAATACTTGGAGGGCATAATAAACATAATCCATAGTTCAATTGAAACCACCATAGGACCAATAGCAAGATAGTAACTACACCACACACTATCCACACGCATACATGTAGTAGTACTATACACACATACATTACCATATACACCCTACGTATTGGGTACTTGGGCCATTACAGAACGACACAACTCAGTCGTCGGATATAAGACAAAGGGGGCCACCCCTTCGCAACCAAACGACACGACTCTGTCGTCGGCCGTAAGACGAAGGGGCCATGCCCCTCGCAACCGAACGATCCACCTTCGTCGTTGGAAGTACATCGAAATGGCCACCTTTTCGCAACCAAACGACAATAACTGAATGACCAATCATTCGAGGGGCTACCTTTGCACCACCAGATGACTTTTGTCGTAAAACGTATTTCTTGTCGCTAAACAAATCATTGTGTTAGGCGATTTAAAGAGATGATGTTCAACAATTCAATCATGTGCTTCGGTTTGACTTGTTGAAAGGGGCCAACCAATGCCACTCACACCACCCAAAGCGATGAGGTGCAAAACAAGTCCCTTTGATTTTTATAAATATCTTATCTGATCCCTTACAAAAACACACAACTTAGTATACACAAAACACCTAAGGGGCACAAAAACGAGAGGTTGGAAAAGTTGGAAAAGTTGGAAAAGTTTCAGGACTCCTCCGTCGTGGCAACTTTTTCCTCACCCCTTGAAGCAGCCACACCAGCAGCTTCATCGGTTACAATGATAGCTTCGTCAGCTAGGATAGCAACCTACGTGGCCGTGACTTGGCCAGCTTCATTAGAGTCATCATAATCTAGAGGGACCGGAACTTGATCAATCTCAGTAGCTAGAGAGAGAAATAGATTCTTCATTGTCCAACGACACTTCTCAAAGCCTCTATTGAATAACAAATCAAAATTGCACAAGCTGGCTTTATATGCTTCGACGGCCTTTTTAAAAATCTCTTTCTCATTTAGCTCTGGGGAGATGTCGAGTACTCGAGCTGGAAGCAGGGGCGGAACCACCGTGGCGGAACCACCTTGTGACTGCCCAGGGCAGAAAAAATCAAAAAAAAATTTATACCTATTTCTATCGGTTCCCACTTCCCCACGCGAAGGGTGGCTAAAGTCTTTGCCTATAACTCCTACACATATGCGCTAGCCTCCATCCATCACGATTTTGGGTAAAAAAATCAACAAAAATTATTTTTATAATAAATCTACCATCCACGGCACTTCTCGTTTCTCAATCCCATTGTTTGTACTTTGTTCTCAATGCTATGAACTTTTAGCTTTGTTCTCTTTCCCCAAGGCTCTTTGCTTTCTCCCCGTCCTCTCCACGAGACGAGACCATCGGCCGTCGCCCACCGACGGGCGCCCACGGCCCCCTCCAGACTCCGGTACCCCTCCCCCAGCCTCCAGCAATCCTCAGGAACCCGCCAGCATTCCGTTGTGAGTATTCTGTACTTCTCAATTTCTTCTTCTTGTTTTTTTTGTTTTTTGGTAGACATCGGAAAATAGAGAAACTGTAAAACTCTCCCCATCTATACCCCCTCGCAGATCAGATGTGAAACCCTTGGAATTGAAAGTTGGAATTTTGGAAAGCCTTCATTCATGTATGGAACCCTAGAACGAGATTGACGACCCCCCAAATTGCATTTGTTTACAGTATCACATGTTCACTGTTTTGCCCAGTTGAGCTCACAGGAGCGAAGACCGGATAATCCTCAGCAGAGAACTGATGGGAAGATCTCGAGAACGAAGGAGAAGCCCGGTAGCAGCCTGAACCACTGGAAGCGCAGGGCTGCCGCTGCTTCCTTGAAGGAGCGCAGCGTGAAGCCTACCCATCAACCCCTGCCACCACCCTTCACCCCCCTCTCAAACCCCCCTCTCCAAACCCCCCTCCACCGCCCCCATTGCTCCGGTAACTCGCCAGAGCTCGGCCCCAAAACAGCCGCCCGAGCAGCCTGCCAGCCCCACCCCCCCACCATCCTCTACATCTCTTTCCACCACCATCTCCCCCCATATCCGACCTAACCCCTTCCCTAATAATTTCAAATTTTGATCTTTAATTCGAACTATTTTCGCAATTGCCTACTCTTATTTCCATATCTTATTGCTGGTACACGAGGAGCTTAGTTATCATATTTGTTTCCAATGGCACTTAGGTAAGGTACTTCAGGACCAACTCTTCCAGCGGATGGGAGGGGTCTTTATAAACATCCAATGATCTAACGACCATCGGTGTACTCAGCAGATGACATCTGTCCATTTGGAAAATTGGTGAATAAAAATGGGGAGCAAAAGAGAAAATTTATTTTTCCTTTCGAACAAGTTACATATGGGCATTATTAAGTTACATATTAAGTTACTTATGCACATGGTGTTATTCTCATGTAATATGTAAGCTTATGCACATGGCGTTACTTAAAATTTTTTTGGAACATTATTAAGTTACTTAATAATTCTCATGGTATGCATAAGGACCCCAAAAGTACCTTACATGAAGTACCTTACCTAAGTAGGCGATGGGCTAAACAGTGAACATAATATGCATAAGGACATTCTTGTAAAAATAAACTTTGTAACACACTCCATGCAACTCGCATATCACTAGCCCCATCATATCCTTGCCCTCTTATATTTTGTACGAGCAATCCATTACGATCAAGGATAAGTGAACACACATTTTTAAGAGTTAATGCGGTCGTATCTTCAACTCCTGCTACATCAAAGAACCTCTCTTTTATAAAATCCGCATCATCAACAAATCTTAACACGATAGCCATCTGCTCACAATTAGATTCATAACGAGATTCATCAACTAAAATACAAAACTTAAAGTCACCAATTTCTTCACAAATCTTTTTTCTGACCAAGTCTCCCATAATTTCCATAATTTGATTCTGAACCAATGGTGAAGTATAAGGAGCATTTCCAAGGGCATTTTCTAAAATAACTTCTGCAACTTGTGAACTAAGAGTTGCACTATACTTGAGCAATTCAATAAAGTTTCCACGGTTTATTGAATCAAGAGATTCATCATGTCCTCTAAGAGCACATCTATAACATGCTAGCCAACGAATAGCATTAACTGTAGTGACGACACGAAAACGATTTTTCTTTATTTCAGCTTCAGCTTGTAGGGTCAAATGTTTCTGAATATTTTGAAATGGGTTTTTCAAATCATCTATCATTAAAACATTTTTGAATGTATTGATCATGTTTCTCCTTCATGCACTCGAAGATGACTATCTTTTCCACCAGCTCTTTTTAACTATTAAATCCTTTCGAAATCCAAGCTTCTTGTTTATGATATTGTGAGGAATTGCTATCAAAGAGAAAGCAGGGAAAACAATACGCACGGTCAGTCGCTTCGGAATATTCTAACCAATCATAAGTCTTGAACTAATCATGTCGAAAGTTATGTCCTTCTTCATTTCTTGGATATTATTGAAGTTTTGCTTGGCATGGTCCCATTGCTATGAAACGACGTCGAACTTCATTTTGTTCTTTATATGGATATTTCCATATTGCTTGATGTAATCCTGGATCTTGTGATATCGTATCCTTAACTTTTTGAAGCTTCGGAGGATGTTGCACTTGCTCTATAGAAGTCGATGGAGAAATATCATTTACCATTGGCTCTGCAGAATGTGTCTCGCTTGAGGCCCCAATATCATCTTTTTTTGGATAAAATGAAAACAAATTTTTCAGTCCTTTTTGAGACATTTTTGAAGCTAATAAAATGAAAACAAATGAAGTACTTATAGATATATTAATGAAAGCAAACTTAGCGATTAATTTTTTCAGCGTTGTTAATTTTTTTAATATATACTCGTCGCATAAATTTTATTTTTGCCCAGGGTAAAAAATCCTGGTTACGCCACTGGCTGGATGCACAATCCCTCTTGCTTCCCACCTTTGCTCTCCTCGAGCAGTTGTGCCTCTGCTCGATCTCTCAGAGCAACCTCTTCTTGAATCCGTACTTCAAGGGCAATCCCCTTAATATGAGATTCGTCTAATTCTGTCATGCCTCATTCTCTTAAATACCCTGGATTTCATGGTTTCCAGGACAAATGGAAGATGGGTGAATAACAGGCCGTGGTATTGCACCAAGCGTAAAATTTAAATTTCATTACAAGCAGACCACTACACATGTTGGGACATCACAAACAGAAAAAGAAAACTACAAGAGCTCCATTCACAACAGTTAAAAGTATTATCTGCCACAGAGTCATATACAAGTACGAAGCAACTGAGAAACTACACAACATCTGAGCTAATACAAAGTACAACCCAATCATCTGCCAAGTACAACCCGGAGGACAACACTATATAACACAAACAAAATAAAGTCCCCAAACAAAAGTACACCAAAAAGGGGACAACTCACACTCCCTAAACTAATCATAGGTGTCTGAAGGGCGAGAGTCTCCTACATGGGGAAGCTCCCTCCGCTCTGGCTCAGCTCCTGCCTGCTCTGGTCCTTGGAAGACAACGTGGACACGTCAAAATGTGCCCAGTAGGAAACCCAACTAGAAAAGAACATCTTTATGTCTATGTTTATTTTCATTATTGTTTAATGGAGCTACTAACAATACAACTGTAGTAATATAAAAGAAGTACGAAAAGCAACATTTTCATGTCTTAATTAATTTGGAAGCCTGGACACCACACTGGGTATCAGGGACTGGACCTCACCTTAGGTGGGTGGCTCTCAAACTACCCCGCCAGTGGTACACGAGCACTACTAAATTTTAAAGGGGCCTCTCAAACTCTACCCACCCCCTCTCACAGGAGTGCGAGTGAGATAAGTTCAACACACATCATCTCACAGTACATTGCCATGTGGGCATCACATATCACCTCAACTCCTCACAAGTCCAGCCTTGATACCTACGTACTATTCAGGTCTCCCCACCCCTTCCTAGGATACTTATCCACGTTAGAGTGGAACAGGTTATCCCAGGACATTTCAATTACAATTTGGATTTGTTGAAAATGTCGACCACATAGCGACAAACTCATCCAGCCTATTGAAAATGTGTAAACTATCATAACAATGGCAATTATCCTCACATTCCTATATGAATTTGCTAAAGCTCATAAAATGAAAGTTGTAGATATACTAGTTAGAGTTTCAGATATTGAATA
Organism: Scilla litardierei; assembly: GCA_030789695.1. NCBI lineage: Eukaryota > Viridiplantae > Streptophyta > Magnoliopsida > Asparagales > Asparagaceae > Scilla > Scilla litardierei. Next base: position 648,516,364 of record CM061142.1, on the reverse strand, counting down.
TCAAAAATTCAGGAGGTGTGTGCTAATTATAGTGGCATATATCATGAAACATACAAAATCTGTCCAGAATTCAGAAACATGACACACATCCTACAAGGAATTACAACCTGTTATAGCCACATTCTGATTTTTCATAAAACATAAAATTTGTAGCTCTTGAAGTGTAGATGCTCAAAATGTCTAAGTTTGTAGCATTTGGATATCTAGAGTGTCAGATAAAGCCATTTTAGTGAGGTGGTGTAAAATCTGGCAGAATCTGATACTCCTGATACAACAACAGTTTAGGGATAATGGCAGTTCGAATTTGTAAAAACTCAAAACATGAAATTTAGAGATAACTCAGTAATCCTTTTAGCATAATTTTTCTAGAATTTAATTCAATCTACAGTATGCGATATGTACAAAAACATTCATAGCAAAATCCTAACTTTAAAATCAGCACCAGCTTAGCATGAAGTTCATCAAATTAGGATGTAAATTATTGCATATGGAATAATTGCATGTATTAGTATTGAATTACAACCATAAAAGAGTCTATCTCTAGTTGGAATCCTACCTCATGTGGAGATTTCCTTCTCCTCTAACTCTCCTCTTCCTTCTTCTCTTCTTCTTTTCTTCTTCTTCTTCGTCTTTCTTCTTTTGTTTTGTTTTATGTTTTTTTGTATCCCTAGAGAGTTCGGTCAGACTAATAATGTGAGGAATTGGAAATAAAAATGTGAGGAATTGGAAATAAAAGAAAGAAAAAAGAAAAAAGAAAAAAGAATGAAGAAGGAAAGATTTAGAAAGAGATGCAAGTTTTTAGAAGTTTTGACTTTTCTACTCTTTTTTTATTTTCATTTCTCTTTTCTTTTTCCTTTTTGGTCGTTTTCTTTCATTCTTTCTTTCTTTTGTTGCTATAAGACTTGGCCCAAAGCCCATAAGGGGTATGCCCATTAGGTAAAAGAAAAGAAAATACAAGGGAAAATAAAAGAGAATGAAAATGAGAATGAAAAGGAAAAGGAAAATGCGAAGGACAATGCAAATGAAGCCCATGAAGGCCCATGATGAAATTGAAAGATAACCTAAAAGATGATTTCATGTGGGAGATTGAAACATAAAATAAAAAGAAGAGTGAGGAAAAAGATTTGAGGAAGAATGACGGGGGTTTAGCAAAAGTTGGAAAATTACAAGTATGCCATTCTACACGTAATCAAATCACACGTACGAAGAAGCTTGGCATTACATCGTTCTATGTTTTAAGGGGGTTACAAATTCTTGCTCTAATTGCTTCACCCGTGACTTAACCAGATCATTGTGATGCTTCCACTGCTGCAATGACGCATTTGCCTTGTCGATGGCCCTCTTCGCTGAGTCCGTCCACTTCACTTCCTTGGCCAAGGTGGCTTCGTGATTAGCCACCGCCAACGATCGATGGCGTAACTCAAGTGTGGAGAAAAGAGCCTACAGACCGGCGAGAGGGTTAGCTCAGATACTCGGATTCAAGTAAAGAGCAGATATAATTTTTTACCTGAACGTTTTTGTGGATTGCGAGCGTGGCTAACCTCTCATGGTCAACCTTCTCCAAGACGTCCCTGTCTCGCGGAAGGGCCAAATTCTCAGCAAGTCAAGAGGCACTTCTGCATCTCAATAAAGCTGATTCATCCAAACCCACTGGGTAATCTGGCTATCTGATCGGGTTTTGGGGCGTTCGATCTTCCAAAAGGAGCGATCTGAACTCAGGTGGGTTTCCTCAGATAATAAATCCTGAGGAAATAAACCCCCCCTGGGCCAGGAATCCTTAATCTTAAGCGACACTCGAGGGGAAGAAGACTCCCTCGAGGCTTTCTTCAAAGAAAGAGCCAGACCTTGCACCAAAGCCTGACTTGGCTCCGGGACCAAACCCGGCTCTGTGGCTCGATCTATGTCCGAATCTTGACCTTGCTCACCAGCTACCCTCGGAATAACAGCATCACCCGACTCAGAAGAATCAGAATCAGAATTGATAAGACGCCTTATTGGTTTCTTCTTCTTGGCCTCGACCCTATCAACTTCGGCCAAAGGCTGCTGCTTCTTTCTCTTCAACGGTTGGGTCAATCGCGGAGCTTCCTGAATCTCCAAAGGGCAAACCCTCGGTAACTTCAATTGCGCCATCCTTCAAAAGACCCACAGGAGAGGAAAGCGCTTCCCGTTCAGCTTCTCGAATTGAAGACTCGAGTGCCTCTCGTATGCTTGGTTCAGCTTGATATTCTTATCCAACCATATCTGTGGAGAAGGGAAATCAAATCCAAGAAGAAGAAAGACTAAGTAAAAGCAAGCAAAAGAATCAACATTTGGTCCATACGGTCCTAAGTAACATATGGTCAGACGAAAGCCATTTTATTGACTTTTCCCCCTCAGGTAACCCTAATAGAAGATCAGCGGTTTTCTTTCCTTCCTTCGAAAGAGCTTTATCTTCATCTGTCGAGAGATCGGGACTCCCCCATTCAGTGACGAAACTTGCTTCGCCAGGAAACACCACAAAGACGAATTGCTATTTCCATCCCGGATTAGAGCTGGGGAGATCCTTAAATAATTTCCTATATCGACGAGTAGTAATGACGAACCAGCCCTGGGAAAGAGGAGGGATCGCTTTGAAGAAGAAATTAAACAACTCCATGGATGGTTCAACGTCGTTCGATACGCATAGCGCGATGAAATTAATCAAAATGCCCACGACATTCAGCATTAGTTGGCAAAGGGAAAGACCCAATGTGCTCAACCAACATAGCATAAAGGGGTGTAAGGAAAATCAAGTCCGAGATGAAAAGATCTCACATAGACTCCCACTTCACAATTTCCAGGAGAATGAACCCTCTCCTCCGCCCGTGGCCGTCGAATCTGGTAAATAGACCTCACATATTTCCTTTGCAAATCAGAAAACTTGAGAAGCTTGACCAGAGACTATGTCGGGGACCGTGGTTTTTTCCTTTTCCATATTGAGGGATGGACGCCGAGGTTTTAACGGAGACACGAAGGGAGGACGAGGCAATGGTCGAAGGTTAAGATTCAATTTGAGAAAGATTGAAACGATGGAGTTTTTTTCCTTTTCCAAGCTACCTTATCAAGGTAAAATGCCGATCAAAGCTAATCATATCATATAAGGACATGTGTTGAAGATCCAAGCGTCCCAGTATCTCGGATTTTGAACCGACGCAGTGTCCAAATCAGAAGAATGGAGGTTTTGGTGCTTAAACTTAAATACTCCTGCCTTGACTACAGTGCCCTATTTACTTGACCCCAACAGGCGGACTGTCTGAGCTCAAGTGACGGGGGCCACTATTAAATCCTTGGGCCGGTACTCGAGGAAAGGGAAATATTAACGCCGAAAAGCCCACAAGGCCCATAAGGCCCACAAGAGAAGCTGAATGTTTACTCAGTCAAAGCACACGTGCCATTTGCCCGTTTAGCTTCCGTTGCTCAAGGGAGCAATTGATAATGGGCTCATAAATGGAGGGAGGCGTGGACAGCAGTTACTCCCATTGATGAGGGAGGACCCTGCCACCATAATTGATGACCGTTTGTCACGGTCGCTTTTCGATCGTACGTTTTTCGTGCGCGTACTTCCTTTCGTACGCGTATTTTTAGTTGCCTCTTCTTGTATCCCAAACGTGTGATGTGATATGTCGTTGTGACCCACTGAGAGAGTACTTATTTGTGGGATTTTTCGTGAATGTCATTTCACGACTCATTCTCCCACAAAACAATTTTGTTTGAAGGGGTGTCGTAACTTTAGACTTCGTTGTTTGACCTCTTTATTTTTAGTTTCCGTTTTCCGTTGACCTAGCTCGTAAACGATCATCGTAGTCTCGAATATCTCGTCGAAACGGTCGTCCCAATATTTTTCTTGTATTTATCGGACACCGTTTGACCGACCTATCACACTAATCACTTTCAACTTGTAATTAGCCTAACTCATCCCCAATTAAAATAATCTAATCCAACCTATAGGAATGATACATTTCATGTTGAATGATTTCCCAAAGCTATTCGCCACCCTATATTAAACTAATCTGTACCCCCTCCCTCTCACATTCCATCTCTCCAATCACACTAATTCTACCCCTTTTCCAACACCCATTTAGCAAACCCTCTTCTAACAAAATAACTCACGCATCAACCCAACCCTAGGTCTAAACACAGCCGCCACATCTCCCCCGCCGCACCTTCATCGCCGGCCATCCCTCGTCGGCCACCATTGTCGGCCAACCCCCGATTCCGGCCATTATCTCCCTTAACTTCCTCCTCCTCCAAGGACCGCACAAACCCCCATTGAACTGCCGCCCACCAACCCTTAAGCCCCGCACAACAGTCCATAGCCTGGCCTCCTCCCAACTGCCGATCATCTAGCTCCGGCCTCCCCTTGCCTCGGCCGTCCGGCCATTTCCCCAACTGCCGATTGCTCCTCCACCTACACAACTTGTCGACAGCCCATATATCTGCCCAGATCTGTAAAAAAAACGGCTGCCTCCCCTCCACATGGTCCGCTGGCCACCACCTAGGCCCAAGCTCCGACCACCCTTCCATCAGCCGCAAGCTCCACCAAATTCGGCCAACACCCTCCCCCCATTTGCAACTGCCAAAGACCCTCCTTCCCCATTGCTCCAAATTCGGCCATCACCCTAAAAATTGCCCCACCACCACTTCCAGCAGCGCATCAACCCATCGCCGGCCCTTCTCAACCCACGGCAACCCTACCGCAGTCCTACCCCACTCCACTTGGCCGTGGCAGCCCCCACACGACCCGAGCCACCATCTCTTGCCTAAAAACTACCACACAGATCTGCCCATTGCTGCACGGACACCCGTACAGCCACACGGCTGTCCCCTAGGCCATAGACCCTTGCACGGCCTTCCTTTGCCGCCGGCGTTCGTGTTGCTCGTCTCCATTCGTGCGTCGTGCTTCCGTGGTTGCTAGCTGTCCGCCATACCCTCGCTCGCTACCGGAATCCAACCCTTGACGTTGCTACCCGACGTTAGTGTAGCTCTCGCGTCGTGTTAAGGTATACCTGAACCGTAGGAACCCACACTCGCATGTTAACAAGATAAAAACTGTGATTTCATTGCTTTGGTAACTCACTAATGGAAGATTAATAATACGGGACTGTAGGTTGGGCGTTGATTGAGCACATAGAGAATATCTGGACTCTTTCATCGTGTGACTTGCAGCACGTCTCTTTCAGGCAAGTGAAACTTGCACAGTAATTTGTTAGGCCATGTTTTAGGCCATTTTGTAAAATTGTGTAAAAGAGACTAGGCGGTGAAATGATAGTCGCATAGACGACCATATTTGATCTAGCTTGACAACAAAGCTAGATCCGACACCATACTAGATCTAGCTTGACAACGAAGCTAGATCCGACACCCTTGCTATGCTATCATTTCATACCGCATGTCACGTTTAATTTCCAATTAACTGTACGCACCTTTAATTGCTTATTGCCATGTTCATGCATCTTGCCATGTCATTTCATGCATCAACTTGCTCTATCATGATTGTGTAGCACACGCTACTTTAAAATGTAAGCTGCGGCGAGTAGGATTTTGACTCCTACATAATGATTGAGGCTAGGCACCTGCTTGTCGGGTACAACCTCATGCCAAAAACACTTCCTAGCTCATGATCCAGAAGATGGGCGCCAGTCCATATACACGTGGAGGGGTAGGGTTAAGCGACCACTCAGCGTAGAAGTGTGCCCGTACAGCCACTTCAGCGGTAAGGCATAAACCCTGTGCACGAAGTGATAAGCTAATGTTCGTGAATTTGTGAAACAGTGTTTCGTAGTTTCTGCTACGACGTGCATGCTTTGTTATCATCATGTTCATTTTAATTGTCGCATTCTTTAAATAATATGACATGTCATCTTATTTCAACTGCTACATGCATTGAATTATTATGCCATGTCATCTTACTTTAAACTGCTAAGCTGCATTCTTTATACTTTACGTTTCCTTGCACAAAAGTCTCATTTTCCCTCTTTGGAGATTTTTGCTGACATGCGCCCTTTTCTCTTTGGGTGTCACATGTTAGGTTTTGAGCCTGAGTTAGTGCCAAGGACGACCAGGTTGTTGAAGTCCAGTTCGAGGATACCAGTCAATGCAAAGAACCTGCTAATGGTTTAATTTACCAGATGCTTATCAGACTGTAGCTTCACATCTCCAAGTCTGAGCGGACCTCTTCACGTCTCGCCTTCCATACTTGGGAAGTGGGGCATGCCAGGTTTTAGTGGTGGCCCATGTAGGTCCTCTTTGCATCTGCGAAATATCGAAACAACGGTAATAATAAACCATCCATTAAAATATTCGAAACATTCAAGCTATAAATCTGAGTCTAATCTGAGCGTTTTCCTGTCTTAGATGGCTGGAAGACGTGTTAACCGAGCATCTTGTCTCAGTATAATAGGGGAAATCCATTAGACCTGGACTATAGGAAGATTTAGTTAGACGCCCGTGCTTGCTAGTTAGGCATCCATGATTGTTAGTTAGACATTTTACTAAGAATTGGTATAATCTGCTTAGGAATTTCCTTAGTGGTTTCTTACCTAGCTCAGACCATATTAGATTTCTAGAGTTTCTTTAGTCGTTCGCCTGGGTTCATTGAATTTTGGGCCCAGCAGAACGTAATCTTGATCCACTAAGGACCCTTCCATGAGATCTTTTTTACAGTATAGTTAATTAGAAAGTCTTAATGCTAAGTTCCTCCTAATCTTTAGTCGCCCCGGTAATTAGAACCTCTGATTTCTAGCATTTTCCTAATCATTACACTTCTGTGTTATCGACCGTAGAATTCCATCGTAGCTTTTCATGAATCGTATTCTAGGCGTATTCATCATGCGATCATATTCTTTGCCCTCGATTCACGTGATCGCTTCATGATGATTATCGTTAATTTTTTGAATCTTCCCTATTGCAAATCCTGATTCCTCTAAAAGTATTTTCGATATTCCTTACTAAATTCTTCGCTCAGTTTAACTTCAAACTTCCTTGAAAACCCCTTATTATATACTTAGATTTCCTGCTTTTCGGCCGAGTTAAAATTCATTCTTGGATTTTGAAACCTTCTTGGTCGTAATCTTTAGTTACTATCTCGTAACCATTTTCTAACCTATATCTTTCGTATTTCAATTTTAAAACTTTATTACCATTTTGATAATTTAATATATCATTCCTTTCTTTCTATACTACTAAGTTTATTATTTTTAACCACTTATCGTACATACTTTTAGAATATTTTTCTAAGCTAAATAGGACTTCAATTTTTTTAGTGGATCAGTTTTATATTCATCGTGCTCATACTTCAAAAATCTTTGTATAAATCTATTTTCATTTGCAAAACAATCACTACCTCACCCTACTCTTTATTTCTTCGTCCAACACTTTTTCTGTGTTATAAAATTTTACCATCTGCTCGTTATTTCTACATATTTTTATAAGAATATATATATATATGATAGCATATTTTACACATATCCTTCTTTCATGTATTTAATTATTTAGAGCAATATTTTTGTCCCACCCAACCAGCTATCTCCTTATCCTCGCCTTATCTGAACTCGTTCTTTCCGATCTTGTTTCGTTACACTTTTGGTTTCGGTCCCCTTTTCTATTGCTTAGTCATTCTACTAGTGCTTGTCGTTGCCTAAGTCAACCTTAGTTTAGTAGTGGGCCCATTGGTATTTTTGCGATGTCTTCGTGGTGCATGTTTATAGGTAGAGTGTGTGGACCTGTGCGTGTGACCCCTGCGCACCACTCATGTATAAGTGTGCTACCCTTAGTATATTAATGATTGTCTCTTGTATTATATGTGAATTCTCGGTGTTATTCTATATGTGTGTGTGAAGTTGTATGAATGATAGTATTTATGAATATATGTGTGGATAGCTATACCACTTTAGGGATGTCTGTGTGTATTAGATTTTGTGTTAGAATATCTACTAGTGGAGTATGTGGTTTGAGGATACTTGTAAATGCTTGAAATAGTATACTAATAAGTCATGTGTTTGTTAGGTGTCATAATAATAGGTGTACTTATAACTAAGTGTGTAGGCCTATTAAATGATCTATATGTTAGTACTTGTGAGTGTGTGCTCGTACATAGATATGTATTGTGCTTAGTCGTAAGTAGATATGTACTTGCCATATGAATATGTGTGATATACGTATGGTAATAGGATTATAATTTTGTTTAGTATTGCTTGCCTTTACGGGATGTTGTGTGTGTACGTGTATACCATGAGGTATACCCGGTTATTGTATGTCGTGATTATGTATGGATATGTATATGTAGTAGTATACTCATTATATGTAAATTGCTATGGTGTGTATATATTATATATATGTGACTATACGATGAATGCATGTATAGAAGGGTGTATTATGATTGTATATGTGTATTGATAATGTAATAGTATTATGGGGTGTTACTTGACTAAATATAAAGTGTGATTGATATTATTGTATGTATGTGGTTACGTTGGTGTGTGTGTGTGTGTGTGTGTGTGTGTGTGTATAGAATAATGGGTATCATACGACGTATGAGAGAGGGCCTCACATGCCCTCTCACATAAAGCAACCAAGTACAAGCCCACATGGGCTTGTACTTGGTTGTACCCACCCCTTTATGTGAGAGGGCATATGAGGCACTCTCTCATACGGCGTATGATACCCATTATTTCATATATATATCTATATTATAAAACAAGGATGTTATCATGGGTTATTGGATAAGAGTTTTTGATAAGAGATGAGAAATTGGGTATAAATGAGGGATGTTGTTAAGGGAAATTGGATAAGATAAGAGAAATTGGATAAGATAAGAGAAATTGAATAAGTGAAGAGAAATTGATTTTGAAATTTTATGTTTGAAACAAAATTTTGGGGGGGGGGGGAATTAAATTTTGGGGGGAAGAAAAGTGTTTTGGGGGGAACCAACATTTTAAAATACAAATTTCATCTCCCAAAAAACCCCAGCGTTATTGTTTTTGGGGGGAATATTTAGGTTCTCTCTCCCTCTCTCTTCTCTCTTTCTCACTCCCCCGAACTCCCTCTCTCTCCCCTGCCATGAGCCCGACCCCCTGCACCGCGGCCCCCTGCGCAGCCACCCCTTAGCCCCATGGCCACCCCGAGCACCCTCAGACCCCTGCTGCAACCCTCAGGCCCCTGCCACAACCCGCAACACTGGGATTGATTGAAAAGGAGAGAAACACAAATGTCGAAGCTTTTGTCGAAGCTCAAGGGATTTTTCAGTGCAAAAACCATGGCAGGCGTGGACAAGGCGGGAAATCGCTGGAATCAGTAATAATTTCTCACTCTGTCGGCCTCTTGATCTTTTCGTATTTTGTTTGCTCGCATCAGGTTTGTTGATTTTACCGAACGGGTTCACTCTTACTTTAGGCTTCGAGCTGATGATGGAATGTGGGTGTTTTGCTCGCATCATTGTCTGGCTTTGTTATTATTGGATGTGTTGCTCAATTTCTGATAGTTGTAAACTTGGGAATTTGTTTGTAGATTTAGAAATGGAGATGATTGTTGCCTCTTGAATGGTAAATGAGCTATTATTTGATAGCTATTTGGTGTTTATTTCAGCATGTTCTGTTCATAATGCTCAGTTTTAAAGCTCAGTTCATGCTCAGTTTATGCTCAATTCATAATGCTCATCATGTCCACTTCATTCAAGTTTCTGATTCTATTTGGTGACATGGGTTAATTTTTTTATATTTGCAAGCATTTGTCAAGTGTTTGATGAAATGTCTAGAAGAACATTAAAGTGCTCACATTCTACTGATTCCCTTGGTGTCTTTCATATCATCAAACACCATAGTGAAGAAAACTAAAACCCCCTTGCTGAATAACACAGTAAAATGAGGTTTAAAATTTAGGTTATTAATCCCTTCTGGTGGAATTTAAATATTGTGTATTCAATCCATCACATGAATATTAGTTTAAGAAACAAAAATGTTTCCATTGAATAAAATCCGCGACTTATAAAATTCACTTATAAAATTCCAAGACAGTAACATAAAACAGCAAGGTAAATATGTAGAATTACCGCAGTAGCAAGAAGCATTTTATCTGCTTTTCACCTTGATATTAAAGAACATATCAGATGTAATAAGAAGAAATTACATGCCCAGAAGCAAGAGCGCATCGATTCCAGTTCTGTATCATTCTCCTCATGTGTGAACATCAACATATCAATCTGCTCAAGAAGTTCTTGTTCAAACACATTTACATTATTCATCTTGCTCATTAGCCCTCCACGCTTATGGCTAATCCTCCCTCCATGCTCACAACTAACCAAGGTTTTGGAAACTCCAAAATGGTTGCCAGACACATTTTTGGAAATTTCAAAAACGTCATCTAACTCCAACATAGTTGCCAAACAAAATATGGCTTAAATTTTAAGAGTTTGGTTTTTAAACCCTATGAAACCATAAGGAATGAAACTAAACCCCATTGCTGAATAAAACTGTAAAATGAGGTTTATATTTAAATATTATATATAAAATTAATAAATAAAAATAATTATAAATTATAATAAATTTTATAATTATTATATAATAATATAATTATTATTAATTATATATAAATAAATTAATAATATTATATATTATTATAAATTTAATATTATATTTATATAAAATTATTATATATTAAATAATTAATAAATATATTATAATATAAAATAAATAATAAATATATTAATATATAATTAAAATAATAATAAATTATTATATTATATATATTATATAAAATAATAAAATATTAATAATATAGATATATAATTAAATTAATATATATATTAAATTAAATATATATTAATAAATTATAAAATTAAAAATTAAATAATATTATATAAATATATAAATTAAATATTTATTATATAATATATTAATTAAATATAATAAAAAAATATATAAAATTAATATAAATTATATAATAAATAATATAAAATTAATAAATAATAATAGATAATAATATTATAAAATAATTATATATATATTAATAATATTATATTATATTAATTAATAAAAGTAATATAGAGATATTTAAATATATAATAATTATTATTATATATAAATTAAATAAAATAATTATTAAATATAATAATATATAAAATAATAATAATATATATTATATATATATTATAAATATTATAAATTTAGAAAGAATTATATTATATTAATTATATAATATAAATTAATTATTATATTAAAATATTAAAAAATTTAATTAATATATATAATATTATAAAATATAATTTAATAATATATAAAATAAAAATATTAAATATTTATATATTAAAATATTAGATAAATATATTATATAAATTCAATATATATTTATAAAAAAATAATAATTAAAAATAATAATTAATAAATTATAAAAATATTAAATTATAAATATATATTAAATATATAATAAAATATAAAAGATATTATTAATATAAATTAAATTATATAAATTATAATATATATAATATAATATTTATATATTTATCGGTTACCAATCCCTAATATGGGAATTTAAATATTGTATACTTGATTCATCACATGAATATTTGTCTAAGAGACAAATATTTCCATTGAATAAATCCCTGTCTGATAAAATTCCAAGACAATGACATAAAGGAGCAAGGCAATAACATAGCATTAGCAAGTAGCATTCTATGTGCTTTTCACCTTGATATTAAAGGGCATATCAGAGGTAATAAGAAGAAAATACATGCCTAGAAGCAAGAGCGCACCGATTCCAGTTCTGTATCATTCTCTTCACATGCAAACTTCATGTTCTATTTTTTTAATTTTTCCACTCATTCTTTTTGGGCTTCTGGGAAATGTGAGATTTTCTCATTAGTAGTTGTTTACTATTTTCACCTGAAATCGTTGTTCTATTAATTGTGACATTAATCAATTGGAAAATTTCACTGACCACATTTGTATAATCTGCATCATCTTGCAGCTTTCATGGAGTTCTTGCAGAAAATCTAAAAGCAGCAGAAAATCTAAAAGGAGCTAAAAATGAGGAGCTTTTCGTTGCTTCCCACAAGTATGCAAATACATATTCTATCAATGTAGATTACTAGCTTTGTATCTAACAATTGCATGAATGATAATTGCACTTACTAATATGGATCTCAGGTACGGTCGTTGGAGGTGAACTGGACTATGTATACTGGATCTGTGTAGTATTTTTCATTTATGTTCTTCAAAAATTCCAATGAAAACTTGCAAACATGAAAGGTGGTGTTGCTATAAGCATATAAGTAGGCTGTCCAATTTATTCTATGAGTACATCTTAAGGAATGATATGCCATTGCAACTGATGAACTTTATAAGTTGTGTAAATATGTGTGTTTTAACTACTCCAGAAGGCCATTCAATTTCTCTCATTTATTCCGTCTTTATCTGCTGATGATCATTACAATGAGGAGGAGGTCCCCTTGCCGCAGCTCCCCCCAACTGCTCTTAAGTTGAACTCTGCCCTCAATTTCCAGAACTGAATATTCACCAGAACTGAAATGATGAAAATCAAAAGCAAAGAAGAGAAGATATCCAGAAATGAACTATGCCCTCAATTTCCATGAAAATGGGCTCCATTATAGGACTGTTTCGGGTTGCTGATTTATTTTTTTCGGCTTAATTTTCTGGTTGACACCACAATTTTCTTCTCTGCAGGTTATTTTGTTGAACCAAGTAACTACGATGTTTACTGAGGGCTCATTTCAGTTAACTCTTGCTCTACGTGACTATTCAGTTATGGAGATCTTCTCTTCTTTGCTTTTGATTTTCATCATTTCAAACTCTTATTCCGTAGAGCTTAGCATATTGTCTGTCTATTACCATGGAAATAAGCCACTCCATTTCTTTTATTTTGATCATTTCTACAAGTAAAGATTGTTATCATTGACAGCGTCACTTTTCACTTCCGCCAAGTTTTTGATGATATGGCCATGCAGACAATGATAATAGGTGGATTATCATTAAAATTAATGAAATTTACCAAAAGATTTAGCTTGGCTGTAAGTAACATTATTTTCTGGCATGAAATTTTTCTCACTATACTCTTTTCTGGCATTAACTTTTTTCTTTTTTGAGCTTTATTTTCCTTTTCAGTTTGTTGGTACATTATTATTGTTTTTATCAATTTTTGTGTTTTTATTCAGTGGTCGTTTAGGGGCCGATTTGTTTATTGTTAAAGTGTTTATGGACTCTATGGAATTTGGAAACTCCCACAGTTAAGAATCATGCAGGATAGTTTTTTCCCATTAGCTTACAATAATAATTCATATTTTTTCCTTTTATTTTCTTATTTATTTATTTATTTGGCTTTAGCATGTTTTTAATGGTATTTAAATGTTATTAATTTTCCTGCTTTAATTCTTAAGAATCATGCAGGATTAAGCATGTATGTATCGTTTTTCCCATCAGCTCTAACTGGTTCCCACAGCATCACGGTGAAATTTTTTGAAGCATGATCTCCATCGAAGCCTTCACATCCACTATCGGAGCCTTAGTCCGTGGAAGCAAGAAAAAAATCGGCTTTTTGGAACTGTAGGAACAACGACGCTTCTTTTTCTTATTCTTCATCTATTTTGAGAAATTCCCAAACAGAGGAGGTGCATGGTATGTATCGTTTCTTATCTAATGGATTTGGCCTTTGGATTTTGTGTGTTAGGTCTCACTCTTTTGATGGTGCTTTGGTTCACGAAGCAGGTAATCCTTTGATGCCTACCATGTTGATGTGATTATGTGTGAATGAAGGCTGCATCTAAAAGTAAAGTTAGTTCTCGGTCCTCAACTTTCTATACAAAGGAAAACCAAATGAAGGGTAGCCAGATATAGAGCTGTAGAAGCCACATACAAAGAGTATCATAATGTTACATAGCCCTTGATGTGATTGTTTTTGTTTGATGCTTCAAGAGTATCAAAAAGTTGTTTTTAGCACTGATATGTAATTGATGACAATCTTTCATTTCCTTTCTTATTCAACAGATACATTGCGGCTAGCTTGGTTTCCAGGTAACCACTGGTCAATTTTTCATAATGTGCATTAATTGACAATGTATGTGATCTAATTTATGTGCAAATTTATGTATGAGAACTCTTAATGAACATGTAGCTTAAGGAGAAGAAGAGATAGAAATTGAAATTGCTTATTCGACACAACTAGATAAATTTACCGGTTATGTATGCTTTTTTTGGTTAACAAATTGTGATATAATGTAATGTTGGAACTTATCCAACAAGTTGGATCTTAATCCAACGTTGGGCTAATATGCGGTGAATAATTATATAAGTGCTACGCTGTCATATTAAGCACAATATATTAGTGATCTGGTTTTAATTAATTAAATGGGCTAAATGAGTTAAACAGGTTGTGGGGCCTTTATGTGTAGAGACTATTGGGCTTCAACTCATTGATGGGCCGAGTTGGAAACCCTAGGGCTATGGAGGCTAGCCTATAAATATTAGCGGTCATGGTCCCCGGAATACACGAACAAAGTTGAGCCGTCTTTTCTACGTCCCGTCGCTAGGAGAGAAATCGGGAGAAAGCTAAAGGGATTCTCCAAACGGTTGATTCGTGCAATTCTGGAAGATCGTCCGCTGCGCTATCGTCAGGATCTTTCAGATTATTAGCGATGGACTCAGGTACGCTTCCGCTAAATCCGAGTATGCAATGATTTAAGATTCCGCATGTTATATATCTAGATTATTATTTGCATGGTCTTGCTTAATGATTAATCTAGATCTTTAGTTTCTACAAGTGGTATCAGAGCCCACATGCTGTGGATCTTAAATATTTGTCTGCTCGTAGTAGATCTGATAAAAATCAGATTTTTAATCTGTTTTAAGTTTCGGATCTGTTAAAAATTCATTTTTTATCAGATATAATTTTCAGATCTATGAAAATTTGGTTTTTTGATTAATTTTCCAAAAAAAATTTTGGTTTTTTACAAACCCTAGATCAGGGGCGGCCCGCCGGCCGCCGCCCGACACAGCAAAAGAGGGGCGGCCCTGTCGTCCCCGTCGGAAGATCGGCGCCGGCGTCGACACAGATGAGAAAGGGGCGGTTTTGCCACCCTTGTAGGTTGAAAGAAGGGAAGAAAGGGGGCGGCAGCGCCGCCCCCGTTAAATCTGCGACAAAAGGGGGCGGCGCTGCCGCCCCCATTCAGTTTCAGTGAAGGGGGCGGACTCGCGCTGCCCCGGCACGATTTTCCGGCGATCGGGGGTGCCTACCCCCGTCGTCGGTCAGTTCTGACCCCCACCGAATGGTGGGGGTCTGCCGGGTTCGCAGAAAAGGGGCGGCGGTTGCCGCCCCTGATCAGGCGACGGCAGGCGCCTCTGGCGCCTGCTCGTCGCGGAGACGGGGCGACAACCGCCGCCCCTGATCGGGCGACGGCAGGCGCCGGAGGCGCCTGCTCGTCGCAGGAGACGGGGCGGCGGTTGCCGCCCCTGATCAGGCGACGGCAGGCGCCTCTGGCGCCTGCTCGTCGCAGGAGACGGGGCGGCCCCGCCGCCCCGACAGCTTGCGGTCGGCGCTGGATCTGAAGAAAGGGGACCGGCGGCGGCCGGCCCCCTGGTTGGACCCAAAAAAAAATCTGCTAGGGTTTCTAACCCTAGCAGACTTTGGGCCAAATTGGGCCCAAACAGAATTTTTTTCAAAATATTTTTAATTTTCAGTATATGGGCTTCTAATTTGGGCCTGTTTTGGTTGTTTGGTTGTTTTTTTGGGCCTATTATTGCAACCCAGTTCTTTAGCCTTCTTTTAGGCTTATTGCAAAACAGTTTTGGGCACCCGCATGGCTAATATTTGACCCAAATTTTGGATCATTTGGACACAAATTTGGGGCTGTTTTGGATTTATTTTAACACTGATGGAAGGGGAAATAAATGGACATCTTTATATATATTTCTCCAAAGTATAAATTTGTGTTAAAATTCAGTTTGAATTTTAAATTCAATTTTGGCACGCTTCATCATATATATATTTCGAAATGATTGTAATTAAATCAAATCCCCACCAAAGTGGGCTTTATCGTGGCGATTACTCTTATTTCGATATATAAAAAGTTACGGACATACTTTGTATGTAAATTTGGTGCCTAAAAAATCTTGAATTTAAATTCATTAAAATGGAGGAAATAAATGGTTGTGTATATATATTTCATGTAGGCCCAATTTTGTGTGTTAATTTAAGTTCATTCCAATTTTAATTCTTTAGGCGAAATTCAGTCATATATACATTTTTTTTTGAAATAATTCCAATTTTTTGTAAAATTCCACCAAAGTGGGTTCTACTATTAAAATTGTTATTATTTCGGAATGTAAACGGATTAGAATACATGCTCAGTATGATCAGTTGCCTGGATGAATTTTAAACGGATCGAAAGAGTAAATAAAAGGCTTTCCTGTATCTTTACATTTAAGTTCAGTTTCATTTGAATTCAATTTTGGGCACATTAGATTATATGTTTCAAAATAATTTTAATTATTACGGGATCCCACCAAAGTGGGCTTTACTGTTAAATTATTATTATTTCGTAACATAAACGGTTAAATACATACTTTTGTATGATTGGTTGACCAATATTGAATTTAATTTGGGTTGAAGGAGGAAATAAGATGCTTAAATGTATATTTCTCCTCAAAGATAAATTTGTGTTAATTGTGCAAAATAAATTTAAATTCGAAGTTTATGGCATAAAACAATATATATATACTTCGGTATATAAAAAGTTGACTTCATACATTGGTATGAAAATTCAGTTTGCCTAAAATTAGATTTAAATTAAAACACAAAATTCAAGTGTTTTCTTCAGGAGCTAATAAAGGGTTTAACACATATTTCTCCTCAAGAATCAGTTTAAAAGGCCTTAAAGAATTTTTTGTGCACTAACCATCAAGCAAATGGCCTTAAGGAATTTTGACACATTTAAAGTTATATCTAAAATGGGATAGGGTGTATATTTATATATATAACTTTACAATGTATGTTCATATACACATTAGTATACCTATATACCCCTTTCTGAAGAAGAAAATTTGTGTTGAAGTTATGGATTTTATTTAACTCAATATAAATGATTAGAAAAGTGGAATAAAAGGTTCTTATATATATTTCCACTTGGTGTAATCATTTTTTGTTAAATTCGGTTTAGTTTCAATTTAAATTTTTGGCACAATAAATTATATATTTCGAATATAGAATGATTAGATCATCAACTCACCAAAGTGGGTTTTCTTGTGAAGATCAGTTCTAATCTCGAAATATAACAAGTTGAATACATACTTTTGTATGAAAATTTTGGTTGCCTTAAATTTGATTTTGAAGAAAAGTGGACTTGAATATCTCCACTTAAAGTATATTCATGTATTAAATTACGACTTAGATTCAAATTCTGCAAAGGTATATATTTTTGAAATGATTTCGTGCAATCATCACCTCGCCAAAGTGGGCTCTGTTGATTTGCATTATTTCATTTCATGAATATAAAAAGAATTTAATGTGCCCGTGATTTGCGTAAGAATGCTAAATCGGCCCAAAGGAAGATTACCGTTCTATACCATTTCATGCGCACCTGTGGCAATAGACAAGGTGATGATTAGTGAGTTCAATGCATGCAAATTTAATTCGGCCCAAAGGAAGTTTTATTTTTGGCATGTTATTATTGTCATTGTCTGATTACTACAACAAGATGTCAGTGACTAGTCAATAGATTATCCAAAGATAAATATTGGACTAGTGGGAGATGTCTTGAGATGGGAAAATAGCATTAATTTGAATTTGTTGTTGTATTTAATACCCATATAAACATGTTATAAATTGTTTTCTTGTTCTCTATTCGGCTATTATTCCTGAAAATTTCTTTTGCCATTCCAGAATATCTCAGGGGCACTATTTCAGATAAAATTACCACAACTAAAGGATTCATTTCTAACATTGAAAACAGATTTGTCAAGAGTGAAAGGGGTGAAATTGGTACACTCTTGACAATTCTAAATTCAATGAGGTATAAGGGTACGGGAAACATTAGGGAGCACATACTGAAGGTGTCTAATATTGCTTCAAGGTTGAAAGCACTTGAGCCAGACCTCTCTGAGGCTATGCTAGTGCATTTTATTTTGATATCTCTTCCATCACAGTTCAACCAGTTTAAGATGAGCTACAATCTGAAGGATGAGACTTGGTCTCTGGATGAGCTCATCTCGCACTGTGTCCAGGAAGAGAACATGCTTGAGCAAGGAAGACAGAAAGTGCTCATATGATCTCTACCACTAAAGATAAGAAAGGTATGCTGCGAAATTTGGTTTAATTCTAAGATAATTTCTTTTCATGCAACCTTTGGTACTTATAGGCACGTGATGGAAAGATTTGGTATAACCATTCACATCATTGTGTCTATGCAGGATTGCCTAAAATGCCAAGAGCCAAATGATGGTGAAAGATACATCGATATGGGCAATGGCAAGATGGTTCAAGTAGAGGCACATTAAATTTAGATTATTTCTTTTAAATGCTAGATTGTATTTGAATTTTATGAGACTATTATGTACCGTTTTAACGGAATTTGGATTTCCATTTCTCTTTTGAACAAATTTGGTTATAAGTGTTCAATTTTGAATGGAAAATTTGGTTGTCTCTTAATTCAAAATTAGTTTAATTCTAGTTCTTTAAAAGATCATTATAATCTTCATTTATTTGGAAATGTTGCTTTATTTCTAAGATTCCTGCAGTTTAAGTACATGTGTTGTAATGAAAGAATTAACAGTTTAGAATTCAGTTATATTTTGATTGCAGCTTATATCCTTAATAAAGTTTCAACAAATGAATCACTTGCATGTTTGGAGATGTCCAACTAAGGTAAGGCTTTATAAGCCTAATAAAGTAATAGGACATAATGCTAATGATTTTCTAATTTTGTTGAATAGTTTAAAGTTGATATTATTTTGTAAGGTTTTACATAATCCCACTGTTAAGTTAGTTTACGAATTAGGAAATGCACACCTATTTGAGGATGCTGAGTTTGAGGGGGGAAATTTAGTTAGTGACATTACTCTTGAAGAGGATTATATCCACACAGGTGTTGTTGGCATTGTTCGGGATGGTATTCCTGACATTGTTCAAGACACAATAAATTCAAGATAATGTTGCAATTCCTCCTACTTGGGAAATTGTTCATAAGGACAAACTCTAGCACCCTCAAAGCACTAATTGCCATTCAGGAAATCCATTGAAGAGATGACAAACTCACTGTTGACATTAGGATGATGGAAGTTCTACTTACATCAAGTCATAAAAGTTCTACATCTCTAAAATGGATTAATGCATTAATTAAGAAAGTCTTTTAATGATACTTAAAATCTTTTCTCATTGCCATAAGGTTTTGAAACCTATTGATTGTAAATAGTCTTTTACAATCAAAAGGGAATTCAAAAGGGTATTAAGAAAAGATTTAAAGCGTATCACTCAAAGACTTTATACGGAAAAGAATGCATTAATGTGTAAAGAGACTTTCTATTGGGCTTTTCATGAAAGACTCTATAAGGTTTATAATGGAATTAGTAGAGCATTTCAATATCGTTACTGATACATTAAATTTCATTAAGTGATCACCTCGTTCGGTTTTGAGATGATATTTAATGATGTTATCTAAGTTCTGTGGGAGCATGTAATTTCTATAATATCTATGTGGTAATGAATGTTAAGTTCTGTGGGAGACAAGCTTAGTCTCATTAATTACCCCGAGATTCTACTTCAGATGATTTCCTATATCTCACCAATAGGGAATCTTAAGTATGCTCAGTTTTATATGCATTTGGTTATTGCATATATTACATGTGTGTTGGGCAGATTGTTAAGTTCAGGAGTTGACCATTTGACAGCAGCCAAATGTGTTTTACGGTATTTATGGAGAACAAAAGGGTTACATGTTCAAGGATCGGTAGTCAAAAGAGTTTGAGATCATTTTGGTATACTGACTCTGATCATTTATTGGATGCAAAGAATGTATGAAAATCTATGTTAGGTGCCATCTACTAGAAGAGATCTAAATGGTCCATTTATATAGTCTCTTCTAACATGGCTTTAGATTTCATATCATATTATGTGACATCCAAATCATGAAATATATCTGCATATTTTGTCACTATGCTGCAAATTAGGGATGGTGTTGAGACACCACACAGTTTATTTAGTGATAATGAAGTCTGCAGTTTTATATTTAAGCAACAACAGGAACTCGACAAAGTTTAAATATTCAGATATCAAGTTCCTAGATTGTTGATTAATAGGAGTGTATAATTGTCTAATGAGCACATCGGAACAAACCATGTAATTACGGATCCGTTATAATAAGGAAATGTCATCCAAAAGGTTTTATGAGCTAGCTACTCATATGGATGTCATTTCATTAAGAACATTCAGTTTTGTGGGAGTATGTTCTTTTGGGTGCTCATATGATAGACAAAATTAAGTCTCCAGCTTAAGCTTGAGGTTATTTTCTGATCAGAAATAAAGTTTTTGATTTCAGTTCGGCTTCACTCCGATTTTGTTTTGTTTATGATCTCACTAAGGTTAAGGAGGATCAGTTGGAAATAGACATGTTAGATCACATTACATGTAATTTCCACGCTACACATCCACTTCATAATCCATGTCATTCTTTTGTATTAGCACGGTGACCACTGATGGGTCGAGCTGCAATTGCTGCGGCGAAGATCTCTTTGATCCCTTGCTAATATAATTGATGGACCGGATTGTTCTTAACTCATTAAAGAAATGACAGTAAGTTAAGATCTTATTTGGTTGTATGCACTATGAAATATAATTATAAAGTTTAAGCATATAGCCCAAGTGGGAGATTGTTGGAACTTATCCAACAAGTTGGATCTTAATCCAACGTTGGGCTAATATGCGGTGAATAATTATATAAGTGCTACGCTGTCATATTAAGCCCAATATATTAGTGATCTGGTTTTAATTAATTAAATGGGCTAAATGAGTTAAACAGGTTGTGGGGCCTTTATGTGTAGAGACTATTGGGCTTCAACTCGTTGATGGGCCGAGTTGGAAACCCTAGGGTTATGGAGGCTAGCCTATAAATATTAGCGGTCATGGTCCCCGGAATACACGAACAAAGTTGAGCCGTCTTTTCTACGTCCCGTCGCTAGGAGAGAAACCAGGAGAAAGCTAAAGGGATTCTCCAAACGGTTGATTCGTGCTATTCTGGAAGATCGTCCGCTGCGCTATCGTCAGGATCTTTCAGATTATTAGCGATGGACTCAGGTACGCTTCCGCTAAATCCGAGTATGCAATGATTTAAGATTCCGCATGTTATATATCTAGATTATTATTTGCATGGTCTTGCTTAATGATTAATCTAGATCTTTAGTTTCTACATGTAATCCTTATGGCATTACTGTCTTTTGTTATAGAGTTTCATACATGGAATTGAAACTCAAACCTTTTGTGACATAAACCGTTTGGATGTTGTATGTATGAGATGTATCTCATATCTGATACATGTATGAAATACATTATGTCACAAAAATTTAATAAATAAACAGTTTAAGCTTTGCTTTTGTGACATAATGTATTCACATAAAGTATTCATCAATTTTTCTCAGCTTCCTCTTATTTGTTTATATTATTTTCACTCCTTTTATTTTGGTATAATTGTCAATACTGGGGAAAAATGTATATTCATAAAAAATTTGTTTTCAACACCATATATCTTTTCCTATCAGAATTTTTCTATCATAAAAAATGTATATTTGTTAGAAGAGGATTAACCATGGCAAATAGCCATGGTACTATATTTATAAAACTCTCATGTTAAGTTGGGAGTCCAAGGGCCTCCCCACTAACTTAGTGGGGAGTAATGGAGAGTGATGAGGGGAGGGAGGCCAAAGGCCTCCCTCAACTCACAACACTCCCCCTCATCTCTCCTTTACCTTGGGTTAAGCATATGAATACTTCAAGATTCAGTATGCCAATGGGGTGGATACTTCTGGATCCAGAGCCACTGTGGTTGCCTCGTTAAAACCTTAGCTGTGGAAAACCCAGTGGGAAAAACCAGCAGATTAAGGGAAAAGAGTACAACTATCGAGGGACTCCCCCTAATCTGTACAAGCTTCAGGCTTGCAGATCTCCTATGTATCTATACAATCATCTCCTATTCGTCTATACATCCATCATGTTCTGAATGAAAATACAATTATCACTCATCTGTACAAGTTTCACTCATCTAGCGGCTATTGGAAGGCAGAGTCACTCTGGAGTGTAATGCTCTTCGAAGTTGGTAGATGACTCCACTAAAGTATTCTTTGAATCAGTCTTCAGTGTGTCTGCAAGGTACTGCTAGACCTGGCTGTGCGTTTTCAATACTTGCTTCGTGGATGATGAGCTTCTCAGAAGATGTAGACATTGGATGATGATGTGTATATATTTAGGAGGTGGCCGGCCTATTGTGTTTCAGTCATCGCGATGATCTTTAAACCTGCATATGCAATATATATTCTTTGACCCTTGGAAGTTGCGCAGAAGCAGCCTATCCTTGGTCTAGTGTTGCTCTCCAGGACAACACTGTATCTGGTTAACAACTTTACTGGAGACGTTCTATCAAAGATACGTGCAGTTGGCCAGATAATACACTAGAGCTAGGCTCTTCGGGATCTAGGATGTCCTCCCCCTCTTTCAGCTACTGAAAGGTGTCATGAATAAGTATCCATTTTTAATAGGTTGCAAAAGGACATCATTCTTCGTAAACTCCAGGTGTATGAAGAATATGAAAGGGTTCCACCACGAAGGTGTTTAATATGTAAGCCGAGACATCTTCGGCATGATTAATAATAGTTCATCTTCACGATGATTAATGTCATCTTCAGGATGATGGTTCATCTCCAGGATGATAGTTCATCTTCAGGATGATTAATGTCATCTCCAGGATGATGGTTCATTTCCAGGATGATAGTTCATCTCCAGGATGATTAATGTCATCTTCAGGATGATGGTTCATCTCCAGGATGATGGTTCATCTTCAGGATGATTAATGTCATCGTCAGGATGATGGTTCATCGTCAGGATGATAGTTCATCTTCATGATGATTAATGTCATCTTCAGGATGATAGTTCATCTTCAGGATGCTTATTGTCATCTTCAGGATGATTAATGTCATCATCAGGATGATCGTTATACCTAGGTCTTTCATTTCCAAGGTATGCTTTAAAGCTATCTGAAAACTCAATGGTCTCTGTTGGAGATCCTATTAGCTTTAAGTCGACCATATGTAAGTCAAATATAACAAATCCTGTCAACGATCTTTCGAAAAAGATACAAGGGCAGAATATTGCTTAAGATCAACTAATGATCTTTGTAGCCTTTATGGAGAAGACGTTTCTACGTTTCTCTTTCATCTCTGGAGGTAGAGTATACCCTTCTGGAAGTTTTATATAGATCTCTATATCTATATTGCCGTATATATATGCAGTCACAATGTCCATGAGCTGCATGTATTGGCTTTTGCAGAGAAGTGTAGGCTTAGTAGGAAAATGATCACATTTCCTTCATTTCAATTTCTTTATGAAATTCGAATTATATTCCACAGATTTTTACACATTCAGGTGTATGGACTACTGGTCCAAAGACTTTGCTTTTCAAGAGTGAGTCCAGCTCTACTCTTATTGCCCCATCCCAATTTGGCCATTCTATGCGTTTACGCTATAGAAAAGTGGGTAGATGTCATCGTCGTATTCAGTGACGTGAACGGCAATAGAGAAAGCAAAACCGTCGTCGACGACTGTGCTATATATGTCCAGTACCTCTCCAGTACGTACGTAATATAATGATGTTTCTCCTGTTGTTTCCTCTGCAGGGGAAATTAGGAGGGGAGAGGTTGCTGGTCTGAGCTCAGTATCCTGTGGTTGGATCATTTTTATATATCCAGGAATCTTCATATTATGTGGAAATTTTTATTTTGAACCTGGCCGGCGTCCTCTTTTCAAATGAGGTACATCCAATTCTGCTGCCGGTGGATTGCATCCATCTTTGGGAATATCAATCCTAGCTGGCGTGTTGGCAGCAGGGACGTGTGAACGAACAATCTTCTGGTTGTCCGCAATTTTATCCGTCAATTGATGTACTTTAGTCTGACTGTAAAGGATCTTCTGGATCTCAACGTCACACAGAAAAAGTATGCGGATCATAATGAGATGAGGACTTATGTGTCCCCTGATATGGTCTCAGAAGCTTCAGGCTTCTTTAGACTGCGTGCCTATTACAATGAGACTTTACTCATCAAATTCACATTTATCAAGACTTGGTGGTAAACCATAAGAAAGCGGCATCAGCAATAAGATATGGCCACAAGCGGGCCGTATCGTGATAAGCGATGCGGAGTGCAGCTTGTTGGTCCCTAAATATCAACAGGCAACTGGAATCTAACAATGGACGTGAAATCCATTGGAGTCTCTTTACCAGAGACTCTGATAACCCATTTTGAGTATGAACATGCTACATGATGTTCAATTTCAATGCTAGTTGCTTGTCAGAAGTCTTGAATGATATGAGTGGTGAATTCACCCTTATTATTAGCTTTGAGAAAGCTATGTTGCGAGTGAATATGAAGGTACACAGAAAACCATCTAGTAGATGCATATATTAGTACAGTAATGAAGTACCGAAAATGGTCCATTTGCGGGGTGAATAGGCCCGCAAAAGGTCACCATGTATTCTCTCAATGAAGCCAGGAGACTCTAAACCCACTTTCAGGAGGGAAGGTCTCTCTCTAAGTTTTCCCTTATGACAAAGGGGGACAAGGAAACTCAACCTTTTGAAGAATCTTCAGGTTCTCCAATGGATTCATTTGATGATGCGTCCATCATCGCTGATCCAGGATGACCAAGTCCATTTTTGCCAGAGTTAAAAACTATGGCAATGAAAGGCACTTCTGGTGCTTAGTCAAGTTGGCTTTCTATAGGATGAATATCTGTAATTATAGGGGCCCGACGGGGGTCCAAGGAAATCGTAAGTAGATGGTCTTCTGGACATTTTCTTGACGAGTTACATATTGATATTCAATAAATATTATCCACAATTTTCAAGTTATTTTCTATAAAAGAAATATCCTTGAAAAGTGGAGATTTCCTATATGTTTATAAGGAGAATTTGCATCTTATAGTCTCGTTGTATGTGGGAGCAATATCAATGCTACACCAGTGCAACGAGGCACTGTCCACAATATTCCATACTTCATCTATAATTAAAACGAAATTTTATTTAAGTCAATGAAAAAGACGAACTTAAGCAAATTAAAGATGAAGTAACATTGAATTTTAAATGCATAGATAAAAGATGAAGCTTAATCGAGCAGGTCGTCGTTCTCGAAGTCTATTGCAGTGAACATCGTTGGTGGCTGAATAGCCGCCAAGTTTGCTTCAGGCAGAGACTTCTGGCTCGCCTGATATAGTTCCTGGAGGTGACGAGGAGTGCGGCAGATTCTGGACCAATGGCCAGTCATGCCGCATCTATGGCATTTATCCTCCCAGTTCTTCTTAGGAAGTGACACTTGGTCAGTGTTCTTTTGCTTCCATATGAAATTTCTTTTTCCCTTATTGTTTTTGTTTGTCTGGGGAGCTGCACCTCTTGGTTGCTTCATTATAGCTTTCCCTTTAGTGTTTTTAGCCTTCCTCTTGTTTTTCCACTTCTGGGGAGAAACGTGGTGGGCTTCAGGGATAGGGGCAGTGCCAGCTGGACGTAAGTTATGAGTTGCAAGCAGTAAGTCTAGATTCTGCTCTGTCCTAAGTAGGCATGAGATCAGATCGGAAAATTTCGTGAAATTGCGTTCACGATACTGCTGCATGAGGATTGCATCTTTCTCGTGAAACGAGGTAAATGTCTTTTCAAACATGCGCTGTTCTGTCACTTCTTCACCGCACAACTTCAGGCGTGAGGTGATGTTATGACGTGCAGAATTGTACTCAGCGACAGACTTATAGTCCTGAAGTCTGAGGTTTTCTTACTCATAACTGGCACGCTGTAATATAACATCAATTTGATGTTTATACCGAGCTTCCAGCGCTGTCCACAGGTCCTTTGGATCCTCAACCATTAAGTATTCGGCCTTTAAGGTCCGAGCGATATGTTTCCTAATGTAGATTATGGCTTTCGCCTTATCTACATCGGATATAGTGGTTGTAGGGCTGCTGCTAGTTGTAGCAGAAGCTTCGGCCGCTGCTGGGGCCGAGGAAGGAGCCAAAATGGACCCAAGGAGGGCCACCGAACGCAAGTGGAACTTCAGGTCCACTCGCCAACTCAGGTAATTTGTCCCTGCAGAGTCAAGTACTTCGAAATCGACGCTTGCCAATTTTGCCATTTATCTACGCAATTTAAAATGACCATGAATTAATTAAAATTCAAAATTTATGCATAAAGAAATAAACAAGTAAAAATGCGGGGATCGGCCAGATACCCAAAAAATAAACAGTCCAAAGTTCGTTTACAGTCCATAAAAAGGAAAGAAAAATACAACTCCGGAAACCCAAAGTGGGTCCCTATATCTTCGTCTTCATATGATGTTGCACCGAGCTTGGGCTTTAAATACAAATTTCCTCACTTACAAATTCTCTCAAAAGAAAATAAAAGTGCAAGGAAAGTAAATAGGTATACAATGGCCGATCCCGAAAAACACATTTTTACTGATTTAAACATCCACGCAGTTCTAAATATGCTACAGGCATAAAAATAAACAACCACGCATATAACTCAAGCAAAACATATGGTAAAGGAAACTAGAAAATATAATTATCTCGTAGACCACGTGGAAACGTCATACACCGTTAGGTTAGTTGACTAACGGCAGAGCGGTCTCAGGATCTTGAAGATAGTTATATTTTGAAAAATAGAATCCTAGTATTCCATAAATAATTAATAATGCAAGAGTGATATAATTTTAACAATATGACAAACTGGGCGACAGGCCCATAATAAGAAATTAAAATAAATTAATACATTGCTTGGGGCTTCTGGCCCTATTAGTAAAATATTAATCATTTTAATAAGTAATTTTATTAATTTGGCTTCTGGCCCAAATAAGCCAAATTAAATTATTTTAAATATTTGGGCTTCAGGCCCAGTTGCAAAAAAACTAATTAACACATAAAATTTGCAAGTGGATTAACTAGGCTTCTGGCCCAATTTGGAAAACCAAAAAGATAATTAATCAGAATGGGGCTGCAGGCCCATATAACATATTATCATTGTTATAAACTGGGCTAGGCCCAATAAACAGGCAATCCAATATATTAAGTTTAGTTGAACATAAGCCCTTAAACAAATTTAAGGATAATTGTAAGGGAATATCAACAGTCCCCAAAACCCTAGAATTTGACAGTTCTTGTTTCTCCACCCTCTTACACGACGTCACACACAAAGCCGGGGTGGCGTCGAAACAGAAACTCCGGCAGCAAATTGGCGAAGCAGGATCCCCCCTTTGGGGCGTTCTCGCCGGTAGCAAGCAGCGCCCCCCCCCCCCCCCCGACTGGGGGGGCGTTTTCGCCGGAAGCAAGCAGCGCCCCCCGACTGTGGGGGGCGTTTTCGCCGGAGCACCCCCCCGTCAGGGGGGGTTGATCGCAAGGAGCACCCCCTGTAAGGGGGGGTGTTGATCGTCGGAAAGGGCCCCCCCGGGGGGCGGTGATCAGAACCCCCTGCCGCCGGGGGGGGCAAGCGGGCTCAGGGGCCCCCTTCGGGGGGCGGGCGGCGAGCAGAAGAACCCCTCTTCGGGGGGGTTGCGAGGAAATCCCCCCGCCGTCGGCGGGGTGCGAGGGCAGAGGCCCCCCCGCTTCGGGGGGGAGGCGATCGGAGACCCCCCCCGCCGAGGGGTGCGAGAGCAGAGGCCCCCCTGCTTCGGGGGGGAGGCGATCTGAAGACCCTCCCTTCGGGGGGGTCGCTGGCAAAACCCCCCGCCGTCGGCGGGGGGCGGTGGTCGGAAGACCCCCCTTCTGGGGGGGTGACGCGGGCAAACCCCCGCTGCTGCGGGGGGGGGGGGGGGGGGGGGCGGGCAGCGACGGGCTTTTTATTATTATTATTATTATTATTATTATTATTATTATTATTATTATTATTATTATTATTTATGATTGTTATAATCTACCAGATTTATACAAGCTTTAAGGAAAGCTATGTAAAATCATAGATAACAATATGTTGTATGTATCTACGGGATCGAAATGAAATTACCTCTAGATCAAAGATCTAGGGAAGATCGTTAAAATTAAGATCCGTAGATAGTGCCGCTCCCGATACGCTCCAAAGAGAAATCCGCGCAAAACGTCGCCGCAACTATAGATTCCTTCGCATGTAGGGGTTGGATTTTTGAGGGGAGACGGGAAGAATAGCTCAAAATAGACGAGCGTACGTGCTGATAACGTGTTAGAAGATGATTAACCATGGCAAATAGCCATGGTACTATATTTATAAAACTCTCATGTTAAGTTGGGAGTCCAAGGGCCTCCCCACTAACTTAGTGGGGAGTAATGGAGAGTGATGAGGGGAGGGAGGCCAAAGGCCTCCCTCAACTCACAACAATATTCATTATTTTTGAGGTTGATCCCTTAATAAGAGATGTTGTCAGATGGCTGTGACATGGACAAGTGGATATATCATAAATGAGTCAAATCCTTTTGTTGAATGGAATTCACATGGAGGAGAAAAAGTGTGGTCTCCAGCTGGAACAGACACTTTTAGTCATACATCATGTGTGGTTAGTTTTTTCTTTGTTCTCCATTTTATAATAAGATAAGATTGCTAGGTATCATCTAAACAACCTTAAACTGTGAAGGTGTGCACGCTTACAATGTATTTTATGTGAATACATCTCCAATAAAGATATTTGATGTGACAGAGGCTGTGATAGTGGGTTCTCCATTAAAAAATGAGTCTTAATATGTTTATATGAATAGATGCAAATTCTTGCGTAGAGATTGTTGGTACTGTTTTCTTAATTGAGGTTAGTGGGAAAATGCATACAGATTTTATTGTAATGCCATTATCTGCTACAACGCGGATAAATTTTAATCTCAAACGTTGTTCAATGAAAGCTGGCCTAACCGCTGCCAAAGTCCTAGGAGTTCTCGGTCCTCAACTTTTGATCCGACAGAAAAACAAAATGAAGGGTAGCCAGATATAGAGCTGTAGAAGCCACATACAAAGATTTCAAATTGTTTGTTTGATGCTTCAAGAGTATCAGAAAGCTGTTTTTAGTACTGATATGTAAATGATGACAATTTTTCATTTCCTTGCTCATTCAACAGATACATTGCGGCTAGCTTGGTTTCCAGGTAACCACTGGTCAATTTTTCATAATGTGCATTAATTGACAATGTATATGATCTAATTTATGTGCAAATTATTGTATGAGAACTCTTAATGAACATGTAGCTTAAGGAGAGGAAGAGATAGAAATTGAATTTGCTTACTCGACACAACTAGATAAATTTACAGGTTATGTATGCTTTTTTGGTTAACAAATAGTGATATAATGTAATCCTTATGGCATTACTGCCCGTTGGTACGGAGTTTCATACATGGAATTGATGCAGATCTTTACTAATTATTGTCATGCATTAAAAAAATTAATAAATAAACCGTTCGGATGTTGTATGTATGAGATGTATCTCATATCTGAGAATCGTCATTGACGTACATTCCTAAAGCAAACCTCTCGATAAGATGGATATAAAAATGCTGGAATTATGCAAATTTGATGCTGAATAATAGATAAAGGAAGGCCTAACAACATTTTAGAAGGTGAAAAAAATGGGAAACCCCAAACTTTGCATCTGTGTATGTATTCATTCAATTGATCAATCGATGCTTAAATGCTGCTTAAATGCTGCTGAGCAATAAGAAGACTAATTGTGTAGCAAACTAGGTGACCCGGTAACTAAATATCAATTTGTAACACTGTAGAACATTAATGAATGTAAGTTCATATATTCCCTCACTTTTCCTGAAGAGGTACTTCATGAATTGTGTGGAGAAAAAAGTTTTCTAAAGTGACTTTGTAGTGCATTATTATTTTTGTTAAATCTGGCATGTTTCAAAATTTTCATACCAGAATTTCTGTGAATAATGCAAGAAGCCAGACTCAACATTTTTTGTTTGAGACAAACATCATATGAACTACTGTATTTTAAGTCATGGTTGTCAGCCTTTTTCCAGTCATTTTATGAGAAAACACATGCTGCTTTAGTTTCATTTTAATCCCACGTGTAAATTCCAGTTTTGTGCAAGTCATCGAAAACCATCCTGCAGAGAAACAAGTATAGATGAGAAGAGAAGACAATGCATGTACATAAGGTTTTATTAAAGGCAGACATTGGCTCACCTGACTCCATAGTTTCCTACTGGGATTGCAGACATGATACTAACATGTCTCCGTCCAACTATAACCTGGTTCATGAAAAATTAACATAATCAGGTATGAAATGGAGCAGCCTGATGTTCATTGGCAAGACAAAAAGTCAACCTTTGGAAAATTGTGTGTGTAATCCCTAAGTTGTCTTATTGACGTGTAATCAAAGTCATGCATTGAAAATCATGAATTCTAGGATTGTTAATTAAGTGCTTGAGTAAGGGGTCTTCTCACTAATCCTAAAGTGATAATCCACTTTTCTGGCAAAATGCAGAGGAAGACAAACAAGAAACATGAATGGGTCATAGCTGTGGGAAACAGAATGCTGCTGTCAAGAATGAAGGTACCGATAAAAGCGAGAAATATGCCTCTTCATTGGAAGTGATCAGGATTGACTTGAACCTGTTCTTCTAGATCGTGAGCAACATGTGGGATGTTTGTTATTCAATAATTTCTTACCATTGTTGGAGAATTGATGCCTCTTCATTTCCTTACCTTTTTAAAAATTTCATGATATTTTTAAAATAAAAGTCTTATGTTCTTATGGTCCATTGATGCATATACTTGCCTAAAATTTAGTTTCTTATGATTGAGCAGATCAAACATAATAGGAGAAGGGTCACACATGGCAATAGGAACACTCCTGCACGATCACTTGAGCAGATCAAACAAAATTTAGTTGCTTATGATTGAGCGGTGGTGAAGGATTTTATTAATTCTATACACAGTGTAGACAACTCCAATTCACTGCGTACAGAAATTTTTAATTTTCCACATGCCCACAGATACCTCTCTACTCTAGACTACGTACACAGTCACTTGCAGAGACGATGTTATTTTCAAATCTGAGAATAATCCAAGTTTGATTTTTTGTGTAAATGCAGGTGGAATAGTTGGAATCATTTCAACTACTTCAATTCGATGTGTGCAGACATTTTTATTTTTCCATAGGCCCGCAGAGACCTCTCTACTCAAGGCTACATACACATTTACTTGCAGATGTGATGATGTTATTTGCAATCTCAAACAAACTAGAATCCGAGAATACCCAAGTTTGCTTTTTTTTGTAAATTTTGTTGGAATAATTGGAATCATTTTAATTGCTTCATTAATGAGTCAATCATCAAAGAAACATGTGAAAAAAAATTCAAACTGTGTTTTGATAACATACATATGTATAGTGATATGTTCTTTCTCTGTAGATTATTGCTTGATTTTTTTGATGGCTGCTGCATTGGTGTCAACCGGGCTTGCTGAGCTTGGATATCGTTATGTAAATATTGGTAATTCCATGATCTTTTCACGAAGATATTGTGAGATTAAACAGGTTGGTAATTTGGTTGAAGGAAATTTGAGGTTGATTTGGCTTTATTAAAAAATTTATAAAGTTTTTTAGATTACTGATGGGTTGAGTTCAATCGTAATTCAAAGGTTTGTTTGTGACTTCACACCTTTTCTCTTCAGCTCTCTTTCCTCCCCGACAACGTCCTTTGCGTGGGAACTAGCATGTTGGTTTTTTATGCTCAATTTTTGTAGGAAAATTTGTTTTGACTTAAGAGTATCTAGATCCGGTAGTGTTACGACTAATATCAATGAGCCCGAAGCACAACGGCCCACGGCCCGACCTCAAAGGAGAAGCCCACTAGAGAAGACGGACCCGCCCGAAGGGGGCCCACGAACGGAGCGGAAGGCCCAGCCACCTCGCCCTCGGGTACACCCGACTGGCCCCCATTCGGCCGGATTAACCATCCCTCTGAATCTGCGATCCCATGATGGCCATTAACGGACCCGTTAATGGGCCACCCCACCACGACACGCGAATGGGAGGAGGCGGAGGCGGATCGTGGGGGACGTGAGAGGAGGCAGGACGTGGGGCAATCACGAAGGACCCTATAAGGGGAAGGCCAGGACGACGAAGAAGGGGATCGAAACTCAGGTAACCAACACAGAGGTACTCCATCAACGACCTAGGCTTTCGCCACTCCATTTCCTCCCTTCCCCAAAACTCGCGCCGCCTGGGTTGACGTTCCGGCTTCCTCACAAGCCGGATCTCCCCCACCGAGTATCCTTTCAGACCCTGATCTGACTTAGGCATCGGAGGGGCTTTGGCCGGAACCTAGGTCCGGCCTCCCTGACGAGTTTCTTCATCTGTCCAGGAAGAAGGCATACGAGGCGCCGAGGCTACCCCTCAGCGTCGGTCGGTCATCACCGTCGCAGTCGTCAGGTGGACGACTGATCAAGTACCGACCCACTCGCAAGGCGCCGAGGCTACCCCTCGACGCGGATACGACCGAGGTCGAGCGCAACCCAGCCGAGGCCGAGCGCGACTCACCGAGCCGAGGCTTCCCCTCAGCTCTGTAGCACCGAGAACAAGCGGGCTCGGCGAACCCAAGGGACCCTCAAGTCGGCCCCTTGACCACGTTGACCATACAGCCGACGGTCAACTAGCTGTGGTGAGAAAACACCCGTAAACATCTGGCGCCGTCTGTAGGAACACGAACAACATCCACGTAAAACAACCACACCGATAATGACACGGCTCCGCCCCCCCGCGGCGGAGAAGAGGCGCGGCCCCGGTGGAGGGCACTGACCCACCCCGTGGCAAGCGGGGTGAAGCCATGCCTCCCAGGCACGCGAACCGGGCGACGAGCGTGGATCGAGCAGAGGACAGTGTCGAGGAGACCGGTGGCCGACCAATAGCTTCCCGGGGCAGCAGGATCAATAGAACACGAGAAAAGCCGGGATCGAGCGAAGCGCTGGTGGTGTCCCTGATCGTAGATACCTCCGTGGTGCGGCGGCTACTAGTCGACACCGGCAGCTCGTGCGACATCCTCTTTACATCGACTTTAGAAAGGATGGGGCTGCATGGCGAAGACTTGGAGCCATGCACGGGGCCCGTGGTTGGTTTCACGGGACATTCTGCACCTATCATCGGGGCGATCCACCTCCCGGTCACGCTGGGGAGAGCACCCGATTCGGTGACGCTGACGGTGGAATTCATTGTGCTGAAGGTCGGCTCGGCATACAATGGCATCATCGACCGCCCCCTCCTCAACGCTATCGATGCGGTGGTCTCGACGCTCCACCGGACAATCAGGTTTCAGACCTCGAAGGGGGTCAGGCAATTCAATGGCGACACGAAGGGAGAGAAGATCTGCTATCACCTGGCAGACGAGAAGGTCGTCGGGGGGCCGGGCGGTCCAATGGCCTCTCTCGACCTGAGGCACGGACCGAGACCTACCCCTGCAGAAGAACAAGAGCAGATCCCCGTCACAAACGTCGAGGGGAGATTCGTCTCCATTGGGTCAGGGCTGGATCCTGACTCAAAGCGCAAGCTGGTCGAATGCTTGGAGGCTAACCTGGACGTCTTCGCGTGGTCGGCCGAGGACATACCTGGCATTGATCCCCGGGTGATAGTTCATCGATTGAACTCCGACCCCAACTTCAGACCCGTCCGGCAGAAGAAGCGGAACCTAGGTGGTGAGAAGATGAAGGCAGCCTCTGATGAAGTAGAGCGACTCCTCGACGCCGGTTTCATCCGAGAGGTCTGGTACCCCAAATGGCTGTCCAACGTGGTAATGGTCAGAAAACCCAACGGGAAGTGGCGGATGTGTGTGGATTTTAGCGACCTCAACAAAGCCTGTCCCAAGGACAGCTATCCACTGCCGCGGATCGACCACCTCGTAGACAGCGCCTCGGGATATGAGATGCTCAGCTTCATGGATGCCTACTCTGGGTACAACCAGGTCCAGATGGATCCTGATGATGAAGAGATGACGGCTTTCACAACGGACCGAGGGACCTTCTGCTACAAGAAAATGCCCTTCGGATTGAAGAACGCGGGGGCAACCTACCAAAGAATGGTCAACAAGGTGTTCGACTCCCAGATAGGAAGAAACCTGGAGGTCTACGTCGACGACATGCTGGTGAAGTCGAAGGATCCTGCTGACCACATCGCCGACCTAAGGGAAACCTTCGAACGGTTACGAAGGTACAATATTCGACTCAATCCCGCGAAATGCACGTTCGGCGTGAGATCCGGCAAGTTCCTGGGATTCATGATTACCAATCGCGGGATCGAGGCCAACCCCGACAAAATTGAGGCACTGATCAACATGCGGGAGCCGACAACCATTATGGAGTTGCAGAGGTTGAATGGCCGCATCGCTGCCCTCGGGCGATTTCTGTCCCGGTCGGCGGAAAAATCCCTCCCATTCTTCAAAACTCCAAGGAAGGCAATCGCTGCGCCAGCCGACGAGAGGAAGACAATAACATGGGATGAGGACTGCTCCCGAGCCTTCGCCGATCTCAAGGAGTACCTCCGCAGCCCACCACTCCTCTCCAAGCCGTGAGAGGGGGAATCGTTGAGCCTCTACTTAGCCTGCACGATGGAAGCGGTGAGCTCGGTGCTGATCCGGGAAGACGAGGGGGTACAGAGGCCGGTATACTACACCAGTCGCATCTTGAAGGACGCTGAGGGGCGGTACACGCCAATGGAAAAGTTAGCGTACGCCCTCGTCCTCTCAGCCAGGCGGCTCCGAACCTACTTCCAGGCTCACACGATACTGGTCCTAACCGATTCCCAGTTGGAACAGAACCTCAAAAGGTTTGACCGCATGGGAAGGATGCTGAACTGGGGGGTCGAGCTGAGCGAATTCGACCTGCGATTCAAGCCTCGCACGGCCATCAAAGGGCAGGCCCTAGCTGACTTCATCGCTGAGTGTACCATAGAAGAAAGGACCCTCACGCCGGGAGACGTCTCGAAAACAGTAACAAACCAACCTTTGTACTTACTTATGACTGACATCAGCTCGGCTGGCCGCTCAGGCGACCAAGACACATGGATTATTCACGTGGACGGCTCGGCGACACGGGCTGGGAGCGGAGCTGGGATCACGATTCGGTCTCCTGAGGGGAACGTCGTCGAATACGCGCTTAGGCTCGAGTTCCCGGCCACCAACAACGTGGCCGAGTATGAGGCCGCGATAAATGGCTTGAGGCTGGCCTGAGAACTCGGAGCTGAGTACGTACGGCTCCTTAGTGACTCGAAGCTCATCATCAATCAGCTGCAAGGGAGCTACGAGGCGCACGAAGAGCCGATGCAAGGCTACCTGGCCAAGGCCAAGATGGAGATGTCCAAATTCAAAAGGGCCGAGACCCTTCACCTCCCACGGTCGGAGAATGCCCGAGCAGACGCTCTATCCAAGCTTGCTTCCTCCTCGCCCAGGGAGTTGGGTCGCACCGTCTATATAGAAAACCTCAGGAGCCCCAGCACGGAAGAGAAGGAGATGATGGTGATTGACGGTGACCCCACCTGGATGGACCCAATCATCCGATACCTCACTCATGGGGAAACACCGACCGATGTGGAAGAACGTCGGACCTTGGAGAGGAAGGCGCTCCGGTATGTGATGCACGAAGGAGCCCTCTACAGAAGGCGGTGGACAAAGACTGACGTCCTCCCCTACCTTAAGTGCCTCGGCCCCCAGGAAGCGGACTACGTCATCAGGGAGGTGCACGAGGGGACCTGCGGGAACCACCATGGACGCACAACAATCGCCCAGAAGATCTTGAGGCAAGGATACTACTGGCCGACCCTGGTGCGCGACGTGACAGAGTATGTCCAGAGGTGCCAGGAATGTCAAAGGTTCACCAGCACCGGGACCATCCCCCCTTCAGAGCTCGTCCCAATCATCAGCCCAATACCTTTCGCGAAATGGGGGCTCGATATCCTGGGGCCGTTCACGACGGGCCGAGGGCAAAGGAAATACCTGATCGTGGCCGTGGATTACTTCATCAAATGGATCGAAGCCGAACCTCTAGCCTCAATCACCTGGAAGAAGGCAAAGAGCTTCGTATGGAACTCCATAATCTCCAGATTCGGAATCCCCCGCGACATCGTCACCGACAATGGAAAGCAATTCGACTCAGCTGGGTTTAAAGATTTCTGTGCCGAGTGGAAGATCAAGTTACTCTTCGCCTCGGTGGCGCACCCCCAGACCAACGGGATGGCTGAGGCCGCCAATAAATGCATCATAGAACCCCTCCGCAAGAAAGTAGAAGGCGCCGAAGGAAAGTGGCCTGAAGAGCTCCCTGGGATACTCTGGTCTTACCGTACGACCCACAAACAAGCCACGGGTGAGACCCCATTCATGCTCACTTATGGCGCCGAAGCAGTAGTCCCAGTCGAAGTGGGTGAGGAGTCCCTCCGCATCCGACACTTCGACGAAGAAAGAAACACCGAAGGTTTGGAGCTCGGCCTGGAGCTCCTGGGTGAACGACGAGAACAGGCCTTGGCCACAATCATCCGCCAGAAGCAAAAGGTGGCGCGTTACTACAATTCCCGCGTCAAGGAGCGGTGTTTTCACCAAGGGGATTTGGTCCTTAGAAAGGCGGTCTTCTGTCCAGAGGTCGCACGCAAAGGGAAGCTGGCAGCCAAGTGGGAAGGTCCCTACCAGGTGATCGAAGTTCTAGGAACCGCCACCTATCGGCTGGCAAACTCGGAGGGAAAGACCCTCACCCATTCCTGGAATGCCGAGCATTTGCGCAAGTATTACCAGTAAAGCCAGCGAAATCGAAAGACGAATGTAACTCTTTTCTTCCCCCTTTCTCAATAAATTGGTTTGACCCTGCTTTCCTCTTATAGCATGGCTGTAAATAACCTCATGAAGAGGGGGGACCCTGCCAAGGGAGTGCCCGGGTGGCACCATGCAAAGACCAAGGGCGATCCCCAAACAGGCTGGTCCCCCCTCCACGATTCGCCCGGACGGGAGACTCCCCGGGGCCTAACCTCGGAGTGGGCCGGCCACTAGGCAAGGATAGCCCACCTAGCGAGCAAGTCGACTCGAAGCGGCCGCAAGGCTGGAGGCGACTCCCCTGGCGGACCGCCGAACCGACCGACCGAGAGGCCAGGGGCAGCTCCCCGGGCAGGACGGTCGAAGGGACGACCTCAGAGGTCGACCTCATTGGCTAGTCACAAGACATGGGGTCGCGCCCCAGGCTGACTAGCCAACTGAGCCGGGGGTAACTCCCCTGATATGGCGGCACGATAAACCAAGCCGAGGGCAAATCCCTCGGCCCGTCGGCATGCCAACCAAGCCGGGGCAACTCCCTCGATATGGCAGCACGATAAACCGAGCCGAGGGCAAATCCCTCGGCCCGTCGGCACGCCAACCAAGCCAGGGGCAACTCCCCTGATGCGGCCGCACGGTAACCGAGCCGAGGGCAAATCCCTCGGCCCATCGGCACGACAACCAAGCCAGGGGCAACTCCCCCGATATGGCGGCACGATAAACCGAGCCGAGGGCAAATCCCTCGGCCCATCGGCACGCCAACCAAGCCAGGGGCAACTCCCCTGATCCGACGGCACGATAAACCGATCCGAGGGCAACTCCCTCAGCCCGTCGGCACGCCAACCAAGCTGGGGGCAACTTCCCGATACGGATGCACGATTATACGAGCCGAGGGCAACTCCCTCGGCCCAATCGGCACGCCAACTGACCCGGCAGGAACACTGACTCTTCTCCGTCAAGAACTCCAAAGAAGGCTCCACCCCAAGGGAGGAGATAAGCAATAACAAGCAGGGGAAGGACACTTTACTTTCGGGAAGTACGAGAGGTTACACCAAAAAGCCCTGGTCCCGAAGAACTTAAGGACCAGGCTAGGGATCTAGACACTCCCACCCTCGTCTTCTCGGGGGACCCCCTCAAGGCCATCAGTGGGAGAAGCGTCGGACCGCGTGGGGATCTCTTCCTCTTCGTCGGAGTGTGCTTGAAGCTCCTCGAGGTTGATCACCGCGAGCGGGAACTTCTTTCGAACCTTAGCCAGACAGCACGCGAAGCCCTTTTCGAACGCCGAAGACGTGGCCTTGGCGACAAAGGAAAGGGCGTATTCCTTCACGGCGTCTTGGGCAGCCTTGACAAGTTCCACATCCTCTAGCTTACGAATCCGACCCTCGAGAGTGGCCACCTGCCGTTGGTGATCAGATCGGATCATCTCGATCTCTTTTGATCTCGCGTTAAGCTGAGATAGGAGGGCTCTCTCCCGCTCTTCCGCCGCCTCTAGTAGGGCATTGAGTTCCTGGGCGTCGGCCGTGATGAAAGGACCCGGATCGGCACCTGCCTCAGCCGCCGCGCCAGGGGCCGCGGTGAGCGCGGCAATTCGCTCCTCGGCCTTGGACTTCTCGACCAAAGCTAAGGCTTTTTCCTGGTCCGACTTCTCCAAGGCAGAGGAAAGCTCGGCCACGCAAGATTCCAGGGACTTCACAAGCGCCCTGGACAAGTGGTCGGCCTCCTCCTCGCCTTCCCGGGCTTCAGGAACGGGCGCCGCGTTCGTCTCAGCTTTGGAGAGAGCCACAAAGTGGCGCCTCATCGAAAGGCCAACATAGGATAGCTACACAAGAGAGGCGGGAGTAAGGTGAAGGTAGCAGCAAAAGGCCGGGTTAGGGAAGAAAACCCACCTGTTGGCCCGCCTGCACCACGAAAGCGGCCATACGGTCACCACTGACCCCGGCCAAAGAAGCTCGGTCTGAGGGGAGACTGCAGTTCTCAGCCACCCGTGCTGCCACACTGCAGCCGGAAAAAACCGACTCACCCGCTCCAACAGGGAAGCGGGGACGGGGAAGATCCTCCTCTCCCGGAGGTAAGTTCGTGTAGGGGCGGAGCGGAACGCACCTAGATACCGCTCGTATATATCGGGAATAGGGCCTGGCCGCGGATATGAGGGGCCGGCCTATGGCCAAACCTCCTCGACCGAGGATGACTGATCCCGACACTGGGGCAATGGAGCACTGACCTCCCCGGCGGGGGTGCGGATCTTCTTAGAGACGCCATGCTGGGAGGAAGAGGGGACTTTCCTCTTCAACTTCTCAACACCAGCCGCCGGACGGTCAACACGTTGTTTCTTCCGGACCGCCAGCACATGATCCCCTCTCCCGGAGGCAGGGTCCGGAACCCCGACTTGAGGAGGAAGGACAGAAGGACTGGAGGGAAACCCACCTGCGTAGGGGAAAGTCATCATCAACCAACCCTACCGGCCACAAAACAGTGGCCACAGAGCACTACCTTCGGAGCGATGAAGGGCGGAAAAACTCACCAGCAGGCCACGTGGTCTTCCGCAGGTTGAGGTCAGAAAAGAGAACGGAGACTTTCCGATCGCCCGGTGGGATCGCCAACATGGCCTCCATGGTCTCGAGTTCAGCCGCAGTCGGATCACCCAGCTCCGGAGCCAGCGTCACGTCGCCGCTCCAGTAAGTCGGGAAATCCATATCCGACGGGCCGACAACAAAGAGATACTCCCCCTTCCAGAGCTTGACGGAGCTCGGCAGCCCTAGTATCAGGCTCTTCGAGGGCCGAGTGCTAATGTAAATCCAGGCCCCGACTGATGGCGGCTCAGACGATAAAATTGGGAGAAGAGTCGGGGGGAGGGGACCACCCCCTTCTGAAGGCAAAGCACGTCAAACCCAATGACGAGCCCGATCGCGTTGGGGCAGAATTGGTATAGGGCCACGCGATGAGCACGCAGAAACTCAACAATGAAAGGATGAAGGGGGAACCGAAGCCCGAATCGGAAGCACACCTCGTACACCCCGACCGCCTTCGGACCCGGAAAGCAGATCCGCTCGTTAGGCTCCAGGGCTCGGATGGAGTATGGAGGTAGAAGGTAGCGGTCGTGCACATCTCCAGCGGAGGTGGCGCAGAAGGAAGAAGGGCATCCCAGGACCTCCGGAGGCACCACCGAGGGGTCACCCTCCTGACTACCAACCGCCGAGCCGGGGCTATCAGACGAGTCAAGACGGACTGCATCCTCTGGACGACCTGAACCGGGGGCAGGAGAAGACGACATGACGAGGAGTTGAAGCAGGATTAGACAGAGGAGATGCTGAAGGAAGATCTGGCCTCGTTCGACTAACGGATGTCGGTGCCTCCTTCCTGGAGCCCTTTGAATGACCCTGTGCACGATGGAGATGAATGCAAGGGACACGTGGCGAAATCAAAGCGGCGGCGACGCTTCGCGAACTACACCAACGGGAGTTCAAACGGGGCGATGATAATGACATTCATTTAATAGCGGAACCTCGACTGGCGCACCCGTCGGATCACGAAAGAGTCACAACACCCGAACCTAACCGACGGAAGCCGAACGGTCCGGGCGATGGGGGCAATTGTTACGACTAATATCAACGAGCCCGAAGCACAACTGCCCACGGCCCGACCTCAAAGGAGAATCCCACTAAAGAAGACGGGCCCGCCCGAAGGGGGCCTACGAACGGAGCAGAAGGCCCAGCCACCTCGCCCTCGGGTACACCCGACTGGCCCCCATTCGGCCGGATTAACCGCCCCTCTGAATCCGCGATCCCATGATGGCCATTAACGGACCCGTTAATGGGCCACCCCACCACGACACGCGAATGGACGGAGGCAGAGGCGGATCGTGGGGACGTGAGAGGAGGCAGGACGTGGGGCAATCACGAAGGACCATATAAGGGGAAGGCCAGGATGACGAAGAAGGGGATCGAAACTCAGGTAACCAACACAGAGGTACTCCATCAACGACCTAGGCTTTCGCCACTCCATTTCCTCCCTCCCCCAAAACTTGTGCCGCCTGGGTTGACGTTCCGGCTTCCTCACAAGCCGGATCTCCCCCGCCGAGTATCCTTTCAGACCCTGATCTGACTTAGGCATTGGAGGGGCTTTGGCCGGAACCTAGGTCCGGCCTCCCTGACGAGTTTCTTCATCTGTCCAGGAAGAAGGCATACGAGGCGCCGAGGCTACCCCTCAACGTCGGTCGGTCATCACCGTCGCAGTTGTCAGGTGGACGACTGATCAAGTACCGACCCACTCGCAAGGCACCGAGGCTACCACTCGACGCGGATACGACCGAGGCCGAGCGCGACCCAGCCGAGGCCGAGCGCGACTCACCGAGCCGAGGCTTTCCCTCAGCTCTGTAGCGCTGAGAAAAAGCGGGCTCGGCAAACCCAAGGGACCCTCAAGTCGGCCCCTTGACCACGTTGACCATACACCCGACGGTCAACGAGCTGTGGTAAGAAAACACCCGTAAACAGGTAGATATAGGAAGTCTTTGTTTGATATGCGATGAGTTTTTTAATTAGAAGTAAAAGATAGTTTTAGTGTTATTATACAATCAGAAAAGAGATATGCGATAAGAAATTTCAATCAGAAAATTATACAATTATTATTATACATAGTAAAAGAGAGAAGGTAATAAATACTAATGAGCCTCATATAACTAAATTTTTAAAGGCAATTTCCATTATACATGCATGAGATGCTTTTATACTCACATTTATAAAAAACATGTCAAGGATTTTGATTTATATCCCTAAAACTGTGTGGATGGCAGAGACGAGGTATGTTATTGCTCGATCTGTACATGCTTCAACGGATTCTTTGGCAATGCAATCTTACATTTTGGAATAACCTTTTTAGTCTTTGTTCCAGGAATTTAATGGTTAATTTCCTGAATTTTTTGTAACAACGATTGTATTTTGGTGCATGGGTATCGATTATTTTGGCTAATTTTTGATTGGTTTTAATAATTTTAGGTGTTCATCAATGTGCCGACTTGCTTTGATTGGTTGTTCTTGCTCAATTGGTTTTGATAATTATAACAAATTGAATCTTGGGGGGGCCTTTGTATTTTGGGGTAACGCTTTAGGAGAAAACAATTGGTTTACCCCGAGGGGGTTGGCTGAGTGAGAAATGTGTTCCTCTCCCCTGGCGAGGCAAGAGATCGAGAAGAATGAAATAGTGAAACCCAAAAATTCTACTTCAAATAGAGTTCTTTAGATTCATGTAGACACGTCCACATGTTAACATCGTCTTACAGAACACATAAGCTCCAGCATTATACCAGACCATAAGCGAGCGTGAACAAGCACTCATCATTCTTTTTCTCGTGCCTAAAAATTTGGCTACATAACGAGGGGAAGAGGAACTGAATTTGTTTGAAATGTTGGGGGAACTAAGTATTGGGATTTCGAGGGACAAAACTTTTTGTGCGGAACTAAATAAACAATGGGGGAACAAAATTTTGTGGGAGAACTAAATTTTGAGAGGGGGCTTTTTAAATGTTCTGGGGAACAAAATTATCTTACTGGAAGTAAATATTAGGGGAGCTAAAATTTTAAGGGGGGCCTATTAATTATAGTGCTTTAATAGTAGTTGTTCGTTTAAAATTAGGAGGTCTAATAATTTGAGGGGGAGAATATTTTAAATGAACTGTGCCCTTGGGACATGAGTTATGACTATCTATATTACATTTGACAGCTGTTTTTGAATTCTAGGGCTGACTAGGACAAACAGGTTGATAAAAAGACGGCTTAGATTTAATCTTGAGGAATGAATGGTTGAGATGAGATTTTGTGAAAAGTTATGGAGGGAAAAACATTTCTAGAGAAATGAAAGTTTCTGGGGAAATGAAACTTTTTGGGGAATGGAAGTTTTTGGGGAATAACAGAGTGCATGTAATTAATGCATTTGGGGAAAAACATTAATGTGCACTTAATACCATAGATCAAATGCTGATGCAGATCAAATGCTGCTACAAATCGAATGATCTCTCACTCAACATGGGGCTCACCGTCTCTTTGACGCTTGGGGCAACAAGATGAGAATAATTTTCCGCGCCGAATGCGCCCGCCAAATTTTTTTTACGCTAAATTTTTGTTCCGTGCCGAATTTGTTGTTCCGCGCCGAAGGCGCCTGTTCCGCTAAATATTTTTACGCTAATTTGTTGTTCCGCGCAATTTTGGTTGTGGACATAATTTTTTGGGGAACAAAGATTTCGCGGGAGAAAAATCTTAAATGAATCGTGCCCGCGGGCACGGGTTATGACTAGTGTGTGTGTGTGTGTGTGTGTGTGTGTGTGTGTATGGCCCACGAGAGGGTGTCCTAGTGGTAAGTCATTCCGCTCCAAAGCCAAGGGGTGCGGGGTTCGAGGCCTATGGCCGCCGTGACTTGGTAATTGTTGTAGAATTTGTTGGGGAATTATTTACCCTAGGGCTACATCTCCCCTCTCGGACTAACCCGGGGGCCGTTGGGGGCATGGCGGTCACCCCCCAGTTTGCATAGTCTCGACCGGGCTCTCGCCTTACCCTCCTAAGCCGAAGGCGGGGGGAGGGGTTGGGGATTTTTCTGGGTTTTCAATACACACACACACACACACACACACACACACACACATATATTAGAGTGGTGTGTTAGTATAGGTATAAATACCGTGTTGTGTATATGAGTATTCTGGTTCTTGTATGGGTCCTTGAGTCTCACTCATGCTTGAGTGGGTATACTTTAAGTATATTGTTATATTTGTTTGTGGTTGGTGTATAGTGCTATGAACATAGTGATGGTTGATGTGTGAAAAGTGATAGGCTTGGTCGTGCCTGGTTACGTTACGCACATGGTTGTGAGTGATTATACCATTATATAGTTATATGTGTTGGTCTTGTAGTATATTTACTTACTAGGTTTTACGTGTTTGAATGTATATGTGCTAGCTAAACTTGGTGTGTGTGCTAAGTATATAGTAGTATGAGTGGCATGTATGAATGGTATATTAGCGTGTGTGGGTGTGCACCATGCACAGGTAAGTATGTGCTTAGTTATAGGTATTTGTGACTATGGTATGTGTGGTGTGTCTTGAATATAGTTATAGAAGTATATGTGATGTGAATGTATGGTGAAGTATCTGCGTGCATTTGAATAACCATATGTTTGTGAATTTATAGTAGTGGTGAATGTATATTAGATATAGCAACATGATTCAATTTTGTATGGTGTGATTACATGTGTTGATATGTTTGGTGTTGGATGTATACTAGGAGATATAAGGGAGTAGTATAACCATGTTTGTTTGTACATAGGTAGTTATCTATACGTGAAGCACTACGATTGTAATTGTTGGTGTGAACTATTTTTTATGTAAGTATGTGTAACTTGGTTGTGTGATAAGTGTGTAATAGCTACATAAGGGATGTGCGTGACTATATGAATGATTGAAGTACGTGTATGAATTTGACTGTCTATGATAGGTATAAGTATAGTATGTGTGTGTGTGTGTGTACGTGTTCGTGGAATTAATGTTGACTACCTAGTGCATATATAAGCATTTGTAATAACTATACATGGTTTGAATTATAGTGTGTTGTGATTGGGGTAGTTACTAGAATGGCTAGACATATTTTTTTAAAGTTAGGAAGTCCGAGGACGGACTTTATTCTAAGGTGGGTAGGATGTCACGGTCGCTTTTCGATCGTACATTTTTCGTGCACGTACTTCCTTTCGTACGCGTATTTTTAGTTGCCTCTTCTTGTATCCCAAACGTGCGATGTGATATGTCGTTGTGACCCTTTGAGAGAGTACTTATTTGTGGGATTTTTCGTGAACGTCATTTCACAGCTCATTCTCCCACAAAACAACTTTGTTTGAAAGGG
Organism: Scilla litardierei; assembly: GCA_030789695.1. NCBI lineage: Eukaryota > Viridiplantae > Streptophyta > Magnoliopsida > Asparagales > Asparagaceae > Scilla > Scilla litardierei. The sequence goes on along the minus strand of CM061142.1, from coordinate 648,471,484 downwards.
TGTCGTAACTTTAGACTTCGTTGTTTGACCTCTTTATTTTTAGTTCCATTTTCTGTTGACCTAGCTCGTGAACGATCATCGTAGCCTCGAATATCTCGTCGATACTGTCATCCCGATATTTTTTTTGTATTTATCGGACACCGTTTGACCGACCTATCACACTAATCACTTTCAACTTGTAATTAGCCTAGCTCATCCCTAATTACAATAATCTAATCCAACCTATAGGAATGATACGTTTCATGTTGAATGATTTCCTTAAGCTATTTGTCACCCCATATTAAACTAATCTGTACCCCCTCCCTCTCACATACCCGCTCTTCAATCACACTAATTCTACCCCTTTTCAACACCCATTTAGCAAACCCTTTTCTAACAAACTAACTCACACATCAACTCAACCCTAGGTCTAAACGCAGTCGCCACATCTCCTCTGCCGCACCTTCATCACCGGCCATCCCCTCGCCAGCCACCACCTCCGGCCAACCCCCGATTCTGGCCATCATCTCCCCCTAACTTCCTCCTCCTCCAAGAACCACACAAACCCCCATTGAACAGCCGCCCACCAACCCTTAACCCCACACAACAGTCCATAGCCTAGCCTCCTCCCAACCGCCGATCACCTAGCTCCGGCCTCCCCTTACCTCAGCCGTTCGGCCATTTCCCCAACTGCCGATTGCTCCTCCCCCTACACAACTTGCCGACAGCCCACAAATCTGACCAGATCTGTAAAAAAACTGCCGCCTCCCCTCCACATGACCGCCGGCCACCGCCTAGGCCCAAGCTCCGACCACCCTTCCATCAGCCACAAGCTCCATCAAATTCGGCCAACACCCTCCCCCCATTTGCAACTGTCAAAGGCCCTCCTTCCCCATTGCTCCAAATTCAGCCATCACCTTAAAAATTGCCGCACCACCACTCACAGCCGCGCATCAACCCATCGCTGGCCCTCCTCAACCCATGGCAACCCTACCGCAGTCCTACCCCACTCCACATGGCCGCGGCAGCCCCCACACGACCTGAGCCAACTATCTCTTGCCTAAAAAACTACCACACAGATCTGCCCATTGCCGCACGGACACCCGTACAGCCACACGGCTGTCCCCTAGGCCATAGACCCTTGCATGGCCTTCCTTTGCCGCCGGCGTTCGTGTTGCTCGTCGCCATTCGTGCGTCGTGCTTCCATGGTTGCTAGCTGTCCGACATACCCTCGCTCGCTACCGGAATCCAACCCTTGACGTTGCTACCCGACGTCGGTGTAGCTCTCACGTCGTGTTAAGGTATACCTGAACCGTAGGAACCCACACCCGCATGTTAACAAGATAAAAACTGTGATTTCATTGCTTTGGTAACTCACTAATGTAAGATTAATAATACGGGACTGTAGGTTGGGCATTGATTGAGCACATAGAGAATATCTGGACTCTTTGATCGTGTGACTTGCAGCACGTCTCTTTCAGGCAAGTGAAACTTGCACAGTAATTTGTTAGGCCATGTTTTAGGCCATTTTGTAAAATTGTGTAAAAGAGACTAGGTGGTGAAATGATAGTCGCCTAGACGACCATATTTGATCTAGCTTGACAACGAAGCTAGATCCGACACCATACTAGATCTAGCTTGACAACAAAGCTAGATCCGACACCCTTGCTATGCTATCATTTCATATCGCATGTCACGTTTAATTTCAAATTAACTGTACGCACCTTTAATTGCTTATTGCCATGTTCATGCATCTTGCCATGTCATTTCATGCATCAACTTGCTCTATCATGATTGTGTAGCACACGCTACTTTAAAAATGTAAGCTGTGGCAAGTAGGATTTTGACTCCTACATAATGATTGAGGCTAGGCACCTGCTTGTCAGGTATAACCCTATGCCAAAAACACTTTCTGGCTCGTGATCCAGAAGATGGGTGCCAGTCCATATACACGTGGAGGGGTAGGGTTAAGCGACCACTCAGCGTAGAAGTGTGCCCGTACAGCCACTTCAGCTGTAAGGCGTAAACCATGTGCACGAAGTGATAAGCTAGTGTTCGTGAATTCGTGAAACAGTGTTTCGTAGTTTCTGCTACGACGTGCATGCTTTGTTATCATCATGTTCATTTTAATTATCGCATTCTTTAAATAATATGCCATGTCATCTCATTTCAACTGCTACATTCATTGAATTATTATACCATGTCATCTTACTTTAGACTGCTACGCTGCATTTTTTATACTTTACGTTTCCTTGCACAAAAGTCTCCTTTTCCCTCTTTGGAGATTTTTGCTGACATGTGCCTTTTTCTCTTTGGGTGTCACATGTCAGGTTTTGAGCCTGAGTTAGTGCCGAGGACGACCAGGTTGTTGACGTTTAGTTCGAGGATACCAGAGGCCAGTCTTGGTCTCAGCTGGAGGTTTCCTTTTAGTTGCTATTTACTTTCATAATAGCTGCTGTTAGGTTGTTCGGTGCGTAGCACCATTGCTTGTTTTAGTGTCAGCCATGCTTAGGCCTTCTTTTCGAACTCTGTATTTCTTTATGACTATCTCTATATGTTTGGAATAAAATCTGTGGGTGTTGAATGTTGGATAATATTTATTGTCTATCCTTCTTTATTATTATTGTTGTTTCGTCTTAATGCAAAGAACCTGCTAATGGTTTAATTTACTAGACGCTTATCAGACTGTAGCTTCACAGCTCCAAGTCTGAGCAGACTTCTTCACGTCTCCCCTTCTATACTTGGAAAGCGGGGCGTGACACCGTTATTCTCCCAACGTCACTGAAGAGACACTCCAGCTTATAAATACATGTGAGACAATCAGAATAGGGGATGGATTCCAGAGGTACAAAGCTCTAGGTATTCTGACAAACTTATCTTTCTTCCACTAACATTATTCTTCCTCCAAACGCTTTAGATGACTCTCTCGAGACGCATCACCTTGGATCAGTCTCGGCAGCCCCAAGCCTTCATGTTAAGTCCATTCTAACATAAGCATCGGAGTGGATTTGGGTCGGGCCCAGATCCGACCACCTGACGTTCGTTTGTGGTGCAGCGAGATCGAGGCTCAACCCAGCTAATCGCTCAAACGATCATTCTAATCGATCGTTATTCGAGGCTCGACCTAATAGAAGGATCGAACGATCGTCATACTCCACCCTTAGATCGATCGAGCTTCCTCCCGAGCTCTCAGCCCAGCCTTCATCGACCACGGTTCTTCCAACTGAGGGTCCCACTTCAACAGCTTATGAGGTTCCGTCCTAACAAAGGAGTCCACGTAAGCCCAAATCACCGTTGTTCCAGATTTGGATTTAACACTCATAAAATACAAGACAATCTATCCTTTGCACTCTCTCAGACAGAGCTCAAAAAATACATTTCTTAGATGGAGAGAGGCTCGGTGTACAGTCCTGATTATCATCAAGCTGAAAGTGGAGGAGGTGGTGAACGAGATGCACTGGGTTCTAGTTTTAAGAGCAGTAATATCTCTGGGCGTGGGTTGGAGCGTGTTCAATTTCTCCTCGATATTTTTAACCATGCCCTTCACAACATTGAGCTTGTTGCGCATCATCGTAACTGCATTCCAGATGCCGGAGACACTGAACTCAAATTCTACCATACGTTGAGTCAAATCCTCATGAGCCTCGGAGGAGGATGACGTATCAGATGGAGGACGCATGATGTCCCAGATATGACGGAGATTATCCATGATCTGAACATAATCACAACCAAGTCCAAGGACAATAAACTTGACTCTCTCAAGGTCGTCATAGAAGGACATTAGACAACCATCCAGATGCATAACTCAATTTCGGACGGCTTCAATGGAGTCTTCAGGAGCTGGAGATTCAGAATGAACAGGATGATCATCTTCAGGAGCTGGAGAGTTGAAATGAGCAGTAGGATCATCGTGAGTTGGAGGGTGCTCAGAGTATGAATGGTCGAAAGATGGTGTAGGAGACGAGACATAAATCGACAGCTATTGAGGAGGAGATGTAGATGGACGAGTCGATGACTCCGGTTGATCTTCGATTAGAGGAGTATCTTCTCGATCTATCGACAGATCTATAGCATCAGAGATGATGATTGTAGACTTTCGAGCACGTTTGCGAGGTGACATGGTAACCCCAAACAAGATCGACAAGACTTTCTCACTCGTCTGCTATAAACCCTAGGTCGTTAGCTTTTCGTGCCTTTGGACAGAAGACTGTTCGCGCCTTTGGAAAGAAGATTGTTCGCATTCGGGAATGTTTTTGAATATATGGTTACGTTGTTGACGTGAGCGCTGCGTAGAAAGTACTCATTGAGCAAAATTACTCATCGTGCACAACCAGCAAAAGTTTAGGTTGTGCGCGATGAGAAAAAATTGTGACACTGAGAAAAATTACTCTTCGTGCAAAACAGGCACAACTTTTTCCGGTTGTGCGTGCTGGATAATTTGGTTAAAATGTCGACAATTTTAATCAGCGCGCACAACTGGCAAAAATTTTGCCAGTTGTGCGCTCTGAGTAATTTTTCTCTTCTGTCACCATTTATACTCAGAGATTTCAATGTTGGACTTTGCTTGAAGGTATCAGAAATGTGTATCAGATATCTCAATCTTGGACTGTGCATCAATTATATCAACTTTTACTGACAATATATTAAGGTCTGTATTATATCAAACTAAAACAGAAATGCATACAAAAGTATAATAAACAACAAAGTAGATATACAACTAAAACAAAACCACATCATTGATTAAATATCAAGCACTACAGTACATCATGAACTTCACATTTTGGACTTCACATCATGAAACTTCATCATATGTGGATTTAAACGCAAATTTCACAATTACCCAACTTCTAAACAACACAAGCTATCCAACTTCTAAACAACGCAAGCAAGATGTCATTTCTTAGCAGCTTCAATTGAACCTAGTGGCAAGGTGAGAAAGATGAACAGAATGCGTAGTAGTTGCCCTATAGTCTTAGAGTCCAGATAAGATGATAAGTCTGAACGAGAGTCTATACAACAAATTATCGTTTAGGATCATACTGCCATTTCCATAAATCATTTGAACAAGAGTCTATAAAACAAATTCTTCGTTAAGACCCATGATGAAACATAATACACTTGCAATAAATATTGTGTAGAAGAAGAATCAGTGATGAACCCATCAAAGATTGCTGAAGAATAAATATTGTGTAAGTAGAATCAGATAAAATCAGGTAGAATAAGATAGAATTTGGGATAAATAATTAGTTAGTAGCATAAGAAGTGTTGTGAGTTGAGTAGGGCTAGTGGGGAGCCATTTATAAACGAATTGGACATGGATGACGGTTGGAGATTGAGAAGGTGCTCGTGAGTCTACAGAAGAGTGATCACGAGTCTACAGAAGAGACACCGTGAGACTACAGAGGAGTGCTTGTGATTCTTCAGAGTGCTCGCGATTAGAGTGGTTTTGTTTGTTGTCATTGTTGTGATCGCTGAGTAATAAAGTAGTCATTAAGCAAAATTACTCAGCATGGACAATCGACAATATTTAGCCGTTGTGCGCGCTGAGTAAATATGGTGACGTTGGACAAAATTTACTTAGCGCTCACAACCGGCAAAATGTAGCCGGTTGTGTGAGATGGGTAAAATGATGACAGTGGAGAAAAATTACTCAGAGCGTACAACATACAAAAGTTTAGCATGTTGGGCTCGCTGAGTAATTTTTCTCCACTGTCACCATTTTTACCCATCTCACACAACCGGCTACATTTTTTACTTGTTGTGCACTGTCAGAATTTGATCCGTAGTGCACTTTGAGTAAAAAGGCACGTTGAAAATCAAAATTACTTATCGCGCACAACTGTTCATTATATTCGGGGTTAATTCTGAGTTTTTTTAAAAATTTGTTACTGTTCATTAAAAAGCGAACGCAATGGCGCAACTACATGGAGCTTGCCCTGGGCACCTACCCCGGGTAAGAAAACCTATAAAATCCAGTATACAGCATGGGATGTATGTTGCTCGGATGGTAAAGCCCGTGCTTTGCAGGGCTTCGGCACGTGATCGATGCCCATCAACTCCAATTAAATTCCATTTTTTTGTTAATTTTGATTTTTGAACGTTCATTTGGATTCACTTTCGTATTGATGCTTATTAATGAAATTGCTCAGATGGCAGAGCCCGAGCTATACAGGGCTGCGGCACGGGATCAGTACACGGCTACTTCGATTAAATTCGAATTTTGTGGATTTTGGATGTTCATTTGGGTTTACTTTATATTCGTGCTTATTAATGAAGCATATTAGCCCAACATCAATGTAGTCTGTAGATTACAAAAGGCTAAAGCCACTTTTCTAAACTTGTTTATTGTATGTAAAAAATATTCTAATGCTTTAAGTCCTACTTTTATAAGTGCTATTAAGAAACCATTTTTTAGTCAATGGATGTAATTTTTTTAATTTTTTGATGTCAAGAATGCTCATATAAACCAGCCTAAAAATCCTTTTGGAAAGCTAAGACATCAATAAAAGATAAGACGTGTGACAAAATGAAGATGACTTTGACATTGGTGACGAATTTGTGCTAGACCCAAAGGTTCAATTGATTTAGCAAGAAAGATATGTCAAGAATGTTACTGCCAGTTTGGTTGATGTAAAAAAAGTTTTTTGGAATCTTGATGAGAAGGCGAAATGTTGAATTTTTTTGAGATGAAAGGATTTTGTTTTTTTTTTTGTTTAAAAATCCGGTTAGAAAGTTGATTTTGAAACGAAAATTTTGAGGCTATAATATTTTTTGTTTGAATAGTTGCAAGAAATTAGTTATAAAAACAGAAAATGAAAGAAAATGAGACCGGTTTTTACTGAATGGACTTTTGAAAAGGAAACTAAATAAACAACCTTTTGTTTTGTAGCAACGTATGCTCCAAGCGGATCCTACACACAATCCACAAAAAACCCACACATTGTGGACCACATCATAATTTCTCTTCCCTGGCATCGTGAGCATCCAAACCAAAATATTTTTAGCTCGTTTGGACCTTTGCTAACTGAATAAAGACTAATTAACATGCAAATTTTGATGATTACAATCACTTAATGATTGGCAACTTTTGTGATGGTTATTTTTGCCTCGGATAAAAAAAATTCCTGGTTAAGCAGTAAGTGCGCGTAGCATCTCTCTTCTTGGGAGATATAAGATGGGATCTCTGAGCAGTTAAAGCCCAACAGCGAAACGACGCTATTCCCGACCCAATCTTTTCCCAGCGGCCCAGCCACGTGGGCCACTATCAAATGTTACGAAACCCTAGCTGGAAGATGGAACCAATATAAGTGCGGCTCATCGAAGGCCAGTGTTTACTCTCTTGCTCGCGGCCTCTCTCAAACCCTAGGCATCTAGAGGAAACAGCAGCACCAGCGGCAACAATGGCGGTCGGGTGAGCATCTCATCAGTTTCTCTCTCTTTCATTCCTCTGCTGTTCGCAATCTATCTCACATCCAATCTGTATTTTTTAGGAAAAACAAGAGGATTTCGAAGGGTAAGAAGGGAGGAAAAAAGAAGACGTAAGTTTTTTTCTTCAAGCAAATATCTGCTTCGTGTTTCTCGATGAATTTCACGATTTGATTTGTGATTTCTTTTATGATTTATTGCAGAGTGGATCCATTCTCTAAGAAAGAGTGGTATGATATTAAGGCCCCTTCAGTCTTCACCGTGAGGAACGTTGGGAAAACCTTAGTCTCTAGGACACAGGGAACGAAGGTGAGATTATTATTCTTTTTTTACTTTCTGTGTTCGTTTTGGATGTTTGTCAATCAATTATATCATCGAATTGTGTTGTGATTTCAAGTAAAGTTTGGGTCATTTTTTTTTGAATGTGAATCGTTGTATGATTTTTAGTTGGTCTAGTTGTAAATGGAAAAAAGATCAGTGATATCTTATACAAAATGGGGTTGTTGGAAGGACGTAACGCACCCTTTAAAAAATTTACTCATTTGACTCTGGTGCAGAGAAGTTGTACATTTATCAAATGTAATATAGATCTTGCTGCAAAGTAGTTGGTTTATCTAATTGGTAAAAATCGAGTTAAAGTTGTGAAGTAATTGAAGATTTTCTTATTGAATTTGTTTTGCACAGATGTGACATTGGTTGTACTGTGGAATGTATTCATTCATTCAGAATGCTATTCGACATGTGATAATATTTGTTTTCAATCCACTAGGTATTTAAGTGCTTTTGTTGTATATTTTAATTCAATATATTGGAAAGTCACTTTTATGCAATATAATGAACACACTATGTAAACTCAGCAAATAGCATTTCTTACATTGACTTGTAAAGCTCAATTAACTAAACTTCACTTAAAAGATACGTAAAGTTCTTATGGTATTTTCTTTAAAAAACACATCTTTCACAATTAGTGATTATAATTTATCAAAATCATATTATCAGTTGACAAGTAATTTTCATGCCCACAGGTCGCAGATGTCACCATACATTCCCTCTATGTTACTTCCACACACAAATATAAATTTACAGATGTTATAAATTCGCTCATGTTATAAATTTCAGTGCCCATCGTGATTCCCTCTTTCCATGGTATAATTCATCGAAACACCACCCACCAACACCATCTCTCTCATCGCCCCCACCATTCTTTCTACCCATCTCAATCATTTCCATAATAAAATCTTATGATTTTACCTCTAAAAAATTTCAAAACTTTTGTTTCCAACCTATTATTTCTTTAGATTGAATCTCAGCCCTCTTTGCATCAACTGGTTTTATCCTAGTGAATAAAACAATTCAAAATCTTCCTTATTTTGTATAATAAATAGCTTATACAATAAAAAGTCTCTTTTTTGAATGCGTCTATATCTCTTGTTTGGCCTTGAGAAACCTTTAATTTGTCTCTCAAGGGTTGAGAATGAAAAACCCTAGGGGGTGAATAGTGTTTATGGCCCAAATAAAAAATTCAAGCAATCAGAGATGCACGAATCCCAAATTTTTAATGGAGTGGCTCTCCACCTAGGCTACCTGCCTATACTTCGACCTTTCCCCAAGGGTTTAACCCGTGCTCATTGATAGCCTCTGAATGAAGCTATTTAATAATACAATCTAAGATAATAATATTGAAAAATTGATCCAGTATAGAGATTAAAATTAGATGAATATCACCGTAGCGTGAAGTCGTGGTCGTGTCAGCGCGAAAACTGCACATCAATCTGAGCTCTGTAGAGAAAGTTGTGTACTTTTCAGCGACATCTACTTCTTCCTTAAAGTCACTTCTTCTTTCCTTAAATGAAGTTTTGATTTCTTTGAGAGAGTAGAAGGATTTTAGTTGCAAGGATGATGGAGCAATAGAGGCTTGCAGCTTCAAGAGATGTTTCCAAGGGGGCCGGTCTATATGAGTTTTTATAAGATTTATGTACCCACAATTCTTTGATTGCACATGAACCCTTTGATTGCACATAAATTCTTGAGTTTTGTGTTAGACTTGAATTCTTTTTTTTTTCTTATGCTTTTATAAGTTGTTCACTTAATTCATATTTTTCATGGGGTAATCTTTATGCTGAATTGGCAGTAGCTTTCCAACACAATGCTCGGTCCTGCCAAATAATCCGTTGATTTGACACGTCCGTGCCAAACACTGATTTGCTTCGTTTTGACTAGTTTCGACCTGCAACTCACTCAACAAACATGTTAGAGCCATACTACTTTTTTGGAATAATCAAAATTAAAGTTTTGACCTCGTTAGTGGGCTTACTAGGCCAACAGAGAAGCCTTTACTTGGTTCTCTCTAGGTTGGATGCGGAACATATATTTTGGAATATATTTGTTGCGGAAATCTTAGGTTGACCTGTTGTGGGATATTTATCATTTCACTAGATTTATCTAACTCTCATCTGTCTTTGTCGTTTGTACATGTAAGTTGTCACAATCCTGAGATTTCAATTTTGAGTTGAAGTGCTTTTTAAAGTATTTTCATTACTATCGGATTGGACTTAGGGCAGATTTGTGGACTTGTCAAGTAATTTTTCCATTAGTATCCTTATCGCACTTCAGGGCAGAGTTGTAGGCTTGTAAGTACTTTTGATTTTGTAAGATCACTTAATTTAAACATGTACAAGAAATCTCAGCATGTTAGATTTTGTTTAGAAAACCAATCTATATGATACATTCACAGTTTACAGGATATGTCAAGTATTTTGTACATTTTTTTGCAAGATATCACTCCATGCTTCTGTTTGTTTTGCATGCTCCCAAGACTATCTTCAACAGTTCCTACATTATGCTGATTATAGGTATTTGGGGATGGTGGCAAGTATTTTACATCAAAGAAATTTAGAGCTGAATGCTCCCCTGATCAAATTGGCATATTAACCAATTGTGCTTTGGGTGTTTTTAAAGACTTCCCGTCTTATTTTTTTTTTTCAATCAGGATTTTGTTCAGATAAAGCTCTTAAATATCTATCAGGTTTTAGTATTTTTATGTTATCAGTCAGCTTTGAGTAATTTGATGTTCTTTAATCATGTTCCACCTTTTTTCGTTTTCTACAAATATTTATTCTTGCCCATATGATTAAATTTCCTGATATGCCCTCTATGACTACCTGCTGTTCACTTGCATGTGGACTATCCTGTTCACTAGCACGCATTTTCTCCTCTCTTATTTTCATATTTTCTGTTTTAGATTGCGTCTGAGGGTCTCAAGCATAGAGTGTTTGAGGTTTCCCTAGCTGATCTTCAGACTGATGAGGATCAGGCCTACAGAAAGATCCGCCTTCGTTCAGAGGATGTGCAAGGAAAGAACGTGCTCACCAATTTCTGGGTATGGTGCATCTACCATATAGACAGCAGTGCTTGCCTTTTGTTTTATTCTTGCTTCTCTCACTTCAATTTTTCACCCTCCTATAGGGCATGGATTTCACCACTGACAAGCTTAGATCGCTAGTAAGGAAGTGGCAAACTTTGATTGAGGCTCACGTTGATGTGAAGACAACTGACAACTACACGCTGAGGATGTTCTGTATTGCGTTCACAAAGAGACGCCCCAATCAAGTCAAGCGAACTTGCTATGCCCAATCCAGCCAGATCAGACAGGTAAAATCCTAATTTACTAACAGCAATCTTTCAAAGATTACCATTGAAGCTCCCTGCTAAATCTTTCTTCCCTTTTTCCAGATACGCCGCAAGATGAGGGAAATCATGATCAATCAGGCTACATCATGTGATCTAAAGGAGCTGGTTTCAAAGTTCATTCCTGAGTCTATTGGGAAGGAAATTGAGAAAGCAACTTCTAGCATTTACCCCCTTCAGAATGTGTTCATCCGCAAAGTCAAAATCCTGAAGGCCCCTAAATTTGACTTGGGAAAGCTTATGGAGGTATGGACACAAAAAGACAATTATATGTTGGTAGTTTGTATACAACCTACTTAATCGCGTTTGCAGTTATTTATTGCCCTACAATTTTTGGAGCTAATTATTGCATCCATTCCTTTTACTGAAATTAATCTTCTCGTATGTCTTCGCCTTTGTAGGTTCACGGTGATTATAGCAAGGAGGACATCGGTGCCAAGGTGGACAGGCCTGCGGAGGACGCTGATATGGAAGCCGAACCTGCTGAGGTTGTTGGAGCCTAAGTTTCCTCTCGTGCTCTCATGTTTTTTGTTTAGGATTTGGGCCAAAGACTATAAATGTCGTCCCCCTACAATGGGGATGGCTTGAATTTACAGTTTTATTATTAGTTTCATTTCGTAGGTTTTCTGTTGAGTTGTTTGGTGACTGATTATAGTTTTTGCATGTTGGTATGGTGACAGTGATCTTTGTTTTGCTGGTAGCTACTTAGTCTTTATTGAATTTGGATTATTGCCTTCCTTTTAGGTATGAACATTGTTTGATGTTCGTTCTTGAATGCTTTTAATGTTGGGTTAACCTAATGCCTCTGGGTTCGAGCTACATCCACCATAACATCAGCTATATTTACCATACTGATCATAAACAAAAGAAACAAATTATTGTTGTTGTCAAAACTACAAGAGACAGAGGCTTATCAAATTCTTCACAAGTCCATGTCCTCCAACAAGCAAGGTGCATACGCGTGGAAGCTCCGTGTGTCTCTCTGAGGAATGAGAACCTCTGTCAGCTTAGCACTACCCAAGTGGTACGCAAAGAGACTAACGTGTATTTTAACGAAAAGCACGTCCAATTCTGGGTGAAAGATCAACATCTGAAACAGAGGCGAAGACGTGGGAGCAACCGCCCAGACCTCTTGTTTCTCCAACAATGCTTGGAGACCAATGCCATGTTTCAGAGTCCATTCGTTTCCGTCATAGTCGTTCAAAACCCACACCATGACCTGGTCCTCGAGCACCTGTGCATAATGCAAGCACCCCTGCGACTGCCCGAAACACCCGTTCAGATAGTCCGGCCCCTGTCGGGATCCGGGGAGCGCGATTTTCCGATACACCTCCCTCTGGAAATCCATAGCCAATGCGACGGGCTCTCCGTATGCCAGGAAGTGGATGCTTCCGTTCAGGAAGACATGCCTGCTGACATACGGGGCGAATCCGCACCTCCACGGCAACTGCTTCTCCAGCCATCCGCGGGTCTGCGATGAAAATGTTATCGGGATCTCCTCGTTGAACCTCCTCTTCACCTTGAAGCCGAGAACGGCATAATGGCGGGATACGCGGGGGTCGAAATCCAAGGCAAGCGGGCGGAACGTATAGCCTGGCTGTGGGAGCTCGGCCCACCTCTCCGTCGCGGGGTTGCAGACATAGTAGACGGATGAGTTGCTCTCAAACGAGTGACACAGGAGCAAGCCGTTGGTGCAATCAAGAATCCTGCATGAACTGCGCGGCAAGAAGCTGAGATCAACGCCTCCACGGCCGCCATCGATGCGGCTCTGCACGGCGACATAGTCCACGACATAGCTCCAGCCAGGCCCCCAGACATGGGCATGGTAGAAGAGTCCGCAGATGGCCGACGGGAGTATTCTCCGACGCTGTCCGTCGGAAATCAAGGCATGCCATGCTTTGGAGACGCTCTTGCATTGAAGAAGGGACTTCACAGGGAGTCGAGAGAGGATCTCCGTCAGGAGATCATCGGAGAGTCCTCTTACAGGGTGGGGGTTTCCTGCACAGTCCATTGTCCGACGGTGGAATCGATCATACACCAAGCAGATATCTCCACTTATTGTCCTTATAAAATGCCCGATGTCCTCATTTTCTTGCGTTGTTGCCGATCTATTTATAATAATCAATCATACACTAAGCATCTCGTCGGCTATATCGACTATGGATGTAATGTTTTGGATCTATATGTTTGTTCATGAGGTGCGACAGCCGCGTGCTGAATTATAATTCTTATCTTGGTGGTATTAATTATGCTTTAAACCAAGGTTTTTTCTTATATATCGCGAGAGTACTAAACATATCGATGTCAGTCAGTACTTCATCCAACAGTTGAAGGCCGTTAGCGTGCAAAAGATTAAGTACTCAAGACAATCCAGTTGGTATGATAACTAAGCACGTTACTTTGCACAAGTCCAAATATTGCCCAACCTTGCTTAGTAATTCTCATAGAGAAGGCTGAGCCTTACGGGGCATCGGCATCTATATAGGTAGCAGTTTGCTTTATGGCGGTCGAGCCAAGAAAGAAATTCTGAACAATTTTTTCCTTTTTTTTTCTTGCTCTTCTCGTTTGTTTCCCTTTGTTTGGTTTTCAACTGCTTTGCAAGCCTGCAATTTTTCTCCCTCCAGTATGTGCCCTATATTAGATGAAGTGCTACATGAAGCATCAATGATGAATGGAGTAAGCCATAGCTTTGCTGATTCTTGTGTAAGGGCCTGTTTCTTTGGAGTTGCTTTGGGTTGGGATTTACTGTTGTGAATAGTAAATCCATGTTGGATCCTGAGGAGAGAGAAGAAGAGTAGTGTGTTTCTTTTGGAGGAAAAGGGTTTGGAAAGTGGGATGGAGTTTTGTTTGTGGGTCTCATAGTAAACTAGTGTGTTTCGAGTGGGATTGGGAAAGTTGGATGAAGAAAGTTGGAAGGTGGTTATGTTGGTTTGAGGTGAGATTACCCCCATCGTCATATGAAGTAGAAAATTGTGAAACCCACCATTAAATTAAATATTAATTAACTAACTATTAAATATTAAATAAATAACTACTAAATAAGCATATTTAAATACAACTAACAGAATTAAATATTAGAATACCGAATTCAATAATAAAACCGGAATATTTAATTGCATTGGACCGAATAAATAGTAACGCAAGAAGGGCGCATGTCACAAACCCATGTCACATACCAAATTAGACAAGCATAAACAAAATACATATAATAAACAAAATACAAGTATCATTGTGCATACCCAACATACACAAATAAAATTTTACATTGTATCTTCCCCATCAAACACTCTTGTTAATAAAAAAACAATAACAAAGAAAACAGCAAGCCTATGAGCGAATATAAAACCAACTTAATGGTTTCGTATTCGGAGAGGAGGGTGTCCATTTTCCACGTGTTCTGCTCAAAACCCCCCACAAACGTGGCCAACCGCCTCTCTATCTCCAAAAGCCGCCTACCAGAGACCGCTGTGGAAGAGGATGCATGGGTCGGGCTTCTTTCATGCTCATCCAGCAAATGTAGTATGACATATGTGGACCGGTCTGAGTGAGGTGGATCCTTCCATTTGTAGAATTTGCATTTATTATTCCTTGGCGCTGACAGCTCCAAATTCAACGGCCATGATTTTTTCTGGTCCATGATGTCCTCCTGGGAACACGCAGCCCACAATGGCAAACCGAGCAGTCTTCTGCATCTTCATCCAACTCAGTATCTGCAGCAACTTTGGGTCTGGATGAAATAGACTGGCTGGACCCGGTGCTCATGTGAACCTTGCATGAAATAAAGATTGACAACGGAGGCAGGCAACATATATCTATATATTAAAACACAACTGTTTTTGAATTTTAGGGCTGACTAGGACAATCTGACTAGGACAAACATGTTGATAGAAAGACGACTGATAGAAAAACGGCTTGGATTTAATCTTGAGGAATGAATGGTTGAGATGAGATTTTGTGGAAAGTTTTGAAGGAAAAAACATTTCTAGGGAAATGAAACTTTAAGGTGAATGAAAATTTCTTGGGAATATCAGAGTTCACGCAATTAATGCATTTGAGAAAAAAAAACTTTAACTTGTACTTAATACTGCAGATCGAATGCTGCTGCAAATCGAATGATCTCTCCCTCAACGCGGGGCCCACCGTCTCTTCGATGCATGTGGTAACAAGATGAGAATAATTTCTTGCGCAAAAGGTGCCCGCGCCGATTTTTTACGCTAATTTGTTGTTCCGTGTCGAAGGCACCCGCACCAAATTTGTTGTTCCACACCGAAGGCGCACGTGCCGCTAAATATTTTACACAAATTTGTTGTTCCGCGCAATTTTGGATGTGAAAATAATTTTTTGGGGAACAAAGATTTCCGTGCCCGCGGGCACAGGTTATGACTATACATATACATATTACAAAAAAGTTAAAACTTAAAGAAGATACAACTTAAACTGATACATACATCAGAAAAACCCAAACCAAAAATGCCACAGACCCAAAAAATTCTCATTCTCCAGTCTGAAACTTCAACATACACAATTTTCATAAGGAAGCAACATCTTAAACTGATACATACATCAGAAAAACCCAAAACAAAAATGCCACAGACCCAAAAATTCTCATTCTCCAGTCTGAAACTTCAACATACACAATTTTCTTAAGGAAGCAACAACTTAAACTGATACATACATCAGCAAAACCCAAAACAAAAATGCCACAGACCCAAAAATTCTCATTCTCCAGTCTGAAACTTCAACATACACAATTTTCTTAAGGAAGCAACAACTTAAACTGATACATACATCAGCAAAACCCAAAACAAAAATGCCAGACCCAAAAAATTCTCATTCTCAAGTCTGAAACTTCAACATACACAATTTTCTGAAGGAAGCAACAACTTAAACTGATACATAAATCAGCAAAACCCAAAACAAAAATGCCACAGACCTAAAAAAATTCTCAATCTCCAGTCTGAAACTTCAACATACACAATTTTATGAAGGAAGCAACTACTTAAACTTATACATACATCAGCAAAACCCAAAACAAAAATGCCCCATATAATATAAATTTGACTTGTGCCCTCAAGTAAACATGTTTTGTATCTTGAACATCGATATGTATTTAGAAGTTGCTCATTATAAATGAACCTTCAAGTCAAAAACCTCCTATTTCTTTTTATAATAGGGTCAAATTCCTTCTTTATTGTTCATCATCATAGGGCATCAGAAAAACCCAAAACAAAAATGCCACATACCCAAAAATTCTCAGTCTCCTGACTGAAACTGCAACAAACACAACTTTCTTAAAGAAGCACCAACTTAAACTGATACATACATCAAAACAACCTAAAACACAAATGCCTCAAATAATATAAATTTGACTTGTGCCCAGTGTTCTAAAAATCGGCCTGGGCGGCCGCCTAGGCGGCGCCTAGGCGCTAGGCGGCCAGTAAACGCCCCGATTATGGCCTGGGCGGTCAATCTGGGCGTTTTTGGGATTAATCGGCCGCCTAAGCGTTCTGGGCGGTGTCTGGGCGCTCTGGGCGGTTCCTAGGCGGTTCCTAGGCGGTTCCTGGGCGGTTTCTGGGCGTTTTTGGTAAATGGCTTAATTGCACAAGAGTATCTTTTAAATTTTATTTTGTTGCACACAAATACTCTAAAATAGGTAAACTGGATTTGATTTAGTATGTATTAGATATTTGATGTATTTTAAATAATATATATATTTATATTTATATATAAACATAAATATATTATATAAAAATAAATAAAATAATTAAAAACTGCAAATCCGCCTAGGCCGATTAATCCCCGATTAATCCCCGATTAATGCTCTGGGCGCTAGGCGCTAGCAATCCGAACGCCTAGCGCCTAGCGTTTTTTACAACCTTGCTTGTGCCATCAGTTAAACATGTTTTGTATCTTGAACATGGAAGTTGCTCATTATAAATGAACCTTCAAGCCAAATACCTCCTATTTCTTCTTATCATAGGGTCAAATTCCTTCTTTATTGTTCATCATCAGCGGGCATATGTAGCAGTTTCAGTACGGGGACTGTGTGGTGTATCAATTTCAGTTGTTGTGTCTTGGGTCATTGTGTTTGTATCAGAAAGCAAATATTGGATGCAATATGCAGAAACATCATATATTTACTTTTAGCCCTCAGGAAAATTGTGACGTATCATGAATTTAATTTGGAAATCGGCAGCTGCTCATTATAAACGAACCTCCCAGGAATATTTCTGAAGAACATAAGGACAAAGTGCTCAAAAAAATTTCATCATCATTGGGCTATTTGCATATGGACATATAGTTCAAAAAAATTCATCATCATTGGGCTATTTGCATGCACCAATTACCTGCAGAAACATCATAAACCATTCAGACTCAACCCATACAAAAACATAGCTATCAGTAGTAAGCTACCGAATACATACAACATAACCCTTACAAACGAATAACAACAGACCCTTAACATTAACCACATAACTTCAACTTAGACAACCAACCCATACCTACCATAACACATCGTAACCCCATTCCAAGCCGATGGCGGCAATGTCCATCTCATTCTGGCGTCCCCGACGTATACTCATGGACAAGCGGTGCTGTTCGCGGGTGGGGGTAGCTGGCATGTCCCCCCTGATGGCGAATTAATATGTAATCAGGAGTTACAGGCTCTTCGCCTCCAAAATACGCAATGTAATCACCAATGATGAGAATAAGATCGTCATACCATAGAATTAGACGGTTCACATAAGCCCGCTTCCGATGGTTTGCATGAACGATTAGAATATAAAGGTCATGCAAAGCTATAGTTAATATATTAGCACATAGCCTATATATAAGATAGATGTAATTACCGCCGCCCACGAAGCATATACCGCTAATATCCATGCACTCATGTAAGTCTTTGAGACGTGTCCTCAACGCTTTCATGTGATTTTTCACATTAACACTTGTGAAAGAAGTCCCATGGATGTTAATGATTTCGGCTGCAACGACATTGAAGGCTGTATTTTTAAATGTCTTATCTGATTTAAACCCGTGCCGTGCAAGCTCAGCTAGGTATGGAATGAGGGTTTCATCGTGCTCGGTCTTCCACAGTTTGTTCTGATGTGCAGAAGAGGATGGATGCTTAGACTTTTTCCTTGGGCTTGAAACAGACCCTTCGACATCTTCGCTCCTCCGGCTCAACTTCCTAGAGGAGTCACTGTCGGGTGTTTGTTCATTGCCACTGGGTGGCGTAGGCATAGCGAAGGCCACCATGGGAAGAGGGGCTTCTGAAATAGGGTGGTTCTCCCCTTGGAGCATATTCATATACCCCGGTCCAGGCGGCGATGGCATTGACATTGGCATGTGCATTGGAATGCTGAAAGTTGGATACTGTGGATATCCCATTCCATGCCCACCTGCTTGGAACCCATGCATGGGAAAGGGGATAGTTGGCATCCTTATGGGCATTGGTCGGTTGACAAGGGGATCCACCCTTCTTTCAGCTTCTCCCCATTGGGACCCATATGCATTTTCATTACTTGGATGCATGGGATCACTCCCGTTCCGGTATGGATCACCCCCTGACCTGAATTTGTTGCTCCTTCCATTCCTACAACATCAAGAAGATGAAATTGAAAATGCAACATGTTGGCGATAAACATCCAACCATTATATGATCTGATACTAAACTGCTTGGGGACTAAAATTTCATAATTGTAAAGCATATACTTGATAAAAAAAGGCAATTTTGACATGCGCAACATAGCTAAAATAATGCAATACTCAAGATACAAGGATAACATGTTCAGCCTTAGTAGGCAAATTATACGACCCCCTCATAGCCCATGCTCTAAAGTGTTCCCGTTATTATTTTTATTACAGAAGTCCACCCACATATCCCAAGCTATCTGCTCCCTACACATTTTCCATTGATCTCGTTGTTCGGTTTGTTCACGAACAGAAACCTGTTGGGATAGATCTATAACATCGTCATCATGCTCATCGAAACTCTCTACCGCCTCCTCAACCCCATCTCCATCTTCAGTTAGTTGGGGGTCATACAGATCTTCTATTTGGATGTAATTATGCAAAACACAGCAAGCTAGTACGGTATCGACCTGACTTTTGAATGGGTAGTGATGCTTGTCCGTCATTATTTTAAACTTGTTCTTTAGGATAACAAATGTCGACTCGATCTTTGATCGTAAGGTAGAATGTCGTAGGTTGAATAGCTCTCGTCGGTTTCGAGGAACCCGATCAGTATGGTCCTTCAAATGGTATCTAACGCTCCTGTATGGAGATATGAACCTTAGCATTGTAGTATATCAAGCATCGCAAAGGTTAGCTTTATGCCTATTAGCCCATTGGGGGGTTTAGACAATGACCATAAAATCATTTGCGGTTCCTTCCCACCTGGCCATTACGTAAGTGAATCTTTTATTGGGAGTAACAGCTGCTAGCACATTTTGCGTAACCCCTTTACGACCTCTAAAGCAGGGTACGAGCCTGGCTGGTAGCATGGCATCTATGTGCGTCCCATCAATGAGACCAATGCAGTCCTACAATGTAATCAATGAGCGCAATTTTCTATCACCATGACGATAGTATTATACTGAAACAAATACAGATAATCACACATACCTTAAAAATGGGAACCAATTTGGATTATTGAATATCTCTGGTGGTGTCTCATTTGTAGCTTGCTTAAGGAACACTCCCGAAGTGCACACTAGTTAAAATTACGGCTCATAATAAAATCCAATTGCCAATTGATACATGAATATGAAGCATTAGTGATGCATTTTTGCATCCGTAAGTAGTCTAAACAGCTACTTTCAGAACCTTACAGAATTCTCTCTGGGTATAGGGACCATTATTATCCAGTTGTAAGGCTAATACGACAAACGATATTTCCGCCACTGCAGCGGTACATAACTCAAAAGCCGAATGGTCTCACATAAGAGTTGAATGCATGATATTACCATATACAAAACATAAACCCAGCACCTACCATAAAAAAATCTTCATATAAATTTGTGTAAATTCCAACTCAAGATCATGAACTTTCCGTTGGCCAACAATGTAAAAATTGGAACCAATTAGCAAGTCCATACGTAATCAAATGACAAATCATGCACCCAGTTTCAGACTATAGACTACCCAAAAGAAACCCGAAAGAAACACGCCCTGAAGCCCTATTGACGTGTAATTTTGCTACCTAAAACTGACCATTTTGACAGTAATAGGTCAGGCCAACAAAATTGATTGACCATCAAAATGAACATATCAATCACTCTATCAATCACTCTATAATCCGAGCTGCTGAGAAGTAAAGTACTTTCAGACACTTCTTCAGGGAAACTTTTTAAAGCAGAAACCACCAAGATTTGAACTCACATATTAACAGACTAGGAAACGGAGGAGTTAATGAGGAAAGCCTGCTCTGTTCACCAACCAAACAATAGGCGAAAGGCACTTATTCGAAACTTACAACACATTGCATAAATAGAATAATTTGTTCACAGCAGCCATTCCACATGCACAGACCTCATAACTCCGGTATAGAGCCATTCTATCATAAGCACCCACAAAGAGTATCCTTATCCATGAGTAAACAATTGAAGATAGAAAAGAAGAGTAGGAGACGGTGGCTACAATATCATGTACCTTAGTTATAGCCCAGATGCAGAATTAGCCACCAGCAACCCCAGACGCAACCTCAAAATGCCAGAGCAAACACGAAGCATACTTGCATGGGCAAAACTGGCTCAATTTTTTGTCTTTGAGTGCTTCACGAGCCAATCTATGACAACATCAATATTGGTCGAGTTCTTGCATGAGATCATGAAGCAACAAACTTCCCTGTCATTGATGTCCTTCAGACCCCTGCAAATGCAACAGCCAGTCATTAACAGAAAGTGATGAAGAAAGATCACAAAATTTCAGATGTCGCTGAATTTGGAAACTCTGAGTCGCGAATGGAGGTATCATCTAAGCCCCATAAACATACAGTCTGTACAACTCCCAATATTTACATGATTCCTAACACAAAAAATACAAGTTGGGGAGGGCTTTAGTTATGAATTATGTTGTACCCTCCTAGACGTCGACATGGGGCATTTTGATAAAACAAGAATTTGGATTACCTTTGTTCGAATTTTATAGATAATCATGTAGAAACCAGGTCAATCAGCAGTTGGAACAGGCATGGTCGCGATTGGGATTAAAAATCAAGGCAATGTTAAAACAATAGTATGACAATAGTGGTACTCATGGGAAATCCTCCATCCATCGGTACTTACATTTGCTCAGTCAAATCCTGTTTGGATAGAGCTTCAGGTTTGTCAATTTTGTTTCCAAGCACAAGCAATGGTATACCGTGGAGTGAAGGCTTGCCCAATAGATCATGAAGTTCACTTTTTGAGATAGACAAGTTATCACGGTCAGCAGCATCAACAACATACCTGGAAATAGGAAAAAGAACACGAAGTTAATGTCTCATGATTAACCCTTGCATCTATTTTAAGTTATATCAACACATAAGATGATGATCATTGCATTCATTAACCATTAAAACCAAAAGCAAAAGCAACATTCTACCATTAATATCAACACCAAATATAATTATACCAAAGTATTTGCCTAAAAGTTTACTTAACCATTACAATCAAAAGCAACATTCTGCCATGATTTTACAGCAAAATGTTACATGGCAACAACATGTATACAGTTGGCCACAATATAAAGAGGTAAGCTAGAAAATATCCATGTGTCAGTCTAGCAGCTAGAAAATACACATGTTGTAGTCAAGCAACTGGATTAATTTAAAAAAAAAAACTTTTATACCCAAGGAGGTCAATGGCTCACGATGCAAACCTTAGGAAGCCTTAGAAGTGGGTGTCCATAGAAACTTGCATTGGATATACATTATATCAGTCAAATTTAGTCCAAGACCCAGTTTCTCTTTAAAGTCTGTTACGGATATAATCTTGCCTTCATGTCCAGACTTACTAGTCCAAGTCCAAGTTGACTAGATTAATTAGTCGGCCAGAAGGAGTAGTTAAGAAAATAAAAAACGAGATACCTGTCAGCCACTTCAGTACATGCTCAAACTGAGCCAGGCGTGAATTCAGTCGGAAAGGAAGATGCGCTCATGGCAATGCTGTGCAGTTGCATTTTGGTATGACATTAGTCTTGCTTGAAGTATGAGTTGAGTGCCATGGGGTCCACTATAGTGTGACAGGTGATTTATAAAAGGAAGCAAAATTTCTTCTGAAAACAATTCGATTTTCTTTTGGCAACAGAGGCAGGCCTTTCATACTGAAGTGGCAAGCACTAATCACTTTCACAAAATGGCAAGGAATCCATCTTCAGGTTAAATTATATAGATGAAAAGGGAATGCTAAAGCTGCTTCGCTCACATTGTAGCAGACATATCCAATATTCAGTCATTAACCAAATTTAATCCATATATAAATTTTTTAAAAACATACTGATCATAAAAACAAAACCAAGGAAAATTTTCAAAAATCCAAAATCACAACGTAGCTGCTTCAAAATGTCACAATGACTCAATTACATTTTCTATAGTACTTTTAAAAGCAAGGAGTGACCCCTCTCCTTTTCTCCTAATAGGGGCTTATTAGGTATAAAAATTTAAATTTAAATTTACTTATCTAGGACACCTAAAATATATCATATCCATTTATTTATCTAATTAATTGAAATCTTGTGATTCTCACAACTTGAAAAAAATTCTAAATATTATGGATAACAATTTGAATGTTAAATGAGTTAATAGATTAGAATTAATTTGATTCTTATTTATTCTCTTAACTTTAACATACTTATTTATTCTCTTAAATTACTCTTCTCCAATCTCTCATATCTCGAATCCTAAACTCATTTTGTCAAAAAAATGTAAATTTATCTTAGAAAAAAAATCTAGGATTTAACAGTCTATCTCTAATCTTTCACCACGATTCTATTTTATCTAAAATTTATTAATACCTCTCTTACTTTGTTATTGTTGATATTTAAAAAAAAACCATGGGTCAATGTAGTTTTTAAAACTTTTTTTCAATTTTTTGAGATTTTGCTTTTGTCCAGTTTATATATATATTACTTTTTGTTTGATTTAACATTATTTTTTTCCCTTCTTGAAGATTTATGTATATACTAGTCATAACCCGTGCCCTCGGGCACGGTTCATTTAAGATATCACCTCAAAATATTTGTCCTCACAAAAATGCGGGTGCCTGTTCTCTCCAAAAATCACGGTCGCTTTTGGCGCACAAAAATCTAACTTCGATGCTTTCGGGTGTATGTTGGAGGGTTTGAAAACTAAAGGAAAAAGTGGTGGGTTTTCCAAACACTCGTCTCAACCCTTCTTTTACCAAGATTAAATTCTAGCCATTCTTCTATCAACCTCTTTATACATCAGCATGACATCAGCTTGTCCTAGTCAGCCCTAAGATTCAAAAACAGTTGTCAAATGTAATATAGATATTACTTTAAGTTTGCAATTCGTTTTAGTTCAAATATTTTATGTGACATTCTTTTTTCATATATTTTCAAAAAACTTTCACAAATGGATGCCTACCTACACACCATATGTCAATATTCTCATCTTCATTTTTAATAATGTAACCTTTTGAGTTTTGAGTTTTGAGCTTTCTTCCGAGTCATTATTAGTCACATAGATTTTTTCTTCTTAAGTTTTTATTGATTCATTTTATTTGTGTAACTAATTTTCAAGTATATTTTATTCATTATTTTTTATAGGTAAAGATCTACACAAAATCCAAGGAGTAAAACTTGTATGAACCTACACAAGATTTGCTTATTTATTTTCCTTTTACAATCCATTGTGTTTCTTCATTAGAATTCTTTTACTATATTTTTGACATTTTCGTTGCAACTTTTTTTATTTCATTTCTCTTTCATAGATAAATTTTCATTAAAGAACTCAATGGGATCGTCTTATAATCCCCTTTGTTTGGAGTATACAATTCCATGGATGCAATTTATAACTTTTAAGCTCACTAGAAGCAATTTATGACAATCATTTAATGTGTTAACAGCTTACCTAACCCAATTTATAAATAAATAACGATTGACGAATCTCTATATTATTTGAGTTCTTTTTAGAATTCAATAGATACAAAATTATGTGCCCAAATATGTTTTCTTTTGAAGTGCATGTTCAATAATTTTAAGCATATTCTCATAATTGTCTATAAATAAAACGTATATGTTAGTTTATTAACTAAAGTTTAAAAATTAGAATTTCTTAAAACAATAATAGTTTTGTTCATTTTTTTGATAATCTCTCTTATTTCATGATAACACATTTTAATTCAAATAACAAATTAACCATATATTCAACCTTAAAAATTATAACTACATAATATTTTTTTCTTAGGCATAATTCTAAATCTTGGCTTAAAATTGAATTAAAATTATATTACCTTTATTTGATGATTTTTATTGAGTACTTTCTCCTTTAGATAATAAATTGATCTTGATTATGCGACAATATCTTTTTCTTTAAATTTATTAATATTCTTATATTTACATTAATTTAATATTTTCTTAGGTGATGCATTTATTACAATAAATAGTTATAATTTTATTTAACAATGACAATACACAGAAAATCAAAATTATATTTTAGGGTAGTTTATATAATCTATTTTCGGACGTGTGATGCACGTAGTACGATGCAATACAAACAATGACAAGCATATTGTAAACTTTGTCCAGCTAAATGCCGCCATAGGTATTGTCAAGTCCAAGTTACTCACAAATACTTCTAATGCTTATGCATATATTATATCCATTCGGCTTAACTTATGGCGACACCAGACATGCCAGTTAATACGAATAGCTGGCGCAGAGCTAATCATAAAAAAGCCTGATGGTTAGCCAACCCTTAAGACATGGGATAAAGGCTTTGCAGTCGGTGGTGGTGAACAACATACGGTGGTTTAATTGCAGTTACGGTCACAATAAGTCAATAACAACTAACATGTGCCCATTCTCATGCCTAGACACATGTAGGCACACACATGGAGACATGTTGTTGCCAGGCACATGTATAAAGAGTTAAGAATAAAGAAACAAACGGTAATCAACGGTGTTCGATAAATCAGTAGTTATGGGGAACAAATGGGAGAGTATGAAAGGGAAATACATATGCTTCTTGAGAAAGCAGATATCAAGTTTTTATGTTCCAATCATATAGCATGCACGTTCTGTGATAATGCAAATATGCATATAAATTAACTTGAATTAATAATGCAGAAGAAACAAAAATGATTCATCCACGATTCTAGACCAGGTAGTGAAGAAAGCATATCTACAACCCTCAGTGAAAAGCTTACCCCCGTTGTCTTTGTAGTTTAAATAATTCCAAATAATGGGATCCTGATGCATTGTCTTTTGCCCTCGGCTTTCATGTAACTTACTAAGAAATCCATCCATGTTACCATACGCATTTCCTATATTCTAATACGTCGACATGTAGGCCTCTTCCAAGTTTCATATCTATATTAAATAATTTATACTATGACTAATACAATGCCCTCTTTTTACATAGACACGAGCAAGTCTCCATACATTTCGGATCCATGTAGATTTTGATTAAGCCCCAAGTCGAGTCATCTTTTACTAGTCCCAGTCAAGATGGATGAAATATACTAAATTAGCTGCTGCCTCCCAAACGTAGTGAAGTACTTCCAGCTTGCATGAGCTTTAACTACATAACCAATAGGAAACTTGTTGGATCTCCTGGCACACCAAATACACTAGGAAGGAGGGAGATAGTGTATATAACGACGATATTGCAAAATTAAAAGTAAATAAAAAATTGCAATGAGAGTGCAGAAATAAATGAACACAATCTAGAGAATAACAAACACAAACAGAGAGATTTATCCTGATTTGGATCCTTGTGACCCTACGTCCAGTACTCTACCCTGTAGAGATTTGAATCCACTAAACACTTGCTCCCCGCAAGTAATCAACATACAAAGATGCCAACATTCCCCGTGTTGCAAACTTGTACAATCTCTTCAAACAAGATATTCACCAAATAAAGTAAAAGTAAGAGTATGAAACAATATCACCTATAGCATTGATAATGTCGGAATTATGGCGCAAGATGGTGATGGAATCTCCAAGGTTCAAGATATGAATTGTGGTAGAACACTATTGGAAATTGGACTTCCTAGAGGGGCAAAATTTCCGCGGAGATTCCCCTATGGAAATCTGAAAATCACACTTTCTAGAGAGAGAAAACTTAAGAAAAGAGAGAGAGAGTGAATTTTCGTAAGTTTTAGGCCGGGGTCTGTGGGTCTATTTATAGCCCCAAAAGTTGGTTTTTGAACGTTGGACAACTGCCTAAATTTTCAAAAAAATTCTGAGTCATTTTTCCAAAAATTAGTCGACTAGGCAAAAGTATTAGCCGACTAATAGTGCTGTCATGTCAGAAAATGACTGTTGAAGTGTCCTTTGAAAGCAGATAGTTAATAAACGGCTAGAAACTGCTATAAACGGCTAGTAACTGTCCAAAATATATCTGTTTATAGGAATTTATAACTTTCATTAATTAATTAAAAATTAATCAATAAAAATCAGTTAAAATAACTGCAGTTATAACTATTTGAAAAACTGTCTGGTAGACCAGAAAAACCTATTAGTCGACTAGGAACAAAAATTTGAGAAATTTTCTGAAATTGATCCTTATGATTGGAAAATATATTTTGACCAAAAATTATTTTATTTTTCTTAATAAAAAAGAAAAACTGTATCAGTCGACTAGAGGAAAGTGCTGGTCTGCTAATTTTTCGAGACTTAGATTTTGAGGTTTAATCCTAAAGAACTAAGATAGAGTATTATTAAGGCTTTAACAATATAAAGTTATGCAAGAATAAAAAGAAAAAATTACATCATTTTTCTCAAGATATAAGAATTCATCGCTTGAGCTTCATCTTGCATTTTGATTCTTTATCTTGGAAAGTAACTTGATTGTCATATGTGATAATCTGCATCCAAAGAGTTAGTATACAGATATATATATATATACAAAATGATTGTATCATCAAAAACTTTTGGAAAGAAAACTTTATGTTTCCAACATTTCCCTCCTTTTTTTGATGATTACAATATATCTAATGATAATATGAAATGTATATGATTAAAAAGAAATATTTTTAATTATAAAGCCCCCCCGAGTATATGCTTGATAGAATGAATAATCAATTAGCAAATGCATATATCATTAAAAAAATGAATGTGTGTAAAAAGATCTTTAGATCTTTGGAAATGATAGTAAAAATTCCCTTGTAGTGAAAAACATGTATATGTGTGCATATTTAATAGTGTTCATATTTAATATTCCATATGCAGAAATATTTCATATTTTTCTCCCCCTTTGAAATTATCAAAAAATGGGATGAAATTGAGCAAATTAGTCGACTAAAGAAATGTCCTGGCCGACTAATCTATGCAGAGTTCTGAAAAACAGTGAAGAATATGAACCAAACAAACTGAACTTCATTAAAGCAACAGAAGCAGTACAAGGATAAGGCCATACATAGGAGACCGCGGTCTAGTGAGTCAAAAACCTAACATACAACTTAATGCAACTGAACTCAAAGAACCAGAGTACATACTGACTAATAGTCCTAGTCAAACTACAACTACAACTAAAAAACAATCACCAAGCAACACAGCAGAAACACAAACCAGTCATAACTAAGCATTTAGTCGACTAACTGATAGTCCTAGTTGACTAATAGCCGAACTTTGCCTGAAATCACTCAATACGGTGGAGGATGATGTTGCGATGTGGAAGGGGAATATGGGGACCATCATTCGAGGAGACTGAGGACCTGGGCCTGACTGATTTGAGAAGTCTTGAGGCGCTTGTTCATGGAGGAGGTGATGTTCTCTAGACGCGTTTCAAAACCGCTCAAATGGTCCTGAACTACTGCAAATCCTTTCTTAACATCCTCGCGCAAATTATCAATCTGTGTTTGTAGAGAGTCGCGATGAGGGTTAAGATTATTGGGATTAACACCAAAACAGCGACGACATAGAGGAGGTTCAACGGGGCGATCTTCTTCTTCATTTCTAGGAGGAGGTGGTAAGGTCATGCGATTAAGGACAGAACGATCGAAGTTGATGGAAGGAAATACTGAAACTTCACCAACAAGAGGAATATTGAAGTGTTTGAAGATCCAGGTGATGGTGCATGGTAGGTAGATATGGGTCGAAACGGGCTTTGTAAGCACCATCATGATAGCGTAGGCCCAGTTTACCTTCAAACCACCAACAATGGCATAAAGGCAAAGAGCAAGATGATTGCTAACATAGTTTAGAGATCCGGATTTGGGAAGGAGGTTGTAAATCAGGATCTTGAAGATGAGAAATGGAATGAGGAGCAAATCAATTGCGCTCATCCCCACATGGAATGTAGGGCTTAAGCGAGCAAGAACATTGGTGTTATCCATGGGAAAGCCAAGGTCAGACACATTAGAGCGAGGGATACCTAAGCATTCTGCAAGAGAAGTGTAGGTAAGATGAATCTTGCGCCCTTTGACAATGGATTCGAAGTAGACATTGCCATCATCATGGGTAACTTCCATATTAGCGTAGAATTCCTTAACAAGGCTGGGGTAGTAGGGGTCAACCTCAGCGTAACTCCAAAGATGGAGGGAGACATTATGAAGAATGTTGAAGACATCATAGTTTATGATTTCGGAATCACTAAAATCTATGAATCTCTCCGGGTAAAATGGAGCATTGGCCATGGAATCAAACTTTTCGCGCACTTCGGCAGAGTAGAAAACGAATGACCGACGGTCAGAGGGATTTGGGCGACGGGAGGAAGAGGAGGCCATCTGAGATCGATACCTAAAGATGGAGGAACGTTTGGACCAACAGGTAGATATAGGTTTCCGTATGGTAGAAGTGAAGGAGAACCCATTGATTTAAATAGAGAAAAAAGGGAATTTCGAAATTTGGAAGAAAAACTGATTTGGAACCAATTAAAAACTTCCATGAACTTCTCTAGACGTTGAAGAACCGATTGGTGCAGAAAATGGTGGAAGAAAACGGTCGGAATCACAGTTTTTCTGAAAACTGTAATTTTCTGGTCGACTAGTCGAAACTCCTAGTCGGCTAATCGAGGCAGAGAAGATGCCTATGGGGAAAGATGCAAAAAATGTGGATTTTTAGTAATAAAACCGGTCAAAAGATAGGACAAAAGGACCAGACTTCTGTCCAATGCCTAGGGGTAGGTTGTACTTGGATTTGTTTGGCAAGACCCCTTTCCAATGTGCTTTGTACTCGACAATTTGCCTTCCAAGAAGCTTTGAAACTTTGGAGGGGAAAACAAAAGTGGTTGTCTTTGTCTTTAGTGATTTCAAAAATGAGTTGACCGATCAGATCAAAATTTTGGATATATATATAAATAATATATATATAACTGAAACATAATAATATCTAGCAGCCTAGTCGACCAGAGCTATCTGCTAGTCGACTAATAAAACTATAAAATAATTCTGAAAAATCCAGAAAAATTCTATATTGATAATAACATAATATGTAACTATAATCTATAGTTAAAATTCCGATTCACTAACTATACCAAGTTCTCTTCTAAGTTTTAGAAAAGTCTCTTCTTTAAGAGGCTTAGTGAGGATATCGGCAATTTGATTCTTAGTATCTATATACTTAAGAATAATATCACCTTGTTGGACATGATCATCCAAGAAATAGTGACGTATATCTATGTGTTTAGTACGTGCATGATGTACAAGATTTTTGGATAAATTTATAGCACTAGTATTATCACACATGATTGGACATGTTTTACATTTAATGTCATAATCTAGTCTCGTTTGTTTCATCCATAAAATCTATGCACATGCTAAAACAGCGGCAATGTATTCCGCTTTAGTAGTAGATAAAGAAACAAAGTTTTGTTTCTTACTAAACCATGATACTAATGCATAACCTAAAAGTGACAAGTTCCACTTGTACTTTTACAATTAGATTTGCAACCAACAAAATCTGCGTCACTATATGAAATTAGATCAGATGAATTTGATTTTGGATAATATAAACTATAATCAGATGCATGTTTGATATATCTAATTATCCGTTTGACAGCAGTCAAATGTGACAACTTGGGATCAGACTGATACCTAGCACACATGCAAACAGAAAACATAATATCTGGTCTACTTGCGGTAAGATAAAGTAATGATCCAATCATACCTCAATATAATGTTTGATCAACACTCTTACCATTTAGATCCTTGTCAAGATTTGATGAAGTACCCATTGGAGTATACTTTTCTGCAGAATTCTCTAAACCAAACATTTTGATGAGTTCCTTTGTATTCTTACTTTGGTGTATAAATATACATTCCTTCATTTGCTTAATTTGAAGTCCAAGGAAATAGGTCAATTCACCCATGTGACTCATCTCAAATTCATTCTGCGTTTCCTTAGAAAATTCTTGACAAAGAGTATCATTAGTAGAACCAAAAATTATGTCATCAACATGTATTTGTATAATGATAACATCAGAATCTATATGTTTGGTAAATAAAGTAAGAATCTATCTTTCCAATAGGATAACCAGACTTTAACAGAAAATTCTTCAATCTTTCATACCAAGCACGAGGTGCTTGTTTTAATCCATATAATGCTTTCTTTAACTTAAAACATGATTATCCAAACCTTCATGTTGAAATCCAGGTGGTTGTTCTACAATCCTTTATAATACCATTTAAAAATGCGCTTTTAACATCTATTTGATATAACTTAAAATCTTTATAACATGCATATGCTAAAAGCATTCTAATAGATTATAATCTTGCAACAGGTGCATTGGTTTCATCATAATCTATGCCTTCTTCCTGATTATAACCGTGTGCAACTAATCTAGCCTTATTTCTAACCACTTAACCAGATTCATCCAATTTATTCTTAAATATCCACTTAGTACCAATAATAAGATGATCTAAAGGTCTAGGTACTTTCATACATCATTTTTTAGAATTGATTAAGTTCTTCCTGCATTGCTATAATCCATGAACTATCTTTACAAGCTTTAATAATATTCTTTGGTTCGATGGATGATATAAATGCACAATTGGTAATTTGTTCTATTTGAGATCTAGTTCTTACTCTATCAAAAATATCTCCAATCACTAGATCATGTGGATGATTAGGAACTTCAACAAATACTTTAGGAAGACTTGTATTTTCAGGGATAATCTTAGGAATGGAATTAGTAGAATCATTGTCATCTAACTAAGTGTTATCTAAAGAACTAATGATAGGTATAGAATTTTCTTCATCTAAATGTGTGATAGGTGTATAATTCTCATCAAAACTTACATGAAGAGATTCCTCAATGCATAAGGTTCTTTTATTATAAATCCTATATGCTTTACTACGTGTATAGTATCCTACAAAAATACCTTCATCTGATTTAGAATCAAACTTATCTAGTGAATCCTTAATGTAAAGAATAAAACATTTACAACCAAAAACTTTAAAATATGATACACGTGGTATGCGATCATATAACAATTCAAAACAAGTCTTATTGAGTTGTGGTTTTAACAAAATTCTATTTAAAACATAACATGCAGAAGCAACGGCTTCTGCCCAAAAATATTTTGGTAGATTACTATCACATAACATAGTTCTAGCACATTCTTGTAATGTTCTATTTTTCCTTTCAACTACACCATTTTGTGGTGCGGCTCGAGGAAAAGAGAAGCAATGTGTTATACCATGCTTATTACAAAATTTTGTAAATAATTCATTTTCAAGCTCTCCTCGATGATCACTACGAATAGTAATAATGGATGAAGACTTTAACTTTTGAATTCTTTTACAAAATAATTATAAATTCTTCAAATGCATCATTTTTATGTTTCAAAAATAACACCCAAGTATATCTTGAATAATC
Organism: Scilla litardierei; assembly: GCA_030789695.1. Classification (NCBI taxonomy): domain Eukaryota; kingdom Viridiplantae; phylum Streptophyta; class Magnoliopsida; order Asparagales; family Asparagaceae; genus Scilla; species Scilla litardierei. Next base: position 648,439,410 of record CM061142.1, on the reverse strand, counting down.
ATCAACAATTACAAATGCATATTTATTGCCATTTAAAGAAGCTATTCTAGAAAGGACCAAATAAATCTAAATGTAAAAGTTCAAGTGGTCTTTTAGTAGAAATAACATCTTTCAATTTAAATGAGGATTTATACATCTTACCTTGTTGACATGCATCACAAAATTGTGTATGAGTAAAAGATATATTAGGCAACCAGAAACTAACTTTTGTTTTGAAATATGTGCCAAATGCTTAAAGTTAGTATGTCCAAAACGTTTATGCCATAATAAAGTGTTATATGTGAATGCTAGTAAACAATGATAATTTGAAGATATTTTCATGCATAATATACACATATATATATAATTCTTACGATTACCTTGAAATAATATAGTAGACATGTTAAAGTCATATATAATGCAGGCATTCTTTTCAAAAACAATTTTAAAATCTTTATCGCATAATTGAGAAATGGATAAGAGATTGTGTTTCAAACCGTCAATGAGGAGCACGTTTTCGATAATTGGCTTAGTTAGATCACCCACTGTTCCAATGCCAATAACTTTACCTTTGTTATCACCAAAACTAACGGTGCCACCATCTTTGAATTGTACGGTTGATAGAAGTTTGATGTTTCCAGTCATGTGTTTGAAACATCCACTATCTAGTATCCATATTTCTTTTATGGGTACCTGAAAGATAAAAAATAAATATTGGTACCCTTTTTATATGGGTCATTTGGATTAGTCCGTAAGAAACCAAACCCAAGTGGAATTTGGTTTCTTTAAATAATTAAAAGAAAGAATAACATTTTGCATAAAATTAGAAACATATAAATCCTTGTCATATAAGTAAACATCTTTATGAAACCAAATAGTATGCATAATGGATTTCTTAGAAGATGTAACAAAATTGGTCTTCTTTGAAGTATGGTTATCATCCCCTTTTAAACTAATAGAAGAGTATATTCTCTTTGCTTTAATAAATACATGTTTCTCTTTCAAAGTATTACTGAAATTATTGGATTTAGGAATATGCTTATAACCCAAACATTGTCGATGATTAGCAGGATGTTGTATGCTAAGTAAATCATCTATAGATTATTCGTTCCTTTATTAAACATACTAATGTTAGAAGACATATCATCATATTTCAACTTTAGAGAACAAATATCTTTATCTAAAATGAAAATACGTAAAATCATATTATGATTCTCAGATTTGAGAATCTCATTTTCATGAAGCAGTTTATCATTTTGAGAAAATAATGTTTCCTTCTCATTTTAGACTATCGAATGAAGAAGAAAGATGTTATTTCTTGATGAGAAAGAACTAATGCTTTATGGTGAGAATTCAATTTCTTGAATCTCATATATAAATCATTAAAAGCTTCAAGTAATTCTTCATTATCTAAAACACTTACCTCATTATCATTTTGTGCCATAAAGCACATATGTGCATTCTCTTCATTAGATTGGTCGTTGACTTCTTCATGAGTCTCATGTTGCTGCTAGTGCCTTTTTTCTTTTCGAACTTCTTATCCTTTCTGAAGTTGTTGAATGTCCTTTCTTTTGGCTTAAGTGGACAATCCTTTTTCATATGTCCAAGCCTGTTACATTGAAAACACAAAGAAGCATCAGTAGTTTTAGGCTTAAAACTTTTAAACTTACCTCTTCTTAGAAACTTTTTAAAGTTTCTTGTTATAAGTGACATGTCATCATCGTCCATGTCTGAATCATCGGTGTCTGATGAAGCGGCGAAGGCAAGAGTTTTCTTCTTTGAATCTGCTTGTTCTTTGCGATCTTGAAGTTGTACTTCGTAGGCCATTAGGTTACCAACCAAACTTTCAACTATGAGAGTTGACAAGTCATTGACTTCTTCTATGATTGTGGTCTTCTTCTCTCATTCTGATGTTAAGGTACGAAGAATCTTCTTTGTTCCGTTTGAGTATAGGTTTTACCGAGAGCTATTAGAGAGTTGACGATGTCGGTGAATCGAGTTATCATCTCTCCAATTGGTTCATTCTCCTTCATTCTAAATAGCTCAAACATGTGAACAAGAATAGAGATTTTAGTTTCCTTAACTTTATTAGTTCCTTCATGTGTCACCTAGAGTGTATACCAGATGTCATATGCTGATTTGGCCTGGGAGACACGATTGAACTCATTCTTGTCCATGGCGCAGAATAATGCATTCATCGCTTAGAGTTGTGGATTGCATCGGATTTGTCAATAGCGGTCCATTGGGCATAAGGAGTTGTAGGCTTCTCGTATTGAGTTTCCAACATGTTCCAAAGTTCGTAGTCGATGCTATGAAGATAGTACGTCATCCTTGTCTTCCAATAGGAGTAGTTGGAACCGTTGAATAGTAGAGGCCTTGTAGTAGAGTGCCCTTCTGGAAAATTGTGATGAAGAAGTTGAATTATTCGTCGGATAGATGTAGGCCATCTTAATCATGCTCTGATACCAAACGTTGGATCTCCTAACACACCAAATACACTAAAGGGTGGTGAATATGGTATTTCACGACGAAATTGCAAAATTAAAAGTAAATAAAAAATTGCAATGAGACTGCGGAAATAAATGAACACAATCTAGAGAATAACAAACGCAAACACAGAGATTTATCCTGGTTCGGATCCTTGTGATCCTACGTCTAGTCATCTACCCCGTAGAGATTTGAATCCACTAAACACTTGCTCTCCGCAAGTAATCAACATACAAAGATGCCAACACTCCCCGTAATGCAAACTTGTACAATCTCTTCAAACAAGAGATTCACCAAATAAAGTAAAAGTAAGAGTATGAAACAATATCACATATAGCCTTGATAATGTCGGAATTATGGCGCAAGGATGGTGATGGAATTTCCAAGGTTCAAGATATGAATTGTGGTAGAACACTCTTGCAAATAGGACTTCCTAAAGGGGCAAAATTTCTGCAGAAGTTCTCCTATGGAAATCTGAAAATCACACTTTCTAGATAGAAAGAAAACTTAAGAAAAGATAGAGTGAGTGAATTTTCATGAGTTTTAGGAAGGGGTCTGGGGGTCTATTTATAGCCCAAAAAGTTAGTTTTTGAACGTTGGACAATTGCCTAAATTTTCAAAAAATTCTGAGCAATTTTTCCAAAAATTAGTCGACTAGGCAAAAGTATTAGTCGACTAATAGTGCTGTCAAGTCAGAAAATGACTGTTGAAGTGTCCTTTGAAAGCAGATAGTTAATAAACGGCTAGAAACTGCTATATACTGCTAGGAACTGTCCAAAATCTATCCGTTTATAGGAAGTTATAACTTCCATTAATTAATTAAAAATTAATCAATAAAATCAGTTAAAATAGCTGCTATTATACCTATTTGAAAAACTGTCTGGTAGACCAGGAAAACCTATTAGTCGACTAGGAACAAAAATTTGAGAAATTTTCAAAAATTGATCCTTATGATTGGAAAATATATTTTGACCAAAAATTATTTTATTTTTCTTAAAAAAGAAAAACTGTATTAGTCGACTAGAGGAAAGTGATGATCTGCTAATTTTCTGAGACTTGGATTTAAGGTTGAATCCTAAAGAACTAAGATAGAGTATTATCAAGGCTTTAACAATCTAAAGTTATGCAAGAATAAAAAGAAAAATTACATCATCTTTCTCAAGATATAAGAATTCGTCGTTTGAGCTTCATCTTGCATTTTGATTCTTTATCTTGCAAAGTAACTTGACGATTGTCATATGTGAAGAAGTTGAGCTTGATAATTTGCATCCAAAGAGTTAGTATACACACACATATACAAAATGATTGTATCATCAAAAACTTTATGGGGAAGAAAACTTTATGTTTCCAACAAAACTCTCCCTACCTACATATTATGTTTCATGATCAGACTATATCTATTGTTGCAACTAGAACTTTTGACCGTATGTCTTAGATGCACAGTGTCAGACTCAGTCCGGCAAAGGACATGCAAAAAATTCATAGAACATACTCAAGGATTAATTCATAAAAAATTAGTCATGAATTCAAACTTTAAGCAGTATAAAAGCAACATGTGAAACTCTTCCTTGTTGCATAAGCTTGAACTCCATGACCTATATGTAAATCTGCCTAGGTTTCATGATCTGACTCACTCGCTCAAAATTACCAGCCTATCACAGCTAGCAATTTAGCACTATTTCCTAAAAGACCAAACCCGATTCAAGAAAATCAAAGAACATCCGAAAAATCAGCATAGAACACTCAACAATTAGGACATACATTAGCAGCGAAAGAAGTTCATGAGCAGTAAAGGAACCGATTGTCGCCATAAATTACGTTGTCTAACCTAAGGGCATTCTCATACCCCCCCCCCCATTTCCGTGATGGAATGATAGGATAGTTCCTTATGGAATGCAGTAGGGGGTAAAATATTTATCTTTGGATGGTTTATTGGAAATACATTTTTACTGAGGAAAATTTTACTTTTCAAGTGAGTAAACAATGCATGGAAGAGAGATCAGCATGCACGCTATAGAGATAAAACCTGCCAAGTAACATACATCAGTATAGACAGTGCAACCTACAAACATGCAGATAACAAATGCAGCAGATCTATGCACTTGAACTGAATATGGTTTTATGAGTTTCTTAGTCAGGACATGTGAGAAGTTGGGAATTAGGAGTAGAAGCTTCTAAGAAATATAGTCGCATATCAAAAATAATAAAAACTGAGGAACATAAAATTGAAGATATGCCTCTACCTAATGAGTAAGCTTTTAGGTTAGATTGTCTCAACCAAGATTATATCCTCACCAATTTGATGAAAACATGGAAACCCCTAATTCTATTCAAATTATAACATGATGGCAGAGCATAGGTTCTTCTCTGATCTAGTCCGTTGTTTTTCTCTAATCTGGCTTCCAAACTCAAAGGTGAATCCACCTTCAGGTTGAAGGTGAGTGTTAAGAAAAACAACCCCATATTGAAAATAAGAAAAGTTAGGAATACAATATTAAAGTTGGGCATCTATCTAATAGCTTAAACTTTTGGGTTAAATCATCTTAATCAAAGACGGGACCGCTCAATTTCTATTCTAATCCTAACAACTCAATAAGCAACACACTTGTTTCCTTCTGCAAACAATTCCTTTGGAATTCCCATGATACACTGAGACCATTATGCATTTCCAGTTATTAACATTTGTCAATTGAGATCCTAGCAAAAATCTTTATGACTCTTGATTCTTTCTGCTATTTAACACTCCTATCAATATGATTCCAATCATGTCTTAAATGATCACCACCATAATCGAGATGCGTAATCATGTTGAACATTTCCATCATGCCATCTCATGTATTCATATTAAGTCAAGGTTAATTGCTCAGATATGAGAGGAATGTTGAGCCATCAAACTCAAATGTAACTTGTCATCACTTCTCCTACAGCATGCTCAATCTTTGTATGGTATTCTAGTATTTAGAGTGCAAAGTGTGGATGTGAAATTCAAGAACAGAAGGTTACCATCACCAAATGTCGCAAAGGACTTCTCCCAAAGATGAAAAGATATCTTTTCATGCATGCTCAACTGATCTCATGATCTCATCAGCTCTTACCTCGACAGAAAGACGCAATGTCAAACTTAAAGTGATAATAAGAATTTACATCAATCAAGAATTTTGATACAGTATACCACAGATCATTTAGATGATTCGGATTCAATCATCAAAATCACATACATAAAACTATTAGTTTCCTGCAGCACAAAATGTCTCGAGCAAAGTACATGCATTATTTGCTGCGCTATAGAATCCACTTCGTTTGCTCCCATTTGGCATTCAAACAGTAGAGAAACATGAAATCATCGAACACAACCATATGATAAAACCATTCCAAAAATGCTCTAACTACATGTGATGTTGCTGATATCGACATCCTCTAGGATCAGTGGCGTAACCAGAATTTTTTTTGCCCTGGGCAAAAATAAAGATGACGCAAAGAATAAATTTTTAAGATAAGCAAAAAAAATTTATTCTTAAGCTTTATCCATCCCTTACCATCTCCATTATTTGCACAAAAATCAGATCGATCAAGAATCAAGATCAAACCAATCATAAACAAAAAAAATCAAAAAATTACAAGAAATAGGGAAAAAGACTAGGAACATGATTGTAAATGTTGTTGGCAACTCGTTCCTCTTTGCTCAAGACCTTGCCATCGCTGAAGCAACGAGAGATTCTGAGGATTGACAGACAACACTTCGAATGTTGTCGCTCAAGAAGTCGAGATAAAGGGAAGATTGGTGAAATTCTGTCCAAGAAATAATATGATCACTATCACCAAGAAAGCAGGGCCGGTCCTGAAGATATTGGGGCCCCGAGCGAGTTAAAAATTTGGGCCTTTTAAATATAATTTTTTTAAATATTGAAATACTAAATTTTTTTGGGGTTTGGAACCTAGCCAAGTGCAATGTTAGAAGGCTCATCGCTACGCCTGAAATTTTTATTGATATGCTTAAAAATGGTCCAAAACAGGGTGATATAAAACCAATACCCCTTAAAATAAAACAAATACAAGGATTAGCATACGAGAACATCATTATGATACATAATGTATTAATGTATTATATATATACATTTAAAAAATGGGCCCCTGGCCTTGGGCCCTGGGCGGTTGCCCTGGGTGCCCTGGGTCAGAGCCGGGCATGCCAATAAGTGCAAATTTCCCAGATCAATAAAAATCTAAATGTCTAAATCATAGAAAAAATTGAACATTCCAGTAAATCAAAAGGCTAATGGGAATAAAATCGATCAATATTTCGTGAATGAAATCAGAGAGAGGTGAGCCTTACCCATTTTTAAAAGATGAATAAAAAAAGTCATAACCACCGCTTCGTGATTGTTGGTCAAAGACAAGATAGCCATGCACACAAACCGAGAGGAGAACGATGGGGAAAGGAAGTGTACATGTTAAAAATTAATTTTCTTTCTTATTTTTTGCCCTGGGCAGTTGCCCAGGGCACTTCAGCTGTAGTTCCGCCAATGTCTAGGATCTTCCAAGATCATGTTACAAAAAAATGGATACAGAATTTTGTTTGCATCCCAATGTAAATCCTTTCGAAAGCCATCACCTTAAAAAGTTATAGATAGAGGAATCAAAAGCAAGAGTAAAATAGAAGAGATGAAGATCCTTGGGCATGAGAATGCGCAGTGACAAAATGGGACAATCCTTGATGATCCAAACGACAGGATCCTCGATTGCCTCCCGACAAAGTTCATTGGACGATTCAAGTCCATATTAAAGCAATGGAAATCAATCATAATATCCCAAATTCATCGAAATTCATGCCTCCCTTGCTCGTCTCCAGCTTCTTCCTCTGACACTTGTGTTTTGTCTTGCATTTCTCTTTAAATGAAGGTGGCAACGGTTGTCAACTTTCCTCCTTTGATCCCTCATCCTTCCTTAACCTCAGTGACTACAATCGCCACACCTTAGAGTCCTTGTGCAACAGCATCATCCTCTACAATTGCCCCATCGCTAGCCTCATCTTTGTCAACAATCGTGTTTTGAATAATCATTCTCTTTTATTTCACTCTTGCTTTTGATCTCTTTACCTCAAGAAGATGGCTTTCGAAAGGATTCATGTAGAGATGTAAACAAAAGTTAGTATCTACCCTTTTGTAACAAAATGCTGGAAAATCCTAGATGCTACATGAGCAACATTACATATAGCAGGAGTGTCTTTTGCAATGGCTATGGCTATGGTTATATTTTGATAATTCGCTGCTTCTTTGATATTCGAAGGGGAGCGAACGAAGCGGCTTCCGTAGTCCAACAAGACATGCATATACTTTGAAGAATTGAAAGACCGGCTTCACGCAAAAACCTTTAAATCGTCTATGACTCTATGTTGTATTGTATCCATATTCTTTATACCCTCAAGGATGCATATCCAAAGATTGGTGCATATTCTTATCATCGTTGCAAGTTTGACAATGCGTATCTCTACCAAGGTGAGAACCAATGATAACTGATACCAAGCATACCAGAAAATATCTTGCCTTTTCATCTTTGGGACATGAACCTTACAAACATACATGATGGTCTTCAGACGACCTTCCATTCTCAGTTTACCCTCTATCCATATGCTTATACTTTGCACTCTCTAAATGCTAGAACACCACATGAAGGTTAGATATGCTGGAGAAGCGATGATATGTTGCTTTTAAGTTTGATGACTTACCATTATTTCACGATAAAGTAGTGTTCTAAAAAGCAGAATATGCAGCTCAGAACTGAACCGATTCATCCATATGCACCCACGAAATGCGGTTAGACCATCTAAATAGGTTATGGGGATGCATTACCCATATAACCCATTTTTTTGTCCCATTAATAAAGTGGTTTCGCTGGCTAAAATACCAACCCGACCCGACCTAAAATCATTTCCCCCAAAAATTCTCTTGATGCCCTAATCTCCTAGTCTGTATCTTTCAATCAGCTATGTGATGCCCCAAAATCCTTTCGATCCTGTTTGTTCCTCCCATCCACTCAATGCTTCCCTCTTGCCTGTTCCTCCCTTTCTTCTGTCTCCCTCTCACACTCTCTCGTCTTTGACACCTCTCTTGTCAATAACAGCGAGTGAACAACTCCACAACAGTAGCAGCAGGTGAAAGCAAGCAGCACCAACAGTAAGCGGCAGCAAGTAGTAGGAAGCATGGCACATCGGTTTCTCTAACTTTGTAAGGAAATTTCCACTTGTTTGATCAGTTGAGATTGGGTTTTGATTGAGGAACTAAAATTTGTCAGGGTTAAATTAGATCAGGATATGATGATTGTTTTTACCAAGGTTTTAGGTCTCGGTTTCGGTCTAGGTATCGTTCTTCCCAAAATTTAGGTTTCGGTTTCGGTATTGTCCGTTTCGACAGTTTCGGAAGCAAGTTTCGGCTTCGTCCGTATCGCTAGTTTCGGCAATTTCGTTTCGGATTTCGGTTTCGGTTTCGGAGATACTTTAAATATGTATATACTATATACACACAATGATGGTATCGAAGGTTTTTAAATCTAAACCTATCAAATACTATTAAATACTTAACAAATTAAAATATTAATCAAATACTATCAAATACTAAATACTAAATAGATAAACTAATTTCGAGTTCGTAATCATATCAAATACTAAATACCTAAAGTTTGGTACTTAAATACTAAATATTAGATAAATGAATAGATCTTAAAGCTAAGGTTCATACTATAAATTATACCGATACCAATAGAATAGTATGAACCTTATCTTCTATTAGAGGACTTCAAGAGCTTCAATTTGGTTTTAATGGTGGGGGCATAAAATACTAATATACATAAACTGATGTTCAATGTAAGAATATAATTTCACATTTAGGTTTTGTATTTTTGTTCAATGATCTAATTATAAACAATTTGTTAATATTTACCAGACATATATTCATATATATGTATATAGTAATTATATATATATAAATATATTAAAATATTTATTTTCAAGTAATCTTGCATAATCTGCATACATAATCGGCTTTATGAACCAATTAAGCACTATGTGCTCCTGAATCACGTGCGCATTGAAACCTCATTTTAGAACACTACATGCAAGCACATGATCTTGACTTTAGTATGAATGCATATGATGACATGGTGGAAAGGTTCAACATGATTACACCGCTAGATTATGATGTTAGTTATTTGAGCCATGTTGAGAATCATATTGACAAGAGCATCAAATAGCAAAAAGAAATAAGAAGTGTAAATGTTTTTTTGTTGGAGTAATAATCGACAAATGCTAATTGTTGGAGAGGACTCCCAAAGTAATTGATTCCAAGAGGAATTAATCGTTGTTTATGGAGTTAAACAAAATATTCATAAACCCCATTGATTCAAATAATGGAATGACAAATTGAAGTATCTAACGGGGGCTAAAGACGGCTAAAGACATACTTTTCTACTGAAACATGTGATTGAGAAATGATTATTAGAGAAATCTGTCATGTTTCTATTTAGGAGAATTATATTTATTATGAGATTAAAGTGAAGGCTAAAATGGTAAGAAAAATAGTCTCAAGTTGAAAATAATAGAAGCGAGGGATAAAAAATTGTGGTTGGGCCTCTATCTAACAGCTTAAGCTTTTGGGTTAGAGTCTCTAAACAAAAATTATGTCCTCACCAATTTTACTAGAAGCATGGGATCCCCAATCCCTATTATAGTTCGAACATGATATCAGAATGCGTGATCTTCTCAAATCTGGCGGGATCTTCTTCTCTAATCTGACACCCAAACTCAAAGATGAATCTATCTTGAGTTTGAAAGGAGTGTTAAGAAAAAAAGTCTCAGATAGGAACCAAGGTAAAGATCTGATTTTCATTAGATAAAAACTGAAAATATAAAGATAACTGACCACAATTGAAGAGATGGCAGCTCTCCCAAGACGTCAATTATAGAGGACGTCCGCACTCTTCCAAAGAACGAGGGATATTTTCATCTCTAATATCAATATTCTCTCAAAATCAACATAAGAAATTCCTCAGCCCCTCCCACCTATAAATAGAGTTCAGAAATATGAAAAATTACAGTAAAACCCAAAAAGACTAAAAATTCCCAAAACGATCCGAAAATTTTCAAAACGCCCATGATGTCCCAAAACGCCCCTAATGGGCCAAAAGTACAGATCTATTATTACACAGTCACCGGAAAACTACCTTGTCATCAAGGTGGTGCATGAAGTCTACGACGGTCCTACTCTAAGTGGAAATGTCCATCTCCCCGGCTCTTCTTCCTCCACCATATCTTTCTAATCTTTCCCCCGTTATCAGAAGCTGAAGCTTGTGCACTCCACAATGATGCCATGGGGTGAACCTTTCGTCGCATCTAAAGTACAACCCATTCTGCCTCCTCTCCCGCATCTCCGCATCCGTCAGTTTCTTGAACTGCCCTCCTTGCGGTGACACCCCGCTCTTCACCTGACTGGACGTGTTTGTCCATGTCGTCGTCTTCTGTTGTCCTCCCATTGTGGGCTGGTTACGGAAAGAGGAGCCGCCTCCAATCCCTCTAGATTTCTTTTCCTCAATATGCATATCCTCTACTAGTTGTGCCATGTCCATCGTCTGTACCAGCCCCTGAGGCTGATGGATGCGTAGCTCTGCTCTAATGTTGGCCTTGAGCCCCTTCATAAAACATCCCCACAAAGTATATCTAGACTGTCTTGACAGTGCCTCAAATTTCTTCATGTACTACCTGACGATGCCATGTTGCTTTAACGCCATCGACTGCTCCTAAAGGTTCTCTCACTATGTATATGTGAACCTATCTACCAATCGGTCCTTCACCTCCTCCCATGAATTGATCACCTCACTCTGCTGCTCTCTCCACAAGTACCAAGATAGCGACTCTCCCTCGAGGCACACTGTCGCACCCTCCAATCTCTGCTCCTTAGTCATGTGTGTCACCAAGAAAAATCTATTGGCCATGCAGATCCAACCATGGGGTCATCTCCCTCGAAAATCGGCATCTTCAGCTTCCTCACTCGACTGTGAACTCCAATGTTCCACTGATCTGCTCGTCCGCCTGTGTTCCTGGGCTGGTGGGGCTGGTAGTAGTGGTGCCACCTCTCCCTGTGCCGCTCTAATCCTCTCCGTTGGCCTCCATCTCCGGTCCCGAAGCCTCCCCAGTCATATCCGCCAGCATATGGACCTTGTCCGCCCCTCTCTATATCCGCTTCTCTGTCGTCGTCCCCTGGATAATCCACATAGGTCGGGGGTGGGTGTGGTCGCCTCTCTGCAGCATATCAAAGGCCGTAGGGCCCTCGAAATTCGTCGCAGTCGTCTGGCCTCATCGCATACTCTGGAGGATCATCGCCGTCGTAATGCACCACCGGGGGTCCTGATGTCCTCGCCAATCTCTAGAATTTGCACCGTAGCCATGTCATGCGCCAAAAGTTGCAGAAATTATGCCAAAATATGCCTATGTGCCCCTGTTTCTGGACGAAAATTCCTACTGGGGGTCCTGGGGTGCAGCAGCCCCTGATCTGCCCTCGACACGGGCTGGCGGCCCCCAGAGTTAAATCGGGGGGGTGGCGGGCCCCCAGAATTGCTCCTGGGGGTGGCGCCCCCAAGAAAAATTCTGGAGGGTTGGCCGACCCTGCAGAACATCTGCAGTGGCCGACTGGCCTTGTCGATAGATCCATGGGGCCGGCCGACCCTCCTGCTAGGCCGGTCGACCCTGTAGGGACTCCCCAGGGTTCGACCGGCCCTGTGGATGCCTTCTAGGGTTCGTTCACCACTTTTCCTCGCTTCTAGGGTTCGTGGTTGGCTCTCCTACATCATGGATTCCTCTTCCTTCTCCACATAGTAGTTGTCGGCGTCGGAAAGAAACACATCTTCATAATCTTCACCTTTTTCTTCCCCTTCTCCAAAGCCGTCGCCTTTCGCTCAAAATTGGGTTTTTGATCGCGTCATCCTCCTTCGCTGCTATGAATTGTTGCATGAGTTGCGCTGACTTCTCCTTGTCTTCCTTGATTTTCCACCAACCTCGCAAGGGTGTCGCTTTGCTTCATTAAGGCATCAAGAGTTTCTCCTTGCTTCGCTAGGGTTTGCTTCACGCCTTCGAATTTGCCGTTGTATTTCTCCTCCAAAACTTCAATATTGTCCTTAGAACTCGTTGCTGCCGCCATGGATCACTGCCGCCATGGATGTTGACGCTCTGATACGGCAAAGATCTAATTTTTATTAGATAAAAACTGAAAATATAAAGATAACTGGCCACAATTGAAGAAGTGGTCGCTCTACCAAGACGCCAATTATAGAGGACGTCCGCACTCTCCCGAAGAACAAGAGATTATCTCACATCTAATATCAATATTCTCTCAAAATCAACATAAGAAATCCCTCAGCCCCTCCCACCTATAAATAGAGTTCAAAAATATGGAAAAGTATAGAAAAAACCAAAAGGACTAAAAATTCCCAAAACGTCCATAAAAATCCGAAAATTTCCGAAACGCCCCCGATGTCCCAAAACGCCCCTAATGGGACAAAAGTACATATCTTTCAGTCTCACGTTGAAAATTATAAAAGTAAGAAACATAAAACTATAGTTGGACATCTATCTAATAGTTTAAGCTTTTAAGTTAGTGTCTCAATCAAGATTATATCATCCCCAATTTGACCATAACGTGGGACCTCCCAACTCCGATTCTAATCCTAATATCAACAAAAAAGATGAGTTCTTTTAAAAAAACTAGCCTAAGAACCGGTAAAGTGGTCTGGCTATCACAACACCTTCCATAGAGCAGGACAGGAAGAATCATGGTGGTCAGTTTAAAAAAAGAAACAGCAAAAAATGACAAACACATTGCATGTATATAATATTAATAAGCATTGGATAACTCTCTCACTCGACATCGTGCCACCTTAACATTATAAACTTTCTCATTAAAAAGAAAACATATATAAATAGAGTTCCACTTAGTAAGAATCCTTAATTCATCGAACTGACAAATTATAATGGTTATCAAATAAATTATTGACAATTTGCTGAAGTGATTATGAAAGTTTCAATAAGTAAGAATACTTGATTGATTAGGGCAGACTAATTTTAGTTGTTATCAACAAAACTAGCGAGAGTACAATGTGAAAATTCAAGTTCCTTGAAAGGATTTCTAATTAGAGTATAACTAGACAAATTTATTATTATTTGGATCTCCAAATTCATCCTAAAATTTACTAAAAATTTTTATTAAGGAAACTAATAGTTCCTAATAATAAAATTTCATACAACACATAGCCTATAGTCTTTTCTCAAACAGAGACCAGCACAATGAAATATCATTTAATTTAATAAATAATACCGAGAAACCATCACAATAAAATATTATTTAATTTGAGAAATAATAAAATCTTTCTAAATTCTTTGCTTCCTTCATTTGCTAAATCTAAGAAAAACTGACCAAATAAATTTAAACAAAATTCCAGATGGTTAAATCTCAACCAAAAGACCCAATATATCTAACTTATTTTAAAATATATATAAATTCACGGGATCAAATCAAATCAAGCTAACCTAATAAAATAAATGATGCTTTTATTAATTCGGCTTATATTTTAAATTAGTCAGAAATTTTCGAATACAAGTTCTAAAACAATTTCAAAGATATTAATACGATACATTTACTGTTATATATTACCATTCAAAACCATGCAATGCACAGCCATTTGCTCTCATATATTTATTCAAGCAAAAAAGCATGCTCAACTTCATGACTCTTCCTTTACAGTCGGTTCACAGACCTTATCAACCGTAGCCAGCATTTGCAAGTTTGTTGATCTAGTTCTCTGTTCTCGACATAAAAGACACGACTTCTTTAGATTCTAGCCAGCTACTGTTTAATATGTGCTGTAACTGTGATGCTAAAGTTAGATTGTTAAAGCTAGATGTATGACTGTATTGATCTAATGCAAATTAGACATACTAAAATGATTTAATTTAATCTTCAGTCCATCTCATTATATTTCTTTTACCAAAGAAATGAAAAGTCAGCCATTTATCATGTCTAAGACCACAAAAAACTTCACATCATGTTGCAGCAAAGATTATGTAGCTGCATAAGCAAGTATACAAATACGAAAGTTGTGAACTCCATATGGTTCCAACTTGTCAAACTCCCGTATACCTTATCCATATCCATGTCACATCCTTCATTCAAAACTTAACCACATGCATTTTGCGTTGACATGGTATACTTCATGCATGTCTATGTATTAGCATCAGCAGAGAGCAGACAAGTATCCAAGCTAAGATCCAAACCAGTGCTACTCTAAAATTCATCTCTAAAATTCATCTGGTAAAATTTTGGAGGTTCAATTTCATACACGTTTTTAAAAAAATGAGAAAAGTGCCCTGTGTGGCCTTTCAAGACCTATAGAGAGTGGTGTTGGGGCATGGAGATCCATAGCCTTCTCATATGTCTCTTCATAAGCACTGATTTTGTGCATCTGAGTGTCTTCTCCAGTAGCATTGCAACTTTATTATCGAGTAACTCTGATGTTGTTTCTATTCATTCAAAACCAAATATAAATTGTTCTCATGCCACGTTTCTTCTGTTAGCTCTCAAGAAACTTAGGACTAGCAAAGAAGCTATCAAGAATATGAAGATCCCGGCTTAACTATTCCTCATGTCAGAAATCTGTGTAAGGCTATCCATAGTATTAAAGATCGGCATACCTTTATAATCACCATCACCTAAGAATTCTAATTTTCCCATCAACAAGGAGTTGGCTATAGGGCAAAGCTATTGCGTTTAGAAGACTCCAAAAAAGATTGACTATTTGGTATTGGATTCCCCCAATACATGTTTTGATGATGAGCAAATATTAAGATTGGACTAGTAATTTTGTTTATAGTGGTACATGATCAAAAAGACCAAGTGTAGATTGCTCAAGCATTGATGCAAATGCAAAAGATCACAAATCAAGCATGACAGATTTCATGATGGTGTGTGACAAGTCAAGGCATCAAAATGACTTGAAGAATTCCATGGCAAGAACTTGGAGCTTAAGGCTACATCAATCAGCCTTATGAAGACATATTTATGTAATTGATGTATTTATATTTTTTATTGTAGAATACTTTGCAAAGACTTGAAGATGTCACACACACGTGAAACCCTAGGATGTAACTTAAGATTTAATATGGTTTTAATCCTAAACAAAACCCTTAGATTTCATCCTTGGTCCATGCATTTTTATCACCATTAGTCGACTAATATTATTCCCTTGGTCGACTAATAGTTATTTGGAAAAAGATTTAGCATTGCATGGCATGTTAGTCGACTAATATTGTTCTACTAGTCGACTAATAACACAGCTAGTCAATTAATAGTAAAGCACTAGTCTACTAATTATAAACATAGACTCTAGCTAAACCCTGCTATGACTAGTTAGTCGACTAAAGAAGACTTGCTAGTCGACCAACTGCTTATTAGTCGACCAACTGCTTATTAGTCGACCAATGATATAACACTAGTCGACTAATACCTGACAAAAGACTGACTAAGACTTCTAGTCTGCAGATTAGTCAATCAAAATTATTCTATTAGTCGACTAATGGCCATTAGTCGATTAATTGATGAACACTAGTTGACTAATCAACTAGCAATTGCACAAAACGGAATTCACGCATATAGCCGTTTTCCAGACGTTGGCATGTGTATTTTGAGGATTTCCTCTCACATATTTTTACCTCCATGTATTGGGATCTTTAATTAGTTATTATATATGAAATATAGAAGAAAAATTGAAAAAAAAACAAGAGATAATCCCTTATTACCATTTAGTGCTTGTGCTTCAACTTCTTTCTTGAGCCAATAGATTTCTATTCTTCATTGCCATTGTCAAATTCTCTAGAATAGAAATCATATTCACTTAGCCACACAACAATCATATGTGCTTCATCTTCAAGGCTTAGGGATTGTTGTAATTTTCTTTACAAAGTTTGCATTGGGTGTTAAGGTAGTTTTTTCTCTCGGGCTTGAGAGCGGTTGACAGTCTCATGTTTATTGAAGTCGGGTTTGCAATTGGCAAAGTTTATTTGCCAAGTTACATGTTTATACTATTCGTTTGGGTTGGAAAGTTATAGTGAAAATCTTAAGCAGGATTTGCCTGGAGACGGGAGGTAGTCAGGAACTAACCGAACCAATATAAATCGCCTTGTGTTTGTGATTGGATATTTGGTTTGATTTGCTTATTTGTTTATCTTGTTTTATATTGTGATTATGTTAATTCTCATGAATATATTTCTGTTGTAAGTTTTTATTTGAGAATTACTTGTGAGTTTAAGCACTAACCGTAACTGTTTAGTGTTTAAATATCTCATCCACTCTCAGGGACCCTATAACACTTAACCCGATCAGTTTTAGTGTCAAATTCCTAAATAAGAAAACTACAGATATAAGGGGAACCAAGCTACTTATTATCTTTCCCAAATTCTCTCTTAGGATGGTACCAAAGACATTTTCTATACGAAATCAAGTCATGCTGAAAAGGGAGCCGGCCGGGTAAAATTGACAAAAGAGATAAAGAATATTCTACCTTAGGTCTATAATCTATTTGGAATTTATAAACTCCGAAGTATAACATCTGAAATGAATATGTTGAGAACCAGCCAGTTGTGAATGTATATGTGATATCCACAGTATATTGTTGTTGTGCCTTGTGGAGTCAGTGATTTCACACGTGTTGTAGGCTTGTTACACATATCTATTCTATAAACAAGTCATTTTATCTCGTTTAAATTGGTTCTGTTTGTCAATTGTCCCTTGAATATTCAGTTGGTGATATGGGATACATTTCAAAATGCAATATTCAAAATCTATGCAGCACTAATCTTCTATCATGAAGAAGCTGAATTCTGTTGGGCACGTCTCGTGTATTTTCTCAGAATTTGTTGTGTGTCCACACATGTCCGATGCATTTTTTAGAATTTGTTGTGTCGGCATATCATGTCTACATTGGATTGTATGTGTCAGTCCAACATAGTTCACAATGCAAGGCAGCAGTTGCTCTTTTGGTTGCATTTAATTTTTCCATTTTAGAATCCACTTATTGCCAACCATATATGCATAATAATCGTAATTATTTTTCTGGTCATACCATCGAGTATATTATAAATGCTTATCTAGTGCCTCTTACGCCCATATCTATCTGTTTGACTAATTGTTATTGATGAAGCTACTCATGTTCTTATTCCACGTTATTTTCTTATTCCACTCAAACTATTTCACCATTTCTAGATTGCCTCCAAACCTCTCAATGCCAGATATCTCTATTTGACTAATTTTAATTTCCAAACCCGTTTTTTGTTGTTACTTATCTGAACCTAGTTATCTCTAGCAATACACCCCCTAACCCCCTAACCTACACCCGTCCATTATTGGTAGAGCAATACTCTCACAGAAACGCCATATTAATTCTCCAAGTCACGATTATTTCTTACTAAAATTTTGGGACATGCAATGAATGTCAACATATAATTTTAATCTGATAAAAGTTGTCTTTCAGCATACTTATTATTTTGAAGGATTAGTATGCAAAAAGGAATAGATTGATTTCCATAAAAAATTTGAAGAAATAATCCTCGCCTGTTCAAAACCTATTACCAACTAATGTAAGAAACAGTACACCAATACAAAAGTGGCTGCCTTACACAAAAATCATTGAGTTACATAAATTTAGGAAATGTTTTACCGAAACTTTTTAAAATCTCAAATTGGTTTTTCTTGTCTTCTTAAGACACATGGCATAATTGTACTATTATTAATAGTAAAAATGGTTGACAACTGCACAAGTGATGACAGTGGCGATGCAATTATATGGAGATATCAATTTTTATTGGAAGCGTATTTTGCACTATCTCCACATTGGCACTTTTCTTTTGGGCCAGCTTAAGTTAAATATATCCCATTCCTATACTATTATATTGTGTTAGATTGGAATTTGAAATGCTAGATAAATATAGGCGTGTGATTCTTCCCCCTCCCTTACATGTGGTCAATACAGTTCTTTTATACTAAAATATATATGCAATTATGGAGCAGCCAAACCTATTTCCCACTTATAAAAAGAATTTTTAATTTCTAAAGTAATTTGATGGCAAGACAGCGACCATATGAATTGATTCTTAATGCTCCCAGTCAAGTTCTGTATATTGTAACTGCTATGAACCTTTCCTGAAACAAATTAGGCTACAGAAATTACTTAAGGTTTCCTGATTAAGAATAGGCGCCATGTATTCATGGCAGAATCCAGTAAAACCTTTCCAAATCATACAAATATAAAGCCACTCCGAAACAGAATTGGGTGGTAACCATATTGCATATAAAACAAAACTCAGCATATACGGATGACAAGACAACAATATGTGCAGTAGAACAAAATAAAAGCTTAAAACCATACACGATGGAGGAGACTGCCCGGCAATATCTCTCCCACATACTGCGAAACCGCGGCTGGCCTCCAAGATCCCACAGCTTTATTGTGACATTTCCTTTGGTTACTTTCCTCATATTGAATCCTACCTATAAAATCAAATATGCTCAGTGCTCCACAGCAGCTAAATTTTTTTTTTTTTTTTTTTTTTTTTTTTTTTTTGTTTTGTTGGGAGGGGGGATAGGGATGAAGGCAACAATACTTACAGTAGGAATCATATCCTCACTATATCCACCGGTCTACACAAACATAAAGAACTCACTTAGCGTTGCAAACTTGAACACATCACTAATCTAGAACTATATAAGCATGGTAGACATGAACAAGCACGTACTGCAATGACGTTCACAAGGGAAGTTTTTCCTGCATTCTGGAGCCCAATTAAAGATAACTCCATCTCCTGCTTGAAAAAGAGGCTGCAAAAAGCACACACCCAAAAAAAGGGAAAATTTTAACAAACCAATGGACTACAAAGGGCTCAGAGAGTTCAATAGGAACAAACATCAATCCCTAGTTCATCCCCTTCATTTCATCCTATCATTGATCACCGCCTAGATTCAAGCTAACCCTTTTTACCGAAGAATCAAAAATATTTTAAACGTAAATCCAAGTGTAGTGCGATGAGAGGAAGGGGAAGAGATTAGCGATCTCACCTTCGGAGCCAATTGAGGAAAGCTTCCCATAGCCCCATGGAGAGAGATTAGGGCGTCGAATTGGAGGAGAAACTAGGGGGTTTCCTGTATTTGGTTGGAGCTGGAGATAAAGATTGGGGGGTTTTAATTTTGTTTTATCTGCTGTTTAAGATCTCCATCCAGCTCCGATGTGGCCCTCGCCTCTTCTATAATAAACAGAGAGAGAGAGAGAGAGAGGGATGAGGTATTGCCCGCGACGCCGACCGTAATAAAAGGCATCCAAAAAACGAATTAAAAAATGACTGCAACAATTTTGTTCCGATATGCGCGTGGTTGGTGCTGATTGGCCGCTGGCGGTGGATGATGTAAGACTCTGGATCCACGTCCACTTTCTCGGTTTGTAGCGGTTGGACTATATATTCCATTTTCACAACCGGTTTAGTGGTAATTTAATTAAAAATTAAATTTGAGTCATAATCATCAGAATGTTGTGAATGGGTATTTACTGTGTTGGATGAGTTATTGGGCCAACCCAAGTGTTTGGGCACATATCTGTATAAGCCCACTTGTATTCTCCCCTTTGGCTATAAATATAGACTTGAGGGCTCTCCCCTCAGTACTTGATTCATAACACGTTATCAGCACGAGTCTCTAAAATTTTTTTCCACAAATTTTTTTCCGTTCGTTGCGAAGGCGAAGGTGAAGGCGAGACGGGAGATCCACGAGCGCGGTGCAAGGCTTCCTCCATCAAGGGTCGTCATCCGCGTAGGGCTTCGAGCAACCGTCGCTATATCCGGAGGACGGATATAGAGGTAAAAACTCTAAAAACAAAATTTTTAATCATACGTATGATTACCCCTCCTCTAGATCTCACAAGATCGTCATGGGGATTCATCGTCGCCTTAAAAACGACGGATTTTTCTTCCCAAAAATCAAATTTTTTTAGGGTTTTTTTTTTGGATTTTGTCAAACCCTAAATCCCGGGGTTTCGCCGCCCCCCCCCCCGGCCACGCCGCCCCCCCCCCCATAGGGGGGGCGGCAGCCGCCGCACCCCCCTGCAGGGGGGGCGGCGGCGGCCCCCGCCGTCCCCCCTGCAGGGGGGGCGGCGGCCCCCTCCCGTGCCCGCCGTCGCCCCCGCAGAAGGGGGGCGACGGCCCCCGCCGTCCCCCCCCCCCCCCCGCATCGGGGGGCGGCGGCCCCCTGGCCACGCCCCCCTCTGCGGGGGGCGGCGGCCCCCGCCGTCCCCCCCCCCCCCCCGCGCAGCGGGGGGCGACGGCCCCCTGGCCACGCCCCCCTCTGCGGGGGGCGGCGGCCCCCTGGCCGCGCCCCCCCTCTCTGCGGGGGGGGCGGCGGCGGCGGCGGCGGCGGCGGCGGGGCCCCCCGCCATAACCCTAAACAGCAGAGAGAAAAAAAAACACAACGCACAGAGCTGTGGGCCTGAAGCCCACAGCAGATCTGTGGGCTTCAGGCCCACAGAATTCTACAACAAAAAAAAAAATTTCAGATCTGTGGGCCTGAAGCCCACAGCAGATCTGTGGGCTTCAGGCCCACAAATTTCCCCAAAAAAAAATTGGGGGGGAGGCAATAGGGCTATAAATGTGCCTCAAAAGGCAACCTATTAGCCTAAAAACTAATTTAAAATGGGGATTCAAAGGCAAAATATTCGTGAAAAATCACGGTATATTACGGGACAAATATCGGGCAGACAAGGGCGTTTTGGGGATTCTTTTGGGGGACTTTTTAGGATGACGAGGGAGACTTTTCCCTCTGACAAAGAAAATGTTAATTTTGGGCTCTTAATCAATTTGATTGATTAAACCCATTTACTTTACAACCTATGCATTGTAATCTCTTTTACATGCTTTACTTCTCTGGCAAAATTATGTGGATATTATTTGCGTGGTTGTACATTTTATTTAAAAAAACTTAATAATTAGGAAGATCCTGCGACCGCTCTGCCGTTAGTTACCTAACCTAACGGTGTATGACGTTGCCCAGTGGTCCAATAATTATTAAGTGATTAAATATTGCTTTATCCTCATATGAATAAAACTGCATGTGATGTCTGTGGATGAAAATGTTGATGAGCACAATATTCTTGCATGAATTGCTAAATGTGGTTTTTGGATCGGCCGTTTAGTCCCACAGTTTATTTCCCGCATTTTTCTTTTATTGTTGAGAGAAACTGTAGTGAGGAATTTATGTAAATGTCAAAGAAAGAAGACCTACTTCCATGGAGTCGGAAGCTACGCTTGAAGATGAAGATATTAAATGGGACCCACGGGGTTTCCAAAGTTGTATTTTCATTTTAATTCAAGCTGCAAATTTGTATAATTTGGACTGTGGACTCTTGGACTCTTTCTTGTGGGACTGGCCGATCCACACATTTAGCTTTTCATTAAATATTGCTTCCGCATGAAAATGTTTTTCTGGTTGATTATTAATTCATGCATGTTTGTGCTCTGCTAGATAAATGGCTAAAATTGCAAGCGTTGACTTTGAAGTGCTGGATGCATCAGGCAGAAACTATCTAAGCTGGCAGCTAGATGTTAAGTTTCACCTGCGGGCCAAGTCCCTCATCACTGCTGTGACTGAAAAAGAAAATGTTAGCGATATAGAGAAGGCGCAAGCCATCATCTATATTCGCCGCCATGTGGACAAGACCTTAAAGGTTGAGTACCTTACGGTCGAAGATCCACTTGAGCTATGGACCGCCCTTGAGGACAGGTATAAACATCAGAGAGATGTTATACTCCCAAGGGCGAGATATGAGTGGGAGAACCTGAGACTGCAGGACTTTAAGTCCATTGCTGAGTACAACTCAGCACTTTTTAGCATCATCTCACGCCTGAAGTTGTGTGGTGAAAAAGTCTCAGAAGATCGCATGCTGGAAAAGACGTATACGTCTTTCCATGAAAAGGATGCGATACTTATGCAGCAATACCGTGAACGTAAGTTCACCAAGTATTCAGAGCTGCTGTCATGTCTTCTCATGGCCGAGCAAAACAGAGAGCTTCTTCTCGCCACTCACAATATGCGCCCTCCCGGCACTGTCCCCCTACCAGAAGCTCACCATACCTCTTCCTTCAAAAAGAAGAGGGACAATAAAAGAAAAGAAAGACCACAGAAAGGGGGGCAACAGAAAAGAGCCAAGGGCCCACCACAGCAGCGCAAGAATGAAGGGAAGCGCAAGTTCACCTGGCGCAGGAATGATAACAAGAAAAACAATGCACCCCCACCCAAGAGGGACTGGGAAGACCAGTGCCACAGCTGTGGCATGACAGGCCACTGGTCTAGAGTGTGCAGGACCCCAGTGCATCTCCAGGAGCTTTATAAACAAAGCAAGAAAAAGAATGCTGAATCAAACCTGGTGACTGCGAATAATGCAGTCAAATTTACAGCAAAAGACTTCGAGTCAGATAACCTGCTTGATTAGCCCGTTATCATTTATCCTAGCATTTCTATTGTATGAACATTTTTATTTCATGAGAGCTTTTATGTATCTTCAATTCTGCTGAATAAAATTTAGCTTTTCTGAATGCAAATGTTTACTCATTTTTTAGATGGAATGCTCTCATGACTGCTTAGTAGACAGCGCATCAACACATACGATCCTTCAACACAAATGCTATTTTCATAGCATTATCCCGTATAAGAGCCCTGTAAACACAATTTCAGGGCCATCGGACATAATTGAAGGTTCTGGGAATGCAACCTTGTTGCTCCCCAATGGAACAGAAATAAAAATAAAAGATGCACTTTACTCTCCGAATTCCAAGAGAAACTTACTAAGTTTCAAAGATATCCGTTTTAACGGATTCCACTTGGAAACAGCAAATGTCAAAGAAAACGAATTACTGTATGTAACGTCTCAAGAAAATGGAGTTAAAACCTTTCTTGAACGTTTTGAGAGCCTCTCATCAGGCCTCTACCATACAAAAATTCGGAGAGATGAAGCAAACCTGACGGAGCACCTGAAGTGCCCGACATCGGCCAAATTCTTACTTTGGCACGATAGACTTGGCCACCCCGGATCTGTGATGATGCACCACATCCTAGCACAATCCCATGGGCATAACCTGAAGAACCAGAAGATTCTTCAGAAGGGAGAATTCCCTTGTGTACCCTGCTTTAAGGGTAAATTAATAACAAGGCCATCACCACTTAAAGTGGATATTGAGTCTCCTAGCTTCCTTGAAAGAATACATGGAGACATATGTGGACCTATCCACCCCCCCTAGCGGGCCTTTTCGGTACTTTATGGTACTGATTGATGCATCTTCGAAATACTCGTATGTGTGTCTACTTTCAACCCGCAACTTAGCTTTTCCAAAGCTTTTGGCACAAATAATAAAGTTGCGGGCGCATTTCCCAGACAACCAAATAAAGAAAATACGTCTGGATAATGCGGGGGAATTTACCTCTCAGTCATTCCAAGAATATTGTCAGGCAACGGGAATAGAAATTGAACATCCGGTGCCACATGTTCACACCCAAAATGGGTTAGCTGAGTCGCTAATTAAAAGACTCCAATGGATCGCACGACCATTGCTGATGAAATCCCAGTTACCGGTGGATGCATGGGGACATGCAATTTTGCATGCTGCATCACTAATAAAAATTAGACCCTCAGGAGGTCAGAGTCTATCTCCAATGCAACTCGCATATGGAACGCCGCCGAACATCTCTCACTTGAGAATCTTCGGCTGCGCAGTTTATATCCCCATTGCACCACCACAGAGGACCAAGATGGGCCCTCAACGTCGCCTAGGTATCTACGTAGGGTTTGACTCACCCTCCATTATAAGATACCTAGAACCCTAAACGGGGGACGCCTTCAAGGCACGCCTTGAAGACTGCAATTTTGATGAGACGTATTTCCCCAAAATGGGCCTAGACATCGAAAAGTCTAGTGCAAAGCAAATGTTGAAGTGGGATACAAAAAGCTTGACCCACTACGATCCGGTAATAAGACAATGTGATGATGAGATCCGGAAGATCTTACACATCCAGGACACAGTCCATAGATTACCGGACTCGTTCACTGACAACCAGAAGATTGTCAGATCACACATCCCTGCTGCAAATACTCCAGCTAGGATTGACATCCCGAAGGATGGATGCAATCCACCTGCAGCAGAAGTGGCTGCACCTCAACAGAAATGAGGCAGACCACCAGGCTCCAATGATAAAAATCCAAGAAAAAGAAAAATATCCGGAGACCTTGGGACGATACCCCCACAGAGAAACGAGCTCGTGTCCATACCCTCCCCCCTCCCGGAATCCACTGTAGAGGAACTGCCGGGAGAAACAGAAATATCACTAAATTATGTACGTACAGGGGAGGTATTGGACAGAAAGAGTACAGTCGTCGACGATGACTTCGCGTTTCACATTGCCATTCACGTCGCCGGAAGCGATGATGATTATGAACCACACTCCGTTGCTGAATGCAAACGTAGAGATGATTGGCCAAAGTGGAATCAGGCAATAGAAGCCGAGCTGGACTCGCTTCAGAAACGAAAAGTCTTTGGGCAAATAGTCCAGACACCAACCGGTGTCAAACCTGTGGGATACAAATGGGTATTCGTCAGAAAAAGAAACGAAAATAATGAGATCGCACGCTACAAAGCTAGACTTGTAGCACAGGGATTCTCCCAAAGACCGGGTATAGACTATGACGAAACATACTCCCCGGTCATGGATGCGATCACGTTCAGATTCCTGATAAGCTTAACAGCAAAGGAAGGCCTAGATATGCAGCTAATGGATGTTGTGACTGCGTATCTATACGGTAATCTCGACAAGGAGATCTACATGAAACTTCCTGATGGCTTTTCAATGCCTGCTGAACTGAAAGATAGACATCGGGACGTCTATTCTGTTAAGCTACAAAGATCATTGTATGGTCTCAAACAATCAGGAAGAATGTGGTATAATAGACTCAGTGAGTTCCTTGTTCAACAAGGATTCACGAACAATGAAGTCTGCCCTTGTATCTTCATAAGAACAAAGGGAAAAGGATTCGTGATAATAGCTGTCTACGTAGACGATCTGAATCTCATAGGATCTCCCGAAGAGATCACTGAGATATCTGTAAGCCTAACAAAAGAATTCGAAATGAAAGACCTAGGCAAAACCAAATTCTGCCTTGGCTTACAGATTGAACATCAGAAAGACGGAATCCTATTACACCAAACCACATATACGAAGAAAATGTTGCTAAGATTCCATATGGACCATTGCCATCCATTAAGTACACCTATGGTAGTACGATCCCTGGATGCACATAAAGACCCCTTCCGGCCGCTGGAAGAGGGGGAGGATATACTTGGTCCGGAAGTTCCCTATCTGAGTGCCATCGGAGCACTACTATATCTGGCAAACTGCACGCGTCCCGATATAGCGTTCGCAGTAAATTTGCTTGCCAGATACAGTGCAGTGCCTACGCAGCGCCACTGGACCGGGGTAAAGCACCTTCTGCGCTACCTCCAAGGGTCTACAGATTTGGGACTCTTCTACAAAATGGAGAATCCTCTACACTTGCAGGTTATGCTGATGCAGGGTACTTGTCTGATCCCCACAAAGAAAAATCACAGACTGGGTACGTGTTTACCTACGGAGGGACAGCCATTTCCTGGAGATCCATCAAGCAAACCTTGACGGCAACCTCATCCAATCACTCGGAGATCATTGCCATCCATGAAGCAAGCAGAGAATGCGTATGGCTACGCTCAGTCATCCACCACATCTTGTCTACGACCGGACTGAAGACTGGAGACCTCGAGCCCACTACCATGTTCGAGGACAATGCTGCTTGCATAGCTCAGCTACGAGGTGGCTTCATCAAAGGCGACAGAACGAAACACATTTCACCAAAGTTCTTCTGGTCGCACGAGCTACAGAGAGATGGCAAGATCCACATCAGACAAGTGCAGTCATGTGACAATTTGGCAGATTTGTTCACTAAAGCCCTTCCTACTGCTACATTTAGAAAACTTGTACATAGGATTGGAATGAGACGCCTAAGAGATCTGAAAGCTTGAGAGCTTGTACAGATCAGGGGGAGTTTGGCAGAGTTTGTACTCTTTTTCCTTAACTATGATTTTTCCCACTGGGTTTTCCATAGCCAAAGGTTTTAACGAGGCAAATCTCATCAACTCAGGATCCTGAAGTATCCACCCCATGTGAGACCCATACAGGCTCAGAATCCTGAAGCATTCATGAGCAGGGTCCACAACTATGGCTGGATAAGGGGGAGTGTTGTGAATGGGTATTTACTGGGTTGGATGAGTTATTGGGCCAACCCAAGTGTTTGGGCCCATATCTGTATAAGCCCACTTGTATTCTCCCTTTTGGCTATAAATATAGACTTGAGGGCTCTCCCCTCAGTACTTGATTCATAACACAGAAATTTTTTTTACACAGCCAAAAAAAAACGAGGCAAAGAATAAATTTTGCCAAAAAAGGCGAGGCAAAGAATGAATTTTTACAATACCAAAGCTGTTGTGAACGGTTATTTAACCGTGTTGGTTGAGATTCTGAGCTATCCTAGAGATAGTTCCATATCATTGTAGCTCATGTTTGTATTCTCCCCTATTGCCTATAAATGAAGAGCTGGGGGCTCCTCTCACGGTAGTTGATTTATAATACGTTATCAGCACGAGCCTCTAAAAAATTTTCCACAAAAATTCTTTTCGATCGTTGCGAAGACGAAAAGAGACGGGAGATCCATGCGCGCGGTACAAGGCTTCCTCGATCGAGCGTCGTCATCCGCGTGGGGCTTCGTTCAACCCGTTGCTATATCCAGAGGACAGATATAGAGGTAAAAATCGCTTAAACGATGTTTTTATCATACGTATGATAGTTTCACCCCTTGATCTCGCAAGATCGATATGAGGATTGATTGTCGCCTTGAAAACGACAGACCTTTTACCTAAAATCTATTTTTCCCCCACCCAAATCCCCCCGCCACCGCTGCCGTAAGGGGGGCGCGGATTGCCCCGCCACCGCTTCCCCTCGCCGTAGGGGGGAACGCAGCTCGCCTACGCCGCCTTACCCCCCGAAGAGGGGGGTACGGCGGTTTCTCTGTCGACACAAGGCACCCCCCGAAGGGGGGGGTACGGCGGTCCATCGCCGTCGTAGGCGAACCCCCCTCGAAGGGGGGTACGGCGATCTCCCCGCCGTCGTAGGCGAAACTCCCCCCGAAGGGGGGGGGGGGTACGGCGGTCTCTCGCCGTCGAAGGCGAACCCCCCCAGGGGTGGTACGGCGGCCTCTCGCCGTCGAAGGCGAAACCCCCCCAAGGGGGGTACGACATTCTTGCCGCCGCCGAGAGGCGAAACCCCCCCGAGGGGGTACGTCGTTCTCGCCGCCGCCAAGAGGCGAAACCCCCCCAAAGGGGGGTACGGCGTTTCTTGTCGCCGTGGTGAAGCAAACGCCCCACCACCCCCCCGAAGGGGGGTCCTCGCCGACCGTGGCGAAGCGAAACCCCCCCAGGGGGGTACGGCGATATCCCACCGCCGCGAGGTGACCCCCCCGAAGGGGGGCACAGCAGCCTCCGCCGTCGCGATGAGACCCCCCCGAAGGGGGGGTGCTGCGGCCCTCGCTGCCGCCAATACGCCCCCGGAAGGGGGGCTGCGGCCCTTGCGCCGCCACACGCCCCCCCAAAGGGGGTGGCACCGCCTTTTCCCCCCTCCCGACAGCCGCCGCCTGGCAGCTAACCCTTGGGGCGGCGGTAGCTAACCCTAGCCGCTGCCCCTAATTGGGCCGGAAGCCCAAAAATAAAAAAAAGCCTTTTTGAGCCTGAAGCCCATAGGCAGTCCGCAGTGCCTCAGGCCCGCAGAAAACACAAAAAAAATTGGGGGGAACAAAAATAAAAGCTACGAAAAAGCTTTTTGGGCTAAAAATTTGAGAAAATCGGCGTTTTTGGCGACCAAATAGTCAATAAAAATTTGAGAAAGAACACGGTGGATCCTGGGAACTTTTGGGACTCTTTTTGGGGATAAATCAATAAGGAAAAACTTTTTTCCTTTTGCATAAAACATGTCGTTTTGGGCTCTTTTTCAATTCGTTGATTAAACCCAAAACCTTTACAACCAATGCATCATACGATTTCTCTTGCAAAATCATCGTTAGATGCTTTACATCACTGGCTTATTCTGTGGATATTATATGCGTGGTTGTGCATTATATTTAAAAACTTAATAATTAGGAAGATCCTGCGACCGCTCTGCCGTTAGTCACCTAACCTAACGGTGTATGATGTTGCCAAGTGGTCCAATAATTATTAAGTGATTAAATTATTTATCCTCATGCGAATATAATGCCTGCGATGTCTGTGAATGAAAATGTTGATGAGCACAATATTTCTGCATGAATGGCTAAATGTTTTTTGGATCGGCTGTTTAAGTCCCACAGTTTATTTCCCGCACTTTTCTTTTATTTTTGAGAAAAAATGTAGTGAGGAATTTATGTAAATGTCAAAGAAAGAAGACCAACTTCCATGGAGACAGAGGCCACATTTGAAGCTGGAGATATCATATGGGGCCCACGGGGTTTCCAAAGATGTATTTTCCTTTTAAAGCTGCAAATTTGTATAATTTGGGCTGTATGGACTTTGGACTCTTTCTTGTGGGACTGGCCGATCCACGCATTTAGCTTTTCATTAAATATTGCCTTCGCATGAAAATGTTTTCTTTGATTAAATATTAACTCATGCATGTTTGTGCTCTGCTAGATAAATGGCTAAAATTGCAAGCGTTGATTTCGAAGTGCTGGATGCATCAGGTAGAAACTATCTAAGCTGACAGTTAGATGTAAAGTTTCACCTGCGGGCAAAGTCCCTCATTGCTGCTGTGACAGAAAAAGAAAATGTTAGCGATATAGAGAAGGCGCACGCCATCATCTATATTCGCCGCCATGTAGACAAGACCTTAAAGGCTGAATACCTTACGGTCGAAGATTTGAGATTTGGACGGCCCTTGAGGACAGGTATAAACATTAGAAAGATGTTATACTCCCAAGGGCACGATATGAGTGGGAGAACATGAGATTGCAGGACTTTAAGTCCATTGCTGAGTACAACTCAGCACTTTTTAGCATCACCTCACGCCTGAAGTTGTGTGGTAAGAAAGTCTCAGAAGATCGCATGTTGGAAAAGACGTATACGTCTTTCCATGAAAAAGATGCGATACTCATGCAGCAATACCGTGAACGCAAGTTCCCTAAGTATTCAGAGCTACTGTCATGTTTACTCATGGCCGAGCAAAACAGAGAGCTTCTTCTCGCCACTCACAATATGCGCCCTCCCAGCATTGCCCCTCTACCAGAAGCTCACCATTCCTCTTCCTTCAAAAAGAAGAGAGATAATAAAAGAAAAGAAAGACCGCAGAAAGGGGGGGACAACAGAAAAAAGCCAAGGGCCATGCACATGAGCAGCGAAAGAATGAAGGGAAGCGCAAGTTCACCTGGCACAGGAATGACAACAAGAAAAATGATGCACCCCCACACAAGAGGGATTGGAAAGACCAGTGCCACAGCTGTGACATAAAAGGCCACTGGTTCAGAGTGTGCAGGACCCCAGTGCATCTCTAGGAGCTTTATAAACAAAGCAAGAAAAAGAATGCTGAATCAAACCTGGTGGCTGCGAACAATGCAGTCAAGTCCACAGCAAAAGACTTCGAGTCAGATGATATGCTTGATTAGCCAGCTTCATTTATCTTAGCATTTTAGCATTTTATTTTAAGAACAATCTATTTTATGAGAGATTTTATGTAATTTGACTTCTGTTGAATAAAATTTAGTTTTGCTGAATGTAAATGTTTACTCATCTTTTTAGATGGGATGCTCTCATGACTGCTTGTTAGACAATGCTTCAACACATACGATCCTTCCGCACAAATGCTATTTCCATAGCATTATTCCGTATAAGAACCATATAAATACTATTTCAGGGTCATCGAACATAATTGAAGGTTCTGGAAATGCAACCTTATTGCTCTCCAAAGGAACAGAAATAAAAATTAAAGATGCACTTTACTCTCCGATTCCAAGCGAAACTTACTAAGTTTCAAAGATATCAGTCTTAACAGATTCCACTTGGAAACAGCAAATGTAAAAGAAAATGAATTACTGTATGTAACGTCTCAAGAAAATGGAGTTAAAAGCATACTTGAATGTTTTGAGAGCGTTTCATCGGGCCTCTGCCATACAAAAATTCGGAGAGAGGAAGCAAACCTGACGGAGCACCTGAAGTGCCCGACATCAGCCAAATTCTTACTTTGGCACAAACTTGGCCACCCCGGATCTGTGATGATGCACCACATCTTATCACAATCTCACGGGCATAACCTGAAGAACCAGAAGATTCTTCAGACGGGAGAATTCCCTTGTGTACCCTGCTTCAAGGGAAAATTAATAACAAGGCCATCACCACTTAAAGTGGATATCGAGTCTCCTAGCTTCCTCGAAAGAATACAAGGAGACATATGTGGACCTATCCACCCCCCTAGTGGGCCTTTCCGGTACTTCATGGTGCTAATTGATGCATCTTCGAAATACTCGTATGTGTGTCTACTTTCAACCCACAACTTAGCTTTTCCAAAGCTATTGGCACAAATAATAAAGTTGCGGGTGCATTTTCCAGACAACCAAATTAAGAAAATACGTCTGGATAATGCGGGGGGAATTTACCTCTCAGTCATTTCAAGAATATTGCCAGGCAACGGGAATAGAAATTGAACATCCGGTGCCGCATGTTCACACCCAGAACGGGTTAGCTGAGTCGCTAATTAAAAGACTCCAATGGATTGCACGTCCATTGCTAATGAAATCCCAGTTGCCGGTAGATGCATGGGGACATGTAATTTTGCATGCTGCATCACTAATAAGAATAAGACCCTCAGGAGGTCAGAGTCTATCTCCAATGCAACTTGCATATGGAACGCCGCCGAACATCTCTCACTTGAGAATCTTCGGCTGCGCAGTTTATATCCCCATCGCACCACCCCAGAGGACCAAGATGGGCCCTCAATGTCGACTAGGTATTTATGTAGGGTTTGACTCACCCTCCATTATAAGATACCTAGAACGGGGGACGCTTTTAAGGCACGTCTTGAAGACTGTGACTTTGATGAGACTTATTTCCCCAAAATGGGCCTAGACATTGAAAAGTCTAGCGCGAAGCAAATGTTAACGTGGGATACAAAAAGTCTGACCCACTACGATCCGGTAACAAAATAATGTGATGATGAGATCCTGAAGATCTTACACATCCAGAACACAGTTCATAGATTACCGGATTCGTTTACTGACAACCCGAAGATTGTCAGATCACACATCCATGCTGCAAATACTCCAGATAGGATTGACAGCCCAAAGGATGGATGCAATCCACCAGTAGCAGAAGTGGCTGCAACTCAACAGAAAAGAGGCAGACCACCAGGCTCCAAGGATAAAAATCCAAGAAAAAGAAAAATATCCGGAGATCTTGGGACGATACCCCCACAGAGAAACGAGCTCGTGTCCATACCTTCTCCCCTCCTGGAATCCACTGTAGAGAAACTGCCGGGAGAAACAGAAATATCATTAAATTATGTACGTACATGGGATGTATTGGACAGAAAGAGTACAGTCGTCGATGATGACTTCGCGTTTCACATTGCTATTTACGTCGCTGGAAGCGACGATGATAATGATCCACATTCTGTTGCTGAATGCAAATGTAGAAATGATTGGCCAAAGTGGAATCAGTCAATAGAAGCCGAGCTGGACTCACTTCAGAAACGTAAAATCTTTGGGCAAATAGTCCAGACACCTACCGGTGTCAAATCTGTGGAATACAAATGGGTATTCGTAAGAAAGAGAAACTAAAATAATGAGATCGCACACTACAAAGCTAGACTTGTAGCACAAGGATTTTCCCAAAGACCGGGTATTGATTATGACGAAACATACTCCCCGGTCATGGATGCGATCACTTTCAGATTCCTGATAAGCTTAACAGCAAAGGAAGGCCTAGATATGTAGCTAATGGATGTTGTGACTGCATATCTATACGGCAATCTCGACAAGGAGATATACATGAAACTTCCTGATGGCTTTTCTATGCCTGCTGAACTAAAAGATAGACATCGGGACGTCTACTCTATTAAGCTACAAAGATCATTGTATGGTCTCAAACAATCAGGAAGAATGTGGTATAACAGACTCAGTGAATTCCTTGTTCAACAAGGATCCACAAACAATGAAGTTTGCCCTTGTATCTCCATAAGAGCAAAGGGAAAAGGATTCGTAATAATTGCTGTCTACATAGACGATCTAAATCTCATTGGATCTCCTGAAGAAATCACCGAGATATCTGTAAGCCTGACAAAAGAATTTGAAATGAAAGACCTAGGGAAAACAAAATTCTGCCTTGGCTTACAGATTGAACATCTAAAAGATGGAATCCTATTACATCAAACCACATACACGAAGAAAATGTTGCAAAGATTTCATATGGACCAATGTCATCCACTAAGTTCTCCTATGGTGGTACGATCTCTGCATGCACATAAAGACCCCTTTCGGCCGCTGGAAGAGGGGGAGGATATACTTGGTCCAGAAGTCCCTTATCTGAGTGCCATCAGAGCACTACTATATCTGGCAAACTACACGTGTCTCGACATAGCGTTCGCAGTAAATTTGCTAGCCAGATACAGTGCAGTGCCCACACAGTGCCACTGGACCGGGATTAAGCACCTTCTGCGCTACCTCCAAGGGTCTACAGATTTGGGACTCTTCTACAAAAATGGAATATCCTCTACACTTGCTGGTTATGCTGATGCAGGTTACTTGTCTGATCCCCACAAAGCAAAGTCACAGACTGGGTACGTGTTTACATACGGAGGGACAGCCATTTCCTGGAGATCCATCAAGCAAACCTTGATGGCAACCTCATCCAATCACTCAGAGATCATTGCCATCCATGAAGCAAGCAGAGAATGTGTATGGCTACGCTCAGTTGTCCACCACATCCTGTCTACGACCGGACTGAAGACTGGAGATCTCGAGCCTACTACAATGTTCGAGGACAATGCTGCTTGCATAGCTCAGTTATGAGGTGGCTTCATCAAAGGCGACAGAACGAAGCACATTTCACCAAAGTTCTTCTGGACGCACGAGTTACAGAGAGATGGCAAGATCGACATCAGACAAGTGCAATCATGTGACAATTTGGCAGATTTGTTCACTAAAGCCCTTCCTACTGCCACTTTTAGGAAGCTTGTACATGTATTGGAATGAGACGCCTAAGAGATCTGAAAGCTTGAGAGCTTGTACAGATCAGTGGGAGTTAGGTAGAGTTTGTACTCTTTTTTCTTAACTATGGTTTTTCCCACTAGGTTTTTCATGTCTAAAGGTTTTAACGAGGCAAATCTCACCAACTCAGAATCCTGAAGTATCCACCCCATGTGAGACTCTCCTAAGCTCAGAATCCTGAAGTATTCACAAGCAGAGTCCACACATATGGCTGGATAAGGGGGAGTGTTATGAACGGTTATTTAACCGTGTTGGTTGAGATTCTGGGCTATCCTAGAGATAGGCCCATATCATTGTAGCTCATATTTGTATTCTCCCATATTGCCTATAAATGAAGAGCTTAGGCTCCTCCCCCAGTAGTTGATTTATAATCAAAGCCAATTTTTTAACCATTAGCTTTTATTTTTCCTTACCATCTCCATTATTTGCACAAAAATTAGATCGATTAAGAATCAAGATCAGAATAATATGTTGTCGGTGAATTAAAAAATAATGAGAATCAAGATCAAACCAATAAGAAACAAAAAAGTTAAAAAAAGAAAATGTGAAAAAGAGTGGGAATTGGGTTGTACATGTTGTCGGCAACTCGTTAATCCTCTGCGCTGACGATCTTGCAATTGCCATCGCCGTGAGAGATTCAGAGGATTGACACATAACCCTTTGAAACGATCTATATTTTTAGGCGTGTTTGATTGCGTGTGTGCCTGTATTTACTTCAGTTGTCTGAGTGTTTTTATCCGAGTGTTTTATCCGAGTGTTCTCTTTTCTTTTCTACGCATCGACGCGAGGGCGTCACTGAATTTAAAATTTTCACCATAGCTTTAATCTTATACATATTTACCATTAAATTATTTTATTACGAAACACCTTCACAAATTACAATTATCTTTAACATAAACCCTACAGCATTCCCCTCCAACCTGCAAGTCACCACCACTACACAAACATCTACGTCCTCCAACATCAACAGACGTCCATTCCACGTTTAAATCATCCATGGCTAAATTCATCTTCATGTCATTAATGAAGCCTAATCCATCGACATGCTCTTTTGACTAATTAAGCTTATCCACCCACCATGTCCCCTGCCTCTTCCATCTTCAAGGATCACCCAATATCCTCCTTTGCAGCATTAATCAGCTTCTCTATGTCTTCAATCCCTCTTCACAGATTCACATCATCAGCCCGTCATCCTCCCCCCTTCGTCAAACAATCACCCAAATCAAAACATAAAAATCAAATTGAGAGAGAGAGAGAGAGAGAGAAACAGAAATCAAATATAGAAAACAGATTTGAAATCATCATCGAATCCATCCTCTCACTCTCTCGTTCTCACCCTCCCCTCCTCTTGGCTGCCTGCGCCCAGCCCGCAACCCCCTGCCGTCGCTGTCCGCTGTGCGTGCCCCCACCTGAGAAGCCCCCGCATGCCCTAGCTCCGCCGCGAGCGCCTGGCCTACCCAGATCCTCCATGCCCCCCTCCTACAGAACCCCACGCGCACCCCCAGCAGCGCGCGTTGCCGCATGGCCGCAGATCTGTCGCCCTGCCGCCGCCCAGAAGCCGTACGTGCCGCGCACGCCGCCTACCCTGCGCCTGGTCGATGCCTGTGCATGCCCCAGCACACCGGCGCTACCCTCCGACTGGATCCCCCCTTGCCGCCTGTCCCGACCTCCCCAGGCCGTGCCCCTTGGTCCCTGCAACAAACAAAAAGAAAAGGAAAAAAGAAAGAAGAGAAGAAGAGACAGATCGTGAGAGAGAGAGAGAGAGAGAAGTGAGAGGTGAGGTTTGTTTTTATATAAGTTATAATGTTATTAATAAGTTATAATAATGGTTAGTTATAAATTATAATTGTTAGTTATAAATTATTAAAGGTTAAGTTAAGATATTATATTGATGGTTAGTTTAAGTTATAAGTTTTATATATTAGTTATAAATTTTTTAGCTTAAGCTAATATATATAAAGTTAGCTTTATATTTTTATTATAAATTAATTTAAGTTAATGATAGCTATGTATTAATATATAAGTTGTCCTTATAAATTATGTAGCTAACTTGTCTTGTAACACATGTGGACCCAGGTATTGCTACAGCTGATCGAACCTCGCCTTTCACGACACATCTTATTGGTAACTCATCGTACTCTATCTATGTGGTTTTAAAAACTATAATAAATGCATGTTAAAACTAGTTTCATTTCGTTTTCAAGTGTTTCATTTGAACAATTAGATAAGCATGATAAACTGCACAGTATCGTTAAAGAATCGAGCAGACTAAGTGTCATACTTGATTGTAAAATGTGACAATCTAGAAAATGACTCGTAAGTTACAATTATGGCAACATCACAGACACTTGTGGTTTTTTGGGGTAACTTATAATTGTTGGAACTTGATATTTTCCATCCTCTCTTCCATAAGGTTTTGATGTGACAAATCAATATATTTCATGTTACTAACTCTATCTATGCAGATGTACAGCTACAACGCAAATTCATTTACATCACTCATATGATCAAAGTACAAGGAGACTCTGCAAAAACAGCCTTGCTACTCAAGACTACGTGTGAAACACGTATCTACGGAATGATGTAATTTTTACTTTTTAGATAGCTTCAGGGCCTTGGTTATATCATATCATATATCCCTAAAGCTCAAATCTACATCATCTCCTAACTCGTTTGATCCTAAGTAAAAATTCGTATTAGCCTACTAGGATTTTTTCTAGCCTACCAAAACAACTATATTTTGACTTGATACTTTCAGACAAGAATCTATCCGTTGTCTAGTCCACGTCACCAAAATTTTGTGACCGTTTGTTACCGTTTCAATATTAGCAGGCTACAAATTTTCCTAGCCTGCCAAAATGCTTTTGGGACTGAAA
Source organism: Scilla litardierei (assembly GCA_030789695.1). Taxonomy (NCBI): domain Eukaryota; kingdom Viridiplantae; phylum Streptophyta; class Magnoliopsida; order Asparagales; family Asparagaceae; genus Scilla; species Scilla litardierei. The sequence continues at coordinate 648,402,649 of CM061142.1, read as the reverse complement.
TTTTCCAGAACAGTTTCTGACCGTTCTCCAACGTTCCTTTCAGTTTCTAAACGTTGTGCAACGTCTCTTTTAGAGCCGTTCACAACCGTTTCTAAAACCTATAAAAGGAGGGGTACCCCCTCTCATTTTCCACACTCTTTCCTTCTCTAAAATTCTGATTTTGTTGAAAGCAAGCCATTAAGTTTCTTAAGCAATTCAGCCATTAGTTGTTCTTTTCTTATTTGTAAGAAGAAATCATTAGATTTCTTTCTTCGTTTAAGAACGGAAGAACTTGGATTTTCAACATCATTTTGGAAAGTTGTTTGTGTTCATAATTGCAAGAAGAAATCAATAGATCTCTCTCTTCTTTTATGAACCAGAGAACTTCAAGTGTTGCTCTTCATTATATATCTTTTACATCTTGAAGTTCTTCTTCTAAACACCATCCTTGAATTCATTCTCTGAATTTTTTATACCAAGGCTATATGTGTTTTTCTATTTCTTATTTAACAGGTTTGAATCTCTGTTTAGAGATTGTACAAAGTTTGGGACACGGGGAGTGTCACCATTTTTTGTAAGTTCGTGCTTGCGGGGCAAGTGATTATAGTGGATTAAAAATCTCTACGGGGAGTAGAGGACTGGAGTAGGATCAAAAGGATCCAAACCAGGATAAATCTCTGTGTTTGTGATTGGTTTAATTTTCAGCACTTGCCATTTTATTTATGTGCCATCTTTGCAAATATTAGTAATGTTTTATTTGCAACATTTTTATTATATACACTATTCACCCCCCCGCTAGTGTATTGATCCATACAGGTTAAAATTACATTTGGTATCGGAGCAAGGTAAAGATGGAAGAATCTAGCATGAACGCTGTTCCACACAACTACAACACAAATCAGCATCCTGAAGGGCACTCTCAGGTTCGTCCTCCTCTATTTGATGGTTCAAACTACTCATATTGGAAAATAGGAATGTAGATTCATATCCAAAGTATGCATTATGAGATTTGGGACATCATAGAGACATGATACGAAAAGCCAACAACTCCTGTTGCTGAATGGACCGCTAACGACAAAGCTGCAAAAACCAACAACTCAAAGGCCATGAATGCTTTATTCTTTACTATGGATAAACATGAGTTTAATCGGGTATCCCAGGCCAAAAGTGCTAAGGAGATTTGGCATATACTCAAGGTAACTCATGAAGGAACCAGTAAAGTGAAGGAAACTAAGATTTCCGTTTTGGTTCACAAATTCGAGTTGTTCAAGATGAAGGACCAAGAGACAATTGGAGAAATAAACACCAGGTTTACTAATATTATAAATTCTTTAAATGCTCTTGGAAAAACTTACACTTCTCTTGAGCAGGTTCGCAAGATTCTTAAAGCTTTAACTCCAGAAGGGCGCCCAAAAATCACTGCAATTGAAGAAGCCAACGATCTTTCAACTTTATCTGTTGAAAATATTATGGGTAACTTAATGGCCCATGAAGTTACATTACAAGATCAGAAAGAAGAATCAGATCAGAAGAAGAAAGTACTTGCCTTCAACGCAACATCAGATAATGAAGATCAGATGATGATATGGCATTTTTTGCCAAAAACTTCAGAAAATTCTTTCAGAAAGGTACGTATAATAATTTTAAATCTAAGAATACTGATTCTTCTCTTTGCTTTAATTGCAATAAGCCAGGACATATGAAGAACGGCTGTCCACTTCTCAAAGCAAAGTTCAAAACTTCCAACAATGATCAAACCAGAAGAGAAAGGAGGTTTGACAAAATGAAAAAGGCATTTGCAACAACATGGGATGAGTCTTCAGATGATGAAGATGATGATCTAAATGAAAGTGCCAACATGTGCTTTATGGCACAAGATAATGAAGATGAGGTAAGTTCTTTTAATGACGAAGAATTACTTGATGCATTAAAAGATCTCTATTCTCGTTTCAAAAAATTGAATAGTCAACATAAATCATTGAAACAGAATAATGATGATCTCCTTATTAAATATCAAGGAATTATCTTCTTCTAAAAACACTGAGAATACATCTTCTCAAAATTTGGATCTTAGTAAAGAGAATGATAGTCTCAAAACTAAGAATCTAGAACTACATACACAAATATCCGAAATGGATAAAAGTATTTCATCACTAAAAATGAAATACGACGAGATGTCATCCAAGGTTAATAAGTTTAACAAAGGAAATACAAATCTCGATGATTTGCTCAAAATTCAATATCCAGCAAATCATAGACAAAGATTGGGATATTCTAAAAAGGATGTACCCAAGACTTATAACACTTCTTCCTCTTGTGGAAAAACAACTTTTGTTAAACCACAAAAGAAGAATCATGCATTTATTTACACGAAGAAAGTAAACATACCTACTTCTTCTTCACAAAGAAATGTTATAAACATTTTGTAACGGCCGCTTTCCGACCGTTCGTATTTTCTGCGTGCACGTGCTCTGTCGTGCACGGGCTTTATTTGATTATTTCTGGATTCCGAGCTTAACGATGTGACGTGCCGTTGCGATCTTTTGGGGCGTTGGATTTTATTGTAATTTTTGGGAACGACGTTTCACGGCTTGTTTTCGCGCGAAACGACTTTGAATGATAGGGACGTTTTAATCATCTGACTCGAAACGCCGTTTCCAATTTTACGTAAATTTTTGGTAGGCGTTACGCAGGATCAGGCTCCGTAGATCTGTGCGTCTCGTCTCCACGATCGCCCCGGTATTTTCGGATTATTTTTCCGACGCCCGGTTTGAGAGTTATCGCCCGGATAAATCTGGACCGTTGATTTGCCCTGATCAATTTCGAAATTCAAATTTGTTAGCCAAATCTGGCTAAATCACTTTTAAAATCGTTTTAAAACTTCCCTAATCTGTTTCTCTAACCTCCCCTAGACTTACCCCAAAATTACACCCACTACCTCTTTGAGCTCTGCACTTTTGGCTAAAACCCTAGATGTTGTATAGCAAATTTTTTTATCATTATTTATAACCCAAATCACTAACCCTAAGTGAACCCTAACCATAAAATTCTACACAGCTGCCGTTTCCCCCCAAAAAACACAGAAACCCCCAAATCCCCCTCCCGATTTCTCCCTCTCCAACTACCTCCGATCACCGACGGCCACTCCCTCAGCACGGCGATCGCCCCCGCAGCGCCGCCTCCCTCATCCCCATTTCCGATCACCCCCAAGCCATCGCGCCTCCCCGCGAGGCGCCGCCACCGCTCGACGTCACACCGGCAACTCCCCGAGCTCCGATTTCACCTCCTCCTTCGCGCTCACGGTGAACGTCACCGCCGCAGCTCTCACCGGCGACTCCGATCACCCGATCCCCGCTCTCGACCGCTGCGCCGCCCTCTACGACTGCAGCGCCGGCCGCCGCCCCCTCGCCTACGTTCCGATCCGCCGCCGCCCTCCCTCGCGCTGCCTCCTCCGGCGCTCTCGGCAGTGTTCCCACCTCACAGACCGACCCCCAAGCACCTGGCGCCGCCGTTCGCCGTCGGCGATCTCCGATCGCCGCCTCCTCTGGCGCTCAACCCCGCACGACGTCGCTCCGGCGTCTCCGATCCCGAGGCCGCCGCCGTTATCCGCCGCACCCACGAACTACGGCACCGCCTTAGTCCTCTCTCCGCTGCCGCCACCTTCGATCGCTGCACCACGCCGTCCTCAGCCGAGTGCCGTCGCACCTCCGCGTCACTGTGCCTCCCCTCGCTCTCGGCCGCCTGCTGCGCAACCCCGCGCACAGCCCCGCGGTCCCCTCGCGCCGTCGCAACCTCCGCCTTCACCGCCGCTGCGCCCCTCGCCACGCAGCCAAGCGCACACCGCCGTGCAGATCTCCCCTCAGCTGTGATCCAGCCTAGCCCCAGGCCAGTGACAACCCATCGATAGCTCATAAGACGAGAAACCCCTTCGACAGTCCCCGGTTGTGTTCCAGCGACGTCGTTTTGACGTTCCACTTCCTGGGCTCGCTGTTTAGTCCCGAGGACTGAGTTCCTTCTTGCGTGCTGTTCAGCGGTCACTTGGCGTCGCTAACCCGCTTGCGGACCGCTATCGGGCCCGCTTTTTGCTGTTCGCCATCCCGGCTTACCTTCCGCCCTTCCAATCCGGTACCAGAGTGCTCCCGGCTATGCTACCCGTAGCCGAGACGCCACGCGACGACGTCCCGTAGCGACACCTCGGCTGCGCTACCCGCAGCCGCTACGATCCTGAGACGATTCCGAGACGACCTCCACTGCGCTACCCGCAGTCGGGGACACGAGCACCGCCACCGTTTTCAGACTCGACGCCAGATTAAATGCGTGTTCCTCACACCAGGTTGGTCCCTCTAACTCGTAGCGAAACCCACACCGTAGCAAACTGAACCCTAACTAAAATCAGACAACTGTAACTAAATTTATCTTCTGCGCCTTTAAAACGTTGTGAAACAGTAGATTCGACAACTGGACTTTTGAACTGTGCACATAGGATAGAATCGTCGAATAGGACTGAACATCAAAATTGTGACAATGACAATTAGGGTAGTCCCGACAACCTAGATATGAACCTAAATAGGATTTACTGAAAACGCGACCTGACATCGTCGCCGTGACACTATTTCAGACGGACTACCGCGGACGCGACGACTGGACGAGACGCTCCGGACGGACGACGCACTCGCCATTCCAGGCAAGTGTACTCACTTGCGTTTTTGATCGTGCTTTGGTCTTAGATTGCTAGAACTGTTAGACTGTGAATGTATAGAACCGGACGTGAAATGATAGCGTCCGGGACGACTCCTGACGGCTCAGACTTGACGACGAAGTCTGAGCCTGACAACAACAACTTTTGATATTGTAGGGCTATCATGTGTGTGCGTGTGTGTGGACACCCTAGAATAACCCTTCCTGTCTTGTCACGTCCCGTCCCGTCTTGCACAGCCCGCTGGGCAATAGGGCACCCTTCGGGTGATCCCTTGTACAGATTCACAGCCTGCGGGCAATAGGGCACTCTCCAAGTTGAGAGAGTGATCCCTTGTACTGATACACAGCCCGAGGGCAATAGGGCACTCTCCAAGCTAGAGAGAGTGATCCCTTGTACGGATTCTCAGCCTGCGGGCAATAGGGCACTCGCCAAGCTAGAGCGAGTGATCCCTTGTATTGGTGTCATGTCTTGTCTTGTCTTGGGGTTTGGGGTTGGGTTGAGCGTGCGCACGGCAAGAGGGTCTGATCCCCCTCGAACCGTAAGGCGTGAACCCTTTCGTGTCTCACTTGTCTTGTCCTGCCTTGTTTCCGTCACGTCCCGTCTTGTCTTGACACCTGTAGGTTAGTCCCGTAGTTGGTAGCACACGCTACAACTACTACTTGTTGCGCTTTACTTTCCTGCTGCGTTACTTCCTGTCGTGTTACTCTGTTATAACCACAGCATGCTAATCAACCAGTAAACCGTTGTTTAAAGTTCGGTGCACTTGCAGTAAAGTCTAACCCTTCTTGTAGACTTTACCTGACGTACAGTTCCTTTTTCTTGGGCGCTGTACGTCAGGTGTTCAGCCAGAGTTCGTGGACGAGACAGACTCACTGGAGTACGAGGAGCCGAGGACGCCGACCCAGAGCACGTGCCTGACATGGACCAGACCTTGAGGTCTTTTCAGTCGTCACTTTCAGAGGTTACTGCTTTTAGTTGCTTTTAGTTAGGCTGTTGCCATGCTTAGGCTTTCTTTTTTTAGACTTTGTACTTGTTGGATAACACATCTCTAATTTAATGAATGCAATATATTTTCCCTACTTTTGTTGTTTCGAACTATAAAAATGCAAGAACCTGAAAATCTTTTAAAATGGTACCTCTACAGACGCTTATTGGGTCCGAGCTTCTCAAGCTCTGGCCTAAGCGGGCCTCGTCACGTTTCGCTTCCGTCCGTTTTGGGAAGCGGGGCGTGACAGGTTTTAGTGGTGGCCCATGCAGGTCATGCAAAAAGTTCGGAACAATAAGATGACCGCATTCATTTAATATCCACGTACAAGTCTAAATTAGGTTTACCCAGTCTTAGATGGTAGGAAGACTTAGATAGACGTCCCAGTTTGATAGTTAAACGCCTTGGTTAAGATTTAGCCGTACCCGTCTTAGGATAACTTAGTAGCCCTCACTTGATTCTGGCCGTGTTAGATTTCTAGAGTCCTTCTTTTAGTCGTTCGCTCGGGTCCATCGACTTCGGGCCCAGCGGAACATAATCTTGATTCTCTTAGGAACCTCCCCCTTAGATCCTGATTATAGTCTAGCTCTTTAGGAAGTTTTAGAGCTGAGTTATCCTGATCCTTAGACGATCTGATAATTAGAACCCCTGACTTCTAGCGTCGCCCTGATCTTTACAAATTCTGTGTTATCAATCGTAGGGTCCCATCGTAGCCCCCTTGCATCTTATCCTATGTGTAACCAACATGCGATCATTTTCCTTTCTTCCGATTCATGTGATCGTTTCAGACGATTATCGTTGATCCTCCGAATCCCTTCCTTGGCCTATTCTGCTTCCACTAAAAGTATTTTCGAAATTTATTATTAAGTTTTTTTTCTTTCGCTCAGCTAAATTTCTTTGAAAACCCATATATTATATATTTCAAAATTTCTTTTTCGGTTGAGTTAAAATTCTTTCACTGATTTTTTTTTAAAAAAAACCTCCTTAGTCGTAAGATTATTTTACTGCCTTGTGCCTATTTTCAAATCGGTATCTTTCGTATTTCAGTTTTAAACCTTATTATCAAGTTCTATAATCCAATATATATACATTACCTTTCTAAACTACAAAAATTATTTCTAACCACTTACAATATGTACTTTTTGAAATACTTTCTAAACCAAAGAGATCTTTAAATGTTTTCTTGTATATGTATAAACATCTCTATGTTCATCGTACTCATACTTCAAGAATCTTTGTTTAACTTACTTTCATTTGCAAAACAACCGCTACCTCACCCTACCTTATCTCCTTCTCCACATTGTAAAAAAAAAAGAAGAAATTTTTTTTACCATCTGCACGCTTTTTACTACTTTTTTTTAAGTATAAAAGTATATGATACCCTATTTTACACGTAATTCGCCTTTCATCTATCTAATTATTTTGAGGAATGTTTTTGCTCCATCCAACCAACTACCATCCTTATCCCGCCTTATTTGAACTCGTTCTTTCCAATCTCATTTCGTTCTTTTGGGTTTAGTTTTCTTTTCCTCTATTGTTTAGGCATTAGTCCTTGTAGTTGTCTATGCTATCTCCAGTTTAGAAATAGGCCCTTTGGTAGGTAATGTCGTCGTGGTGTATGTACATATGTAGAGTGTGTATACCTGTAGGAGTGTGTCATCTTTAGGATTCTGATATCTGCCTTTTTGTGTCTTGATGTGTACTCAGTGTTAACCATGATAGGATTGAAGTTGTCTGAATGACGGTATTCATACGTATATGAATAAGGTCATAGCAGGCAATTTCCTTAGACGTAGTTTTTTTTCGCGATTATAGAATAGCTTATCTTTGACTGCATGCGATTGTATCAAAACTTTTTTTTCTCTCTTTTAAACCAAACCTTTAAAGTTTTTTTTTGAAATTAGCTCACAAGATCACAAATAAATTATCCTTCCTCATCCATTTCCGCAGCTCCACACGGTTTTACAAAACATTTTAAAATATTTTTTTGGCCTTAAATTTCTCTTCTCTTCTTTCTCCCTTGGAAATTTTTGGTGTTTGTGGTTGTTGTGCTATTGGGACTAGCTATTATCGTTATAGGATTTTGGTTGCGGGTAGACTCAGGGTGAGATGAGTTTTATTATATCAAGGATTAATTGGTTTTGGAAAACAAGGATGTTGGAATAGATTTCTTTCGGACGAAAAGAATGAGCTGCCCAAGACTTATTTATAATACCAATGTGAGACTGACTCAATGGAGAATTCTGGTTGAATGAGATTATATGCGTGAAGATGAGAACTTATCAGATTTGAGGCTTAGACGAATGGTAGATAGGGATGGCTACAGAGTATGGTAGGAGTTAGAGTGATCATGAGATTGAGTAGAGTTTTTATTAGCATCGAGACTTAAATGTTGGGTCGACGTAAGAAGACATTGGGAGTAACACAACGTGTAGAGACAAATGGATGGTTAGGTTGTCGGATTTAATATTAGTTGGAAATAATTATAATAACTAGGAGGAGATATGATTTTGATAGTTCAATTATTTGGCGGATAAATTTATGGGAAGATATGACAAGGAATGCATTAAGGACACGACGATTGTTGATTTGCGAAAGGTATGATGAGATAGGCAAATGTTCGTCTTGGATTGGTGATCGATTAGAACATAAGTTTAGCAATTGATTAATATTGGGAAGAGATTGAGAAATTGGAAGATGTTATTGAGCGATGATGTTTAGTGGAATGGTATGGAATGAGAAGATGATTGTTATTTTTATGAGGATTTGGAGTTGGAAATTTAAACAGTAGTGATGGATCTATGGTTGAGTGTTAGGATGTGAGATTAGTCGTGGCATTATCCAGTGAAAAGAAGGATTATGACGGATTATTTGAGGAACGATGTTAAAAGTATAGGACTAGAGACCATTGTGTGGAGGATGTGAATTATAGGCTTAGGTATTTATAGATTTTATGATTAGTCTTAGTGTGCGTGATTCCGAGGACGGAATCATTTCTAAGGTGGGTAGAATGTAACAGCCGCTTTCCGACCGTTCGTATTTTCTGCGTGCACGTGCTCTGTCGTGCACGGGCTTTATTTGATTATTTCTGGATTCCGAACTTAACGATGTGACGTGCCGTTGCGATCGTTTTGGGGCGTTGGATTTTATTGTAATTTTTGGGAACGACGTTTCACGGCTTGTTTTCGCGCGAAACGACTTTGAATGATAGGGACGTTTTAATCATCTGACTCGAAACGCCGTTACCAATTTTACGTAAATTTTTGGTAGGTGTTACGCAGGATCAGGCTCCGTAGATCTGTGCGTCTCTTCTCCACGATCGCCCCGGTATTTTCGGATTATTTTTCCGACGCCCGGTTTGAGAGTTATCGCCCGGATAAATCTGGACCGTTGATTTGCCCTGATCAATTTCGAAATTCAAATTTGTTAGCCAAATCTGGCTAAATCACTTTTAAAATCGTTTTAAAACTTCCCTAATCTGTTTCTCTAACCTCCCCTAGACTTACCCCAAAATTACACCCACTACCTCTTTGAGCTCTGCACTTTTGGCTAAAACCCTAGATGTTGTATAGCAAATTTTTTTATCATTATTTATAACCCAAATCACTAACCCTAAGTGAACCCTAACCCTAAAATTCTACACAGCCACCGTTTCCCCCCAAAAAAACACAGAAACCCCCAAATCCCCCTCCCGATTTCTCCCTCTCCAACTACCTCCGATCGCCGGCGGCCACTCCCTCAGCACGGCGATCGCCCCCTCAGTGCCGCCTCCCTCATCCCCATTTCTGATCGCCCCCAAGCCATCGCGCCTCCCCGCGAGGCGCCGCCACCGCTCGACGTCACACAGGCAACTCCCCGAGCTCCGATTTCACCTCCTCCTTCACGCTCACGGCGAACGTCGCCGCCGCAGCTCTCACCGGCGACTCCGATCGCCCGATCCCTGCTCTCGACCACTGCGCCGCCCTCTACGACAGCAGCGCCGGCCGCCGCCCCCTCGCCTACGTTCCGATCTGTCGCCGCCCTCCCTCGCGCTGCCTCCTCCGGCGCTCTCGGCAGTGTTCCCACCTCACAGACCGACCCCCAAGCACCTGGCACCGCCGTTCGCCGTCGGCGATCTTCGATCGCCGCCTCCTCTGGCGCTCAACCCCGCACGACGTCGCTCCGGCGTCTCCGATCCCGAGGCCGCCACCGTTATCCGACGCACCCGCGAACTACGGCACCGCCTTAGTCCTCTCTCCGCTGCCGCCACCTTCGATCGCTGCGCCACGCCGTCCTCAGTCGAGTGCCATCGCACCTCCGCGTCACTGTGCCTCCCCTCGCTCTCGGCCGCCTGCTGCGCAACCCCGCGCATAGCCCCGTGGTCCCCTCGCGCCGTCGCAACCTCCGCCTTCACCGCCGCTGCGCCCCTCGCCACGCAGCCAAGCGCACACCGCCGTGCAGATCTCCCCTCAGCTGTGATCCGGCCTAGCCCCAGGCCAGTGACAACCCATCGATAGCTCATAAGACGAGAAACCCCTTCGACAGTCCCCGGTTGTGTTCTAGCGACGTCGTTTTGACGTTCCACTTCCTGGGCTCGCTGTTTAGTCCCGAGGACTGAGTTCCTTCTTGCGTGCTGTTCAGTGGTCTCTTGGCGCCGCTAACCCGCTTGCGGACCGCTATCGGGCCCGCTTTTTGCTGTTCACCATCCCGGCTTACCTTCCGCCCTTCCAATCCGGTACCAGAGTGCTCCCGGCTACGCTACCCGTAGCCGAGACGCCACGCGACGACGTCCCGTAGCGACACCTCGGCTGCGCTACCCGCAGCCGCTACGATCCTGAGACGATTCCGAGACGACCTCCACTGCGCTACCCGCAGTCGGGGACACGAGCACCGCCACCGTTTTCAGACTCGACGCCAGATTAAATGCGTGTTCCTCACACCAGGTTGGTCCCTCTAACTCGTAGCGAAACCCACACCGTAGCAAACTGAACCCTAACTAAAATCGGACAACTGTAACTAAATTTATCTTCTGCGCCTTTAAAACGTTGTGAAACAGTAGATTCGACGACTGGACTTTTGAACTGTGCACATAGGATAGAATCGTCGAATAGGACTGAACATCAAAATTGTGACATTGACAATTAGGGTAGTCCCGACAACCTAGATATGAACCTAAATAGGATTTACTGAAAACGCGACCTGACATCGTCGCCGTGACACTATTTCAGACGGACTACCGCGGACGCGACGACTGGACGAGACGCTCCGGACGGACGACGCACTCGCCATTCCAGGCAAGTGTACTCACTTGCGTTTTTGACCGTGCTTTGGTCTTAGATTGCTAGAACTGTTAGACTGTGAATGTATAGAACCGGACGTGAAATGATAGCGTCCGGGACGACTCCTGACGGCTCAGACTTGACGACGAAGTCTGAGCCTGACAACAACAACTTTTGATATTGTAGGGCTATCATGTGTGTGCATGTGTGTGGACACCCTAGAATAACCCTTCCTGTCTTGTCACGTCCCGTCCCGTCTTGCACAGCCCGCTGGGCAATAGGGCACCCTTCGGGTGATCCCTTGTACAGATTCACAGCCTGCGGGCAATAGGGCACTCTCCAAGTTGAGAGAGTGATCCCTTGTACTGATACACAGCCCGAGGGCAATAGGGCACTCTCCAAGCTAGAGAGAGTGATCCCTTGTACGGATTCTCAGCCTGCGGGCAATAGGGCACTCGCCAAGCTAGAGCGAGTGATCCCTTGTACTGGTGTCATGTCATGTCTTGTCTTGGGGTTTGGGGTTGGGTTGAGCGTGCGCACGGCAAGAGGTTCTGATCCCCCTCGAACCGTAAGGCGTGAACCCTTTCGTGTCTCACTTGTCTTGTCCTGCCTTGTTTCCGTCACGTCCCGTCTTGTCTTGACACCTGTAGGTTAGTCCCGTAGTTGGTAGCACACGCTACAACTACTACTTGTTGCGCTTTACTTTCCTGCTGCGTTACTTCCTGTCGTGTTACTCTGTTATAACCACAGCATGCTAATCAACCAGTAAACCGTTGTTTAAAGTTCGGTGCACTTGCAGTAAAGTCTAACCCTTCTTGTAGACTTTACCCGACGTACAGTTCCTTTTTCTTGGGCGCTGTACGTCAGGTGTTCAGCCAGAGTTCGTGGACTAGGCAGACTCACTGGAGTACGAGGAGCCGAGGACGCCGACCCAGAGCACGTGCCTGACATGGACCAGACCTTGAGGTCTTTTCAGTCGTCACATTCAGAGGTTACTGCTTTTAGTTGCTTTTAGTTAGGCTGTTGCCATGCTTAGGCTTTCTTTTTTTTAGACTTTGTACTTGTTGGATAACACATCTCTAATTTAATGAATGCAATATCTTTTCCCTACTTTTGTTGTTTCGAACTATAAAAATGCAAGAACCTGAAAATCTTTTAAAATGGTACTTCTACAGACGCTTATTGGGTCCGAGCTTCTCACGCTCTGGCCTAAGCGGGCCTCGTCACGTTTCGCTTCCGTCCGTTTTGGGAAGCGGGGCGTGACACATTTCAAAAACATTTCCTAGGAAACCTACTACAATTAGTATATGGGTTCCTAAGGATTCATGTTTAAATGATAGAAATAGCTATATCTCCAATTATATACATAATATTGTTCATTCTAGTAATTACATTAGAAAGCCAAATTCCACTTGGGTTTGGCTTCCTAAAATCTAATCCCAAGGACCCTCAAACAAAGGGTACCAATACTTAATGTTTTATTTTTCAGGTACCTAAGAAAGAAAGATGGATTTTGGACAGTGGATGTTCAAAACATATGACATGAAATGTCAACTTGCTTTCAAGCATTAAATATAAAGATGGAGGCACAGTCACCTTTGGTGACAACAAGAAAGGAAAAATCATAGGCACTGGAACAGTTGGTAATACAAATCAGCCTATCATTGAGAATGTTCATCTGGTTGACGGTTTGAAACACAACTTACTTTCCATTAGTCAATTATGTGATAAAAATTACAAAATAGTTTTTGAACAAAATGATTGCATAATTTATGATTCTGTTATGTCATCTATCTTAGTTCTTGGTAAGCGTAAGAATAACATATATATCTTATGCATGTCTGTTACCACTCATAATCATTGTTTAATGATTACATCAGATGATACTCTTTTATGTCATAAACGTTTTGGACACACTAATTTCAAAAACCTAGCAAGTATTTCAAAACACAAGTTAGTTAATGGAATGCCAAATATTTCTTTCAAATACAATCATTTTTGTGATGCTTGTCAACAAGGAAAAATGCATAAATCTTCTTTTAAATCAAAAGACGTTATCTCAACAAAGAGACCATTAGAACTCATACACCTAGATTTATTTGGTCCTTCAAGAGTAGCTTCTTTGAATAAAAGTAGATATGCATTTATCATTGTTGATGATTATTCTAAATACACTTGGGTTATATTTTTGCAAAACAAAAATGATGCTTTTGAAGAATTTTCAGTATTTTGTAAAAAGATACAAAAGATCAAATCCTCTAACATTATCACTATTCGTAGTGATCATGGGGGAGAATTTGAAAATGAATCTTTTACCAAGTTTTTGTAATGAAAATGGCATTACTCACAATTTTTCTTTTCCTCGTGCACCTCCTCAGAATGGAGTAGTAGAAAGGAAAAATAGAACTTTACAAGAATGTGCAAGAACAATGCTGTGTGATAGTAAATTACCAAAATACTTTTGGGCAGAAGCTGTCGCAATGCTTGTTGCATTATGAATAAAGTTCTTATTAGGCCATTACTTAATAAAACTTGTTTTGATATATTCTTTAATCGTATTCCTCGTGTATCATATTTTAAAGTATTTGGATGTAAATGTTTCATTCTAAATACTAAAGATGCACTTGACAAATTTGATTCTAAATCTGATGAAGGTATTTTTGTTGGATACTCAACACGTAGCAAAGCCTACAGAGTATATAACAAAAGAACTTCAACAGTTGAAGAATCACTTCATGTCACATTTGATGAGAATCCCTCATCTAATTCTCCCATCATTGATAATGAAGAGAATATATTACCTCTTTCTAATTCTTTAGATAATATGAAACTTGATGAAATTGATGCTACTAAACATTTTGTTGAGTCTATTTCAGATAATGCAGATCTTCCTAAGGCATTTGCACAAGTTCCAAATCATCCATCAGAATTAATCATTGGAGATATTACAGATGGAGTGAGAACTCGTCGCCAAATAGAGCAAATGGCACCTTATGCATTTCTTTCAACCATTGAACCAAAGAACATCAAAGATGCATGTGAAGACAGTTCATGGATTATGGCTATGCAGGAAGAACTTAACCAATTTCAACGGAATGATGTTTGGGAATTAGTTCCCAGACCATCAGATCATTCAATTATTGGTACCAAGTGGGTATTCAAAAATAAATTGGATGAATCTGGTCAGGTAATTAGAAACAAGGCACGATTGGTTGCACAAGGTTATAATCAAGAAGAAGGTATTGATTATGATGAAACCTATGCACCAGTTGCACGTCTTGAATCTATTAGAATGTTATTATCATTCGCATGTTTTAAAGATTTTAAACTTTTTCAAATGGATGTGAAAAGTGCTTTTCTAAATGGTTTTCTTAAAGAAGAAGTTTATGTAGAACAACATCCTGGTTTTATTCATGAAAATTTTGAAAATCATGTTTTCAAATTGAAAAAGGCTTTATATGGTCTCAAACAAGCACCTCGTGCTTGGTATGAAAGACTTAAAAGCTATCTTTTAAATTCAGGATATTCTATTTGTAAAATAGATTCTACTTTATTTATTAAAAACATAAATTCTGACATTATCATTATTCAAATATACGTTGATGATATTATTTTTGGTTCTACTAACGAATCTCTTTGTCAAGATTTCTCTAAAATTATGCAGAAAGAATTTGAGATGAGTCACATGGGTGAACTCAATTACTTCCTCGGTCTTCAAATCAAACAAATGAAGGAAGGAATATTCATCCACCAAAGCAAGTATTCTAAAGAACTCATCAAGCGTTTTGGATTAGAAAGTTCTGCAGAAAAACACACTCCAATGAGTACATCTACTTCCCTCGACAAAGATTTAAATGGTAAGAGTGTTGATCAACGTCTTTATAGAGGTATAATTGGCTCTCTACTTTATTTAACTGCAAGTAGACCAGACATTATGTTTTCAGTATGTTTATGTGCACGATTTCAGGCAGATCCTAAAGTTTCACATTTAACTGCCGTAAAACAGATTATTAGATATGTTAAGTATACTTCTGATTTTGGTTTATTTTATCCTAAAACAAACACGTTCGATTTATTATCATATAGTGATGCAGATTTTGCTGGTTGCAAATCAGACCGTAAAAGTACTAGTGGTACATGTCACTTTTTAGGACATGCGTTAGTCTCCTGGTTTAGCAAAAAGCAAAACTCTGTTTCATTATCTACAACCGAGGCAGAATATATTGCCGCCGGTTTAGCATGTGCTTAAATTTTATGGATGAAACAAACTATTTCAGACTATGGTATTAATTGTTCCACATGTCCTATAATGTGTGATAATACCAGTGCTATTAATTTATCTAAAAATCCTGTGCATCATTCACGTACAAAACATATTGATGTACGTCATCATTTTTTAGATGATCATGTTCAGAAAGGAGACATTGTTTTAAAATTTATTTCTACTGAACATCAAGTTGCCGATATTTTAACTAAGCCTTTGAAGGAAGAATCTTTCATTAAGCTTAGAAGAAATCTGGGTATTATTAGTGAATCAGAATTTGATTTCTAAATATATTTATTTATTTTTGATTTTTATAAATTTTTCTATAATTTTCTGACTTCTATTTTTTTAGCATTCTACGAAATTTTGTAGCATGCCAATTTTACAAATTTTTTCACTCTTCTCCATATTTTGCCTGATTTGACCCCTGGTTTTCAGATTTTTTATATACAACTTCTCCTATATTTATCAAATATTTATTCTCAAAATCCAATCTAGTATCAAAATTCTTACCCGTTATCTTCTATTTTGTCTCTATCCTTGCTTACTGTTGATCTTGTTGATCTTTTTCCTGCCACATGGATACTTCTCTTTTGTCTTTCCCAATATCCTCTGCTTTTCACGTTGGACAAAGCACTGACATTCGTTTTCGTCTTAGAACTTTCCCTTGCATTTTCCAACAACTATACTTTAGTCTCTCTGTTGCCTTGAACTCAGATTTCACAAGAAGACAATTTTTTTTCTCTTCTGACACTTTCCAAGGACAAATAAGAAGTCACATGGCACTTTCCTATTTATTCTCTTTCACCAACCACCACTTCCTCCCGTTGGAAATACTCACATCCTTATTTTTTATTTATTTTTATTATTTTCCTTCACCAAACTGATTCCATTCGGCCTCCTCTTGTCTTGGAACTCTAACTCCTTCTTCATAACACTTAATGGTTCTTTCTATCTCTTTCACTTGGTTGCCTTTCATTGGTCCAAGCCACCAACCCGTTCTCTCCTTATCTATTCGGCCTGATATTTACGGCATAGCTTGGGGCACTCACCATTATTTAATATTTTTTAACAAAAACAAGAGCACTCTCTGACATGGCTTTATTTCGGCCTCTATTGTCAATATAAGTTATTAAATTCTGTGTATTGTCATTTCACCTCTCAACCACTCCTATCCATTTAATTTCGGCCTGACAATTGTCTAGGAATTCCCTTTTGACCTCTTATTTTGGCCTGCTATCCTCTTATCTCCTCCTCTTAGCCTTAAGATTTCTTTCACTCCTATTTTATTATTTCTTCTTCCAAAATTTCACCTACCCAATTAAACTCGGCCTGCCATGCATTACTTTTCTTCCTTCCCAATGCGCCTAGGGTCTCTACACAATATTTTTTAAATTTTATTTTATTTTTAAAAAAACAAATCTCCTCTTAACTGTTTCCTCTTCTTATCTTATTTTTTTAAATATATATGGTTCTATCTCCAAACGAATCTTTTTGTTTTGAAACCAACGGGTACGCGCTTCATACAACCAGCGCTTACTCTTCTTCTTCCCGTCTGTTCAGTTTTTTTTGTATTTTGAACATTTCAGTTGTTCAAACTTCTTTCAGTTTTTAGCAACTGCTCCCGCTTCCTATCATGGCAACCGAACGGTTTTCTTTTCTCTATATTTATTTCATCTCCCTTCTCCTTTTTCTTTCACATTCTCTGTTTCTCTTTCTTCCTTCTCTATCATTTCTTCTCTCCGATTCCCCATGGCCGTCCCAACCTTTCCTTCCGCTACCGACCGTTTTCGATCGGAAGCCGCCAAAGATCGCTATCTTGGCTTCGAATCAACCTGCTTTCATCCAGAACGATACCTGGACTATGGCACGCCAACTATGCTGCATGTCAAGCAACTCCTCACAGTGGTCGGACTTCATCAGATTTGGTCGATCGCGAACAAAGTCCCATATTATCCCACTCTTGTGCGGGAGTTTTATGCCAACATCGAGACTACTGTTCACCGTGGCCAGAAGTTCTTCTCAATAATGGTTTGGGGCGTCTGTTTTATAGTTGATAGCAACAAACTTGCCGCAATTATCAACCAGCCTGCCGAGAATCTTGGTCTCCTTTCATTTGCTATGAATGATGCCGTTATCCTCTCTCGCCTCGCCCCAAAAATGACCCCCCATATGTCTGCGGCCAAGCTTCGACCTGAGGCTCGCATCATTCACAAAATCATCGTTCACAATTTGATGCTAAAGGCCGGCTCTGTGAACTACTTGAGTAACGCTTATCTACATTGCCTCTATGCCATTATGGGCGGTTTTCCTATTCACTGGGGGCACTTGTTTCTTCGCACTCTCATGAAGCCGGTTACCACTCACTTTTACTTGCCGTGTCTCATCACGCTGATCCTTCGAGCGTTTGGTGTTCCAACCGATGGTGAACTTCTGCTTCAGCATGATGTTCATATTGATGAGAACATTCTCCAAAGCATGGGACTTCCCGGTGATGCTTCTTCCTCATCCGACGACGACGACGATGACGACAACAACGCAGCTTCCGATGATGACTCTTCGCACCCTCCTGCTCCGGCTGCTCCCTCTCGCGGCAAAGCCTCTTTTCCAGGCTCTTCCCTATCCCGCTGCGGCAAGAAGGTTCACGCCTCTAAGGATGGTGTTAGTCCTTCTCGCGAGACAAATGCTGTTCTACTTCATCGTCTGTCTACCCAAGTCGCTGACGGCTTCACTGGAATTCAGATCCAAATGAGTAAATATGACGAAGTCCTCCGCCATCACTCTACCGTCCTCGAACAAATACAAGTTAAACAATCTTCCCTTCGCTCTTCCCTGGAATCCGAGAATATCCTCCCTTCCCGTCGCACCGGCACCCGTCGTTCCTCCCCTGGCTCCTCGTCCTATCATCCTCATTGATTTCACTGTTTCGTTTTGTCGCATCATATCCCTGCCTGCTTTGTTGCTCTATGATCCTTTGCATTTCGGTTCTCTTTGACTCACTTCTGCCTTTGCCTTGACGTCGTTGTTTGGTTTCTCGGTTGCTTTCACTCTGCTCCTTGTTGGTTATGTCGCTGGTTCTGTATTAATCTTGGTTGCTTCGTATGTTGGTTATTTTAGTTCTAGGTTTATCATGGCTGTTTTATGTACTCGGCATTATGTGTATGTTGGTCTCTCGGCTGTTTTAGTAATATATAATGGTTATTTCGTGTACTTCGTCTCTCTGATCACTGTTTACATAAATGTTAGTTCTTTTTTTCTGTGCTCTTATTAATACTCTGTCTCTGTTTTTTTTTTCCAATTTCCTCAGTTTTCTCATTTGGCCTTCTACGAAAAATCGTAGCTTGCCAATTTATCTTTTCCACTTTTTGTGGATGACAAAGGGGAAGAAATATGCATATATTCAGGGGGAGTCTATATGAATATACTCAGGGGGAGTAACATCAGTAACATCACATCAGTAACATCTGTAAACTTCACATTACATCATGTTAATAATCTCATTAAAACTTTTTACAAACATGATTAATTCACATTTTATACTTCATTATTTGTCATCATCAAAAAGGGGGAGAATGTTGGAACTTGGTATTTTCCATCCTCTCTTCCATAAGGTTTTGATGTGACAAATACATATATTTCATGTTACTAACTCTATCTATGCAGATGTACAGCTACAACGCAAATTCATTTACATCACTCATATGATCAAAGTACAAGGAGACTCTGCAAAAACAGCCTTGCTACTTAAGACTACGTGTGAAACACGTATCTACGGAATGATGTAATTTTTACTTTTCAGATAGCTTCAGGGCCTTGGTTATATCATATCATATATCCCTAAAGCTCAAATCTACATCATCTCCTAACTCATTTGATCCTAAGTAAAAATTCGTATTAGCCTACTAGGATTTTTCCTAGCTTACCAAAACAACTATATTTTGACTTGATACTTTCAGACAAGAATCTATCCGTTGTATAGTCCACGTCACCAAAATTTTGTGACCGTTTGTTACCGTTTCAAAATTAGCAGGCTACGAATTTTCCTAGCCTGCCAAAATGCTTTTTGGACTGAAATTTTCCAGAACAGTTTCTGACCGTTCTCCAACGTTCCTTTCAGTTTCTGAACGTTGTGCAACGTCTCTTTTAGAGCCGTTCACAACCGTTTCTAAAACCTATAAAAGGAGGGGTACCCCCTCCCATTTTCCACAGACTTTCCTTCTCTAAAATTCTGATTTTGTTGAAAGCAATCCATTAAGTTTCTTAAGCAATTCAGCCACTAGTTGTTCTTTTCTTATTTGTAAGAAGAAATCATTAGATTTCTTTCTTCGTTTAAGAACGGAAGAACTTGGATTTTCAACATCATTTTGGAAAGTTGTTTGTGTTCATAATTGCAAGAAGAAATCAATAGATCTCTCTCTTCTTTTATGAACCAGAGAACTTCAAGTGTTGCTCTTCATTACATATCTTTTACATCTTGATGTTCTTCTTCTAAACACCATCCTTGAATTCATTCTCTGAATTTTTTATACCAAGGCTATAGGTGTTTTTCTATTTCTTATTTAACAGGTTTGAATCTCTGTTTAGAGATTGTACAAAGTTTGGGACACGGGGAGTGTCGCCATTTTTGTAAGTTCGTGCTTGCGGGGCAAGTGATTATAGTGGATTAAAAATCTCTACGGGGAGTAGAGGACTGGAGTAGGATCAAAAGGATCCGAACCAGGATAAATCTCTGTGTTTGCGATTGGTTTAATTTTCAGCACTTGCCATTTTATTTCTGTGCCATCTTTGCAAATATTAGTAACGTTTTATTTGCAACATTTTTATTATATACACTATTCACCCCCTCTAGTGTATTGATCCATACAGGTTAAAATTACATTTGGTATCGGGTGTGCGGGAGCGACCAGTTCAGGCTTTGTTGTTGTTGTCACGCTCATCGGTGACAAATTCATAGACATGAATCACAGATTATTGAACGGTATCGTATTTGTTGCACAGTTTTGGTTTAACATAGGTACGCGCACCCGTGGTATGAGATGGACTCTTGGTTGCTTACTGTACTTCGCTTTATAAGTCACGATCTAGGTTCGGCACAGTTATACCCTCGTAACCTTGTCATCTTTAATAATGTTTCTTTTAATTGCTGATAAATTGTGAAAGTCGTAAATATGCAAAGTTACATTTCTGCTCTATTTTCCATACCATCATAGTATGCTCTTTTACTTCTAGTCTCTGCTAGTTTGCCATGCTTATATATTGTTTTGAATTCCATGCTAGAGATACTTTGAGTTACGTCTGATCCTGACGACCCTTCTTTTTGTGGTGGACCCGCTAGATATTTCACAGGTTGAAGAAGTGACACCTGAGTTGGCAAACGCTGAACTTTCAGTTGAGTTTGACCAGGAGGACGCTGGTTATCAAGTGTGAGTATGAGAGTGTTTTGTTATTTTATGCCTTTTTAAGTTTCAGAGTGTGGCTTGGTGTGGTTTTGTATTTGGATTGTATTTCCTTTTCTGTATGATGCTGGTTTGTAATAAGGTTGTATTTCATTTTCATGTATGAGTGTTTTCGCATATTTCTGCCATAGAGTCTGTATTGACTTCATTGGTGCCTAGCAGGACTTGTGCATGTTTCAAATAGTAACGGGCCCCGGGAGTGGGTCGTTACAAGTTTGGTGGCACATGCAGGTCTCCGCGCTAAATACCACATGAACAATACAGGAAGTTCAGAATGTACCGTATAAAATACTCAATGTAACTAATCAAACATTATGAAACGCATGTAAGCAATGGAAAGGAACACTTCAGGAAGTAAGGACTGTGTTTTTGGATCCAGGACCAATCGCCTGAATAAGGGACCCAACCAGAATGATGCTGGTAGTGGGCCAACAACGGTCCAGACACGACAGGACTCCCAACTGCACCATTGACTGCAGAAGATTTCATGCAGGGTATTTTTGCCCTTCAGGAGCAGCTGGGACATGCTTTTCTTAGAGAGCTAAAAGCTGACCAGAGTGCTTACCACTTTCGAGCGATGAGACTGAAGACTTTCGCAGGGACTGAGAACCATCTCCAAGTGAAGGAATGGCTCAGGAGCATCACTGATGATCTGAGGGCATCTCAGATTCGAGAAGAAGCATGTGTGACTACCGCCAAGAGGCAACTGACTGATGGTGCTCGAGACTAGTGGCAGGCGGTAGAAGACCACTTGGGATTGCCGATTATGTGGGATGTCTTCACTAGTACCTTCAACGCCTAGTACTTTCCGCCACAGGCAAAGATCATGACGAGGAAGAAGTTTTTCAACCTAAAGCATGGCTCGATGATTGTAGACCAGTATGATGCTGAGTTTTCCAGACTCAGCAGGTTTGCCCTGGGATGGTTGCAGATGCATTAACTAGAGCCCAGCATTCCCAGCAGTGGCTCAACATTGAGATCCGGAGGAAGTTGGTCACTGCTGGTCCGACCATGCATGCTGCAGTTCTGACCATTGCTCGTAACCATGAGATGGTCGAAAAAGAAGCAGAGGAAGAGCTTATACTGTCAGCTTCTATGAGGCCCCTGTCGACCCATACTGGGCCAAGCAGACGGCCACAGATGCACCACCATATTCATCAGACTCAATTTAAGAAGTCAGGACAACAGCAGCAGGCCCAACCGGCCTGCCACTATTATGGGAAGCCTGGACACTTTAAGTCTGAGTGTCACGCCCCACTTCCCATTCTACTGGGAACGAGGACACGAGCGGGTTTATGGTGTGCTTAAAACAAGGAGGAGTACTTTTTTCTTTTTAAAATCTTTTCTTTTTCTTTTTTTCCTCCTTGGCTTAAACACACTAAGCGTCTGTGTAGAAATTGCAGATCCTTGCATGCAAATTTAAGAAGCAGTCAAACAACATTATTACATATCCAGCGTACAATAATTTAGATACATCTTGGGCCTAGCATGGCCAATACAAACAAAGTACACAAATTACATTTATATCCAATATAAAGGAGCAGTTGCGAAGGTGAACGTCTAATCTTCCACAGGTATGTACTACACGTAGTCTTTGAGCACTGGCTCGACTCCTGTAGCAACGTCTTCAGCAAACTCACTATCGATACCTGACGAACATTTCATAAAACAACAAAGTGAAATGTCCGTCAGCGAGGTTTACTCGGAAAAATTATCTCAAAACTAAAATGTTGGGCATTTTAAATTAAACAAAGCTGAAAAGACAATTGATAAGTTCAATAGGAAAGAGCTATGACAGTTTAAGTATTCCCAGCAAATGCAACCTGCAGCAATTTCATTATTCAATAACAATTTGCAACACTATCAACAACCTATGAAAATTTAGCATTTGATGGCAAAACTGTAGTAACCTGTAGAAAAAGAGGTTAGAACAATATTCAATAGCCAGCCTATTCTAGTGATAAGTCCATGTCCAAGAGTACAAGAGATGACTAACATGCGCCCTGCATCGGGAACAAATCCAAGGCGGTTCCCACCGTCCCTATATGGCGACGGTCAAGGATCTAACCCCCGTAATGTGTTGGAGGTAATTTAGTATCGGTGCATTCAGCCACTCCGTAACACTTGTGATCATAGACTACCCCAATCCCACGGTCAAGTCAAGTGTCGGGTCAAGAGGACGTGTACTATCTATTTATTGTTGAAGTTCCCTCTTCCATTTATATTAAAGTTCCATCTTCCCTTTATCATTGTTGAATTTCCATCTTCCATTCATTATTGTTGAAGTTCCATCTTCCATTTAGTCAATTCAGTCTTGATGTTTCAATAGTTTGTACAATAGTCTTGCAAAAGTTCACGACTTCACGACTCGATTTAACAATTAAACGAAAACGTAAACATTACTTAATAGATAAGAGAATGAGCAATAAATGATTTTAACTAAGCAAATGAGTTTAAATTAGCTTGAAATATTTTTCTAAGGCTAGTAGCTAGTTTTCAAGATTGTTAAATAAATATTAAGCATTTTAAACAATTTAAAAGAGCCAAAAACTAATTTTAAATCAAGAAATCATTTTAAAGACATATGTTCAAAGAATTGTTTAGAGCAAACCGTACATCAGAATTCTTTAAACAGGGGTCAAAACGATTGTATTAACTAGTACTACAACATATATTTTTCTCGTACGTCAGTGTATGTGAAAATCTCAAGATACGAATTTTAAAAGGAATTTAGCTTATTTAAGTTTTGCCTTTGAAAAATCACTGTGGGAGATATACTTGCCTTTTGGCGATGAAACTAGTGTCAATGAGTCCGTTTCGTCGTTTCTGATTTTCTGGGATTGGTCTCATATTTTTCTGAGGTCTGTACGATATAATATGAATTAAATCCAATAATATCATTTTATAAATATACGTAAATACGTATTCATATACGTATTAAATACGTTTTATACCGTATCTCCTTCTCTTCATTTCTTTACATTAGGAAGCTGGGTCTCTCGTTTGTTGAAGACGTCGGCGAGGGTGCACGGCAAGGCGGCGACGTGCTACGACAGAGGCAGCGTCGGCGGTCGACGGTGGCAGAAGCTTCGGGCGAGCGGTTGTACGTCGGAGGAGGGAGCGTACGGTGAGTGAAGGCGGGTGATATGGAGGTCAGAGCAGGGATGTAACGGCATGAATCCGTAACTACACGTATTTCGATGTATATGTATACATATCATATATTATATCGTGTATACATATAGTTATGATATACTCTTAGATTATAGGTAACATGCTGTTAGTATTAAGTTATATTGATAATAAAAAAATAAAAAAAATGTAAGAACAAGCTTCCCACGTTTTCACGTGGGAGCAAATTTTCCTAACCCCTGCCAACCTCTTGATGAGGTTTGACTAATAACACACAAATTAATGCCCTATTCTAAGATTCCTCCCCGCAATCACAATTAATACTTTTTTAAGTCAAACCCCAACTAACATATTAATTAGCTCTCCCCTTCGTTTCTAATACCCAGCAACCCATAGGCCCAACTCTTATCACATTTTTAATTCACCACAAACAGGTTCATTCCTCCCTTAACACTCTTAATCATCATTTAATACTCTGTCCTTATAAAAATTTATGTTATATATTTCCCCTAACCCAAGGCAGTAAACCATGCATTCCACGTTCTCTTCCCTCTCCACGTGCTCCTCCCTCAACTCGCCGTCACCGCCCAAATCCCCACCTGACATCCGCACCCCGCCTAAGCCTCGCCTGAGACCCGCCCTCCGACTGCTGCACACGCCTCCACCTGATGTGCTGTGTGCCATGCACCGCTGCCCCCTGCGCCTGCCTGCTACCGCCCAACCCTAGCTCCCCCTCCGCCGCATCGCCCCTCGCGGCCGCTCTGCCCGTCGATCCGCCCTGACCTCCACCACCGTACGCCGCTCCTCTGCCCCTGCCGCGTCACCTTGCCATGCCGAACTCTTCGATCTCCCCCTCCTCTGCAAACGAAAGAAACAAAGTTACAAAACAGAGAGAAAAATATGAAGAGTCAGAAGCAGATTTCAGAAGAGAGAGATGTAAGATTAAAAAGTGGATTTTTTTAATAGTTATATGGTTTTTAATAGTTTAATAGTTATGAGCATATTGTGACATCCTCAATTATTAGTTTATTATAATCGTGCCTCACATAATTAGCTTAAATAATTAAGTCTATTAATACATATTACTGGACAAAGCTGCCAATAAACATTCATATAGTGGGTGATCACAATATGTTAGTAAATGTTAGTACGTACAGTTAATACTTTACTTTATTAGTTAAGTATATCATGTATACATATATTAATTAAGTTATATATTATACCTTAGTGAATGCTAGAACGTACTGTTTACTTTATTTGTCAAGGTTTAAAAAATGGTAAGCTTTATATGTATACATCACCAAAATCACCAAAATCAGGCAAGTGTGCATTTCCTCCATGTTTTAGATACCGTTTCAGTTAATGTGACACCAACTTCATGTGTTTAGTTGTTGTGTATTACAAGATAAAAACTTGCGTGTGTGCGTGTGGACATTTTAGTTAGTAACTGATGTTGCTTGGTACATTGCAAACATTCTTGGAGATGTATGGATATTTTGAACTGTTTGATACTCATAGATATTGCATGCCGTTGGCTTATAGTTATTGCATGCCAAGATTTGGCTATTTGTGCGGGCCTGTTTGGCTAGTCTGGCTCGTGTTCAAGTATATAACCTTTGATGGCCGGTTTGGCTGATTCTGGCTCGTGGTCCAGAAAGTACATGTGGGTGGGGTTGGGTTCGCGGGCACTAGTCGGAAGTAAACGGGTCACCTTCGGGGGCACTTGAAGGTAGATTCACTTGCTTGCCGACTAACGACGTGATCCTTAGTGCACTAAATGGAATACACTCTTGAACATCGTGAAAATGCTATATTGAACATGTTAACTTATAGAACTGATGTCGTTTACTTTCTAATAGAACTGCCATGTTTTATTAAAAATAGAACCGCCATGCTAGTATAATTTTATAATTGTTGTTACTGCTTTCTTTTATAATAAAATTGCTATGCTAATATAAAATCTGTTTTACTGCTTAAAATCTGCAATTGCTCATTATTCATAATTTACTTTAACTTCCATGCAAACTATTTCGAAAACCTTGCCAAGGGTCCTATTCATAGTTATTACTTGCCAAGGACCCTTGCTGACATACATCTCAATGTTATTTGAAATGTATATCAGGTCACGAGATAGCGTACTTTGAGGACGAGTTGTTTAACCAGTCTGATCCATTAGACCAGGATTTCTGCTGATCCTGAAGTCCTCCCTACCAAGAACTAGTTGCTGAGTTTCACCGCTACTGTTTATTTCATTTCGTTCACAGCTGTTTGTAGGGTGTGTACCCATTTATCTTTGTAAAACTTTGTCGTTGTAGGCCATGCTTGGGGCCCTTATTATTATTGTGTAGTCTATCTGGATGTTGGCTTTTAAATTCATAGTATCTCTGTTGCTCTGAATTGCATGCAAGTTCCTCCGAAAGGTGTTATTCACAGACGCTTATTGGGCTCGAGCTTCACCGCTCTAGCCCATGCGGACCCGCTGGCGTCCTCGCTCCCAAGTATTATAGGAAGCGGAGTGTGACAAGTTTTTGTGGTGGCCCATGTAGGTCATGCATTAAGCGAAACTTCAGGATAATAGAAATACTATTAATAGCCAGAAACGTCTAGATTTATCTTGTACACAAAATTTAACTGAGTTTCTTGTCTCAGCATGGTAAGAGGACACAACACCAGGAATGGGAATGGGAATGGAAATGAAGCTAACGGAGATGCCGCCATTAATGAACTCCTAAGAGTCATGAGGGGGATGTTGGAGATCCAGCATCAGCGGATTCAGCAGGGACATCAACCTGCTCAGATTGCACTGCCGCCGCCGCCACCCCCTCCATCTGAACCAGGAGTTAGGCAGTTCCATGAGCTGCAACCCAAGAGCTTTAATGGAAAAGAAGGTCCTCTGGATGCCGAAGAATGGGCCCAAGGGACTGAGGACAAGCTGAGTGCTGCTCGAATCCCTCAGGCAAGATGGGTCGATGTCGCGAAGTTCCAATTGACAGATAATGCTAGGAGCTGGTGGCAATTAGAAGAGAGATGCTTAGTCACACCGATCTATTGGGGCATGTTTAAGGAAAGGTCCGATGCCAAGTACTTTACCAAGGTAGCCAAAAGGGAACTTCAACAGCGTTTCTGTAATCTGGTCCAAGGAGATATGACTGTTGATGAGTATGAGGCCGAGTTTGCGATGCAA
The DNA here is from genome assembly GCA_030789695.1 of Scilla litardierei. NCBI lineage: Eukaryota > Viridiplantae > Streptophyta > Magnoliopsida > Asparagales > Asparagaceae > Scilla > Scilla litardierei. The sequence goes on along the minus strand of CM061142.1, from coordinate 648,375,692 downwards.
AGCCGCTTCGCACCACATATGGTCGAGGACCCTGAAGACTGTGCATTTCAGTTTCGCCAAGGCCTGAATCCCAAAATTCAAGCCTCCATGACCTCAACGAAACTAATGACCCTCCAGGATGTTTTGTATGCTGCACGGACCCATGAAGTTGTGGCAAGACTCCCAGCATGATTTCAAGCTGGAGGAAGCAAGAGTCCCATGGAGCCGCCTAGGATGGTGCGAAGAGGAAATTTCCTGTCACACCCCGCTTCCATAATATGGAAGGCGAGACGTGAGGAGGTCCGCTCAGACATGGAGCTGTGAAGCTGCAGTCTGATAAGCGTCTGTAAAAATTTCGAAAAATAACAGGTCCTTGCATTGCGATGAAACAACAACAATAATAAAGCAGATAAAAGAACATCCACCAACAACACCCAATAAATATTACAACATCACAGATTAGTCACAAAAGTACAAGTCTGAACAATAGGCCTAAAGTATGGCCAAACAAAACAAAGAGAGATAGGTGCTACGCACTGAAACCTAACAGCAACTAAGGAAAGGTAACTACTAAGGGGAGACTCCAAACGAGTCTAGGACTGGTCACCAGTGTCCTCGAACTCGGTCTCTGCAGGGACCTCAAACTCAGCGTCCACGAACTGCTCGTCCTCTGCTACCTGCTCTGTCTCAAAGCCTGACATGTGACACCCAAAGAGAAGAGGGCACATGTCAGCAAAAGTCTCCCAAAGAAGGCGGAGGACTTTTGTGCAAGGTACAAATAAAAGTAATGCGACTAGCAGTTCTAACGTGATGATATGATATGGCATTAAAAGAGTGCAACAATTAAATGAATAAAATGATAACAATCAAGCACGTCGTAGCAGGACTACGAAATCACTATTTCACGATTCACGAATCATTAACTTTTCACATTGTGCACAGAGTTTACGCCTTACAGCTGAAGTGACTTTACGGGCACACTTCTACACTGAGTGGTCGCTTAACCCTACCCCTCCACGTGTATCGAGCGTTGGTTTCCCAACAACACTGTGCTCGCTTCTGGATCACGAGCCAGGAAGTGTTTTTCATTTGGCGTAGGGGTGCACCTAGCCTCAATCAATATGTAGGAGTCAGATCCTACTCACTGCAGCTTTTAAAGTAGAGTGTGCTACACATTCATGATAGAGCAATTTGATGCATGAAATGACATGGCAATGAGCAGTTAAAAGTGCGTACCGTTAATTGAAAGTAAACGTGACAGGCAGCATGAAATGATAGCATTATAATGGTGTCGGATCTAGCTTCATTGTCAAGCTAGATCTAGTAAGGGCGTCTAGGCGACTATCATTTCATCGCCTAGTCTCTTTTACGCTACTACACAAATTGGCCTAGAACTTGGCCTAAATAATTACTTGCAAGTACCACTTGCCTGTTTCTGGTGGTATTGGTTGTAGTGGACTTGTCTGGATGGGTACTACGTGTCGGTGTGTCCGGTTCTCTGTTTTGGTTAAACAAAACACCGAATTAGATTTATCGTAAGAAAAGCAAAATATCATGTCGATTTCTAAATTGGGTTCTCTGACTAGGGTGATGCTTATATTGTGTTACCCTAACATGATACACCTTATTTTATTTTATACTAGTATTATTAACCCTAACATCATTAAACAATTAATAGAATGCAGATTAAAATAATACATAACAGTTTAACACTTGGGTCATACTAACAACTAACCGAAAAATTAAACTTCTAATTAACATTATTACACTAATTACTATGCCAAGATAGGGTACAGTTTGCATAAAAACTCCACCTATTACCACCTACTACAACCCTATTATAATACCCATCAAATATATTCTCTCTTACAACTGTCACCTACTCATTTAATTAAAACAAGGGTGACCCTCTAATTCAATACCCTCTGTCAGTCTTTTTTCTCACTCTATTTCTAATAAAAACTGTTAATCTTTAATACCATATTCTTTAATAAACTTCTTTATATCTCTTAGTGCTCTCCTCTGTCACTTTCCCCCTTTCAAATTTATTAAGGCTGCCATTAACTTTATTATTTCAGAACTCAATTCTACCTTCTTTTACTAAAAGGCTGGCAACTATCATATTCTTATGTTCTAAAAGGCTGGCAAGTTGCAAGCTCTCTTTTGTTTTTGTTGAACTAAACATCTCTCAGGCTCTTTCTTTCTTCTACTGTCGTTTTCCTTTCTCCTCTTTTTTTTGTTTTGCAACTTGCAGTCAACGATTTCGCAAAGGATCGAAGGGAGAGGACTTACGCACGTGCGACAGGGAGGAGCTGAGGGGACGGCTGACGGCGGCGCGGGAGCTTCTCCGGCGGCGGTCCGGAATTTGCAAGGGCGATGGCGCACAGGGCGACGGCTCCTTACGGCGGGCAGCGGCTGTTGTCCGGCGACGGCGCGCGCTGTGCAGAGGGGCGGCGGCTTCCGGCGATGGCTGGGGCTGGGAGAGGGGTTCGGCCAAGGGAGAGGGAGGAGGAAGGAGATGAAGAAGAAGGGGTTTGCTTTGTAGAAAAGAGGGATGGGTTTGAATAATCTGAAATTTCTTTCAGATTTTGGGTTTGATTGAGTTTTTGAATCTCAAATCTTAATTTCAGATTTGATTGTTGTGTGTTTGAATCTGTGTCCCAAAACTTCAGATCTGAAGTTCTCTATTTTCTTGATTCAATTTTGGAGATTGGTTGATTGGGTTTGTTTAGGCTGATGACGATTTGGGTGAATGGGTTTGCAGAATAGGTTTAACAGTGGAGGAGACGTCGGGCTTAATAAGATTTGTAGGAGACACCCTATCCCATTTGTCAACCCGATTTAATTAGATTAAGACAGAAGTTATTGCAACTTTGAGACCAAAACGGTAGTAGATGCGTGTTGCTTTGTCTAAACGAAAGGAGAAAGCCAATTCTGACTAAGTGAGGAGAGGGAGTTGATTTCAAAAGGTGATTGTTGTCGTTTAGGTAGGGTGATTCGGGTTGAATATTGCGTATTTAACCCCCTAATTAGTCCTATTTTGTGCTCATATGATGCTTGATTGGTCTCTAATACATTCGTATTTTTAATATCATCATTTATTGGAGAAATTACTTGATTTATGCACAAAACATGAATTTTATTGTGTATTTCTGCATTTTTATATTTTTCATGGCAAGGTCTCGATCTCACGATTCCAACTAATATTTATTTGTATTTTTCTGAGATCTGTGCTAATTACTATGAATTTTTGAATGTAGAATACCAATTAAATGGGGAAATACGCAAATAAATACGAAAATACGGTCGTCGGCAAATCAAGTGCTGACACGTGGCAGCATCAGATCGCCCCGCCTTCATCCTACGGCCGTAATCAAGCGAAGACGCGGCAACATCGTGGCCGTCGATCGCAGATCGAACGGCCACGCTTCGAGAGCAGACGGAGCGGACAGCAGCGCCTTGTGGCGAAATCTCGACCGTCCGTTGATAGATCGACGGTCCATGCGCAAGCAAATCGAAGCGGCGACGTGGCATGATAGCAGCCGTTGGATCACAATCCAACGACCGGAAAAGCGAAGCAACGACGCTCAGGGCGCTCAGCAGAGCGATCATCCGCGTGCCACGTGGCGGGATCTTAGGTGATTGCCGCTGAAATGAACAGCCACGATGGAATCCAATGCGAACTCGGAAACGAAGCGGGCGAGAACCCGTTAACTTGCCACGTGTCGATCTGTGACGTGATCCCGCGGGGATCGACGGTCTGCGTTTGAAGCCGCTCGCGGATCGGGTTGAGGGTGACTACGGATGCGGTTGTGAAACCCATTAAGCACAGTAAACCCGCAATGCTATTATTTAAGCGTATTCTAGGGTTTTTGGGGGTATCCTGGCGTATTTTAGGACTTTTGGAGCGGCTACTGTGCGTATTTCTCCAGGGGAAAATTCTGAAAAATTCCAGAGGCTATTCTTCCTATTCCAAGGGAGTTTTGGGTTCTAAATTGGAGATTTGGTGATATATTCTTGAACTTATACCCCGTATTTGGTGTATTTCATTGTATTTTGGCTACTAAAACGATGTATTTGGCTATGAAATCTGATTTTCCTTGCACCATGCGTGGCTAATCTCCTTGTGCTATGGTTGTGAAGTAATTAGGAATATGTAGTCGCTAAATTTCATGTCTTTAGCCCTATTATCATGTCAAAATTGCTCGTAACATTGATTTCTACAACGTATTTGTTGGGTATTTGCTTATTGTCGATATTGTTTACATCCCATATGGCTAGGCTCTGACAAGGCTAGCCAACTCATGTTCACTAATCTGAACTTATTGTTGCGTTTATCGTTTAATGAAATCAATGTTGCTAGTGATACGTATACGGCTATTTTGACTAGTTTGTATCGATTCATCTTCCGACGCCTTCACGCCTTGACCGGGTGAAGCGTTGAGTTATATGAAAGACATGATATTTCAGCGATTATAAACTCCTAATGAACTCACAACCGTAGCACATCCATCTCATATGTGTTGGTGTTGACGTAGTTAGGGTGTCGTATTCATTGATTTCTATATCTTTTCGCCCCATTTTAATTGTATAATTGCGTGCTTCGTCAATTTCTAGTCATTTATTGTTTGAGTATGTTATACGGAGACGTGTGCATGCTTGAATCGAATCTGATCTTTGCGGACTTATTCGTGATGCGTGTTTATTTTCTTTATGAATTTGACGTTGCACGTGATTAATCCTTTGGCACGTTTTTATACGCTTGATCGCCATACTTTCCGACGTTCTCGTGCCCTAACTGGACGAAACGTTGAGTTATAGAAAAGGTATTGATAATCATTGATTGCACACACCCTAACGAAATCAAACCCAACACATACTCCCCATATTTGTACCTCTACCAAAGTCACCGTAAATACCGTAGGATTTTCTTTTGCTATTTGAAACTCTTGATCCTATATCTTTGTGTTTGATAGGTGGTAGGTTATCATCGTATTATTACTCTTTACAGATTGACGTTCGTAGTTTTGCAGGTCAGTTGTCCCGTGGATTCGATACCTGGACTCACCAGGATATTACTTGTACGATCTCCTGCGCTTGGGAGTAGTTCTCACATCATTTGAGACGAGGCATAAGGGTTAAGGTAAGTACGTAATTAAGTAGATTTAATTAATCATCATTAAAAAGAAAAGTAATTAGTGAAAAGATTTTGTAATTAGTAAATTGTAATTAGCAGAATAATTAAGTTAAATTATTTTAGTTAAAACTTGATGGTAAATATTGACGACACGGTAAAACGAAAACAGTGACGCGCCCGCGTCGATACGTACGGACGAAAAGATAACTCGCTGACTGAAGAAAAATACCGGCACGCACAATCGAAAACTCGCCTAAAAATACTGGCCGTTACATTCTACCCACCTTAGGAAAAATTCCGTCCTCGGAATTCTCATCAACTAAGGAGCAGAAAACAAATATGGATAACTCTCTCGTATCTCATCTTCCCGCTCCCAGGTAGACTCTCCTGGCGAGTCGCGATGCCACATTACCCTGACTAAATCAACAGTCCCATTCCTGAACACTTTCTGACGTCGATCTAGGATCTCCACTAGTTGTTCGTACGTCAGGTCTGGCTGAACTGTAATCTCAGAGTAATCCACATCATGAGAAGGGTCGCTGATATAACGACGGAGCTGGGACACATGAAAGACGTCATGAACTCCCTCTAAGGATGGTGGCAAAGCTAAGCGATAAGCTACTTCTCCAACTCGCTCTAGCACATCGAATGGCCCAATATATCTCGGACTAAGCTTGCCTCTCTTCCCAAATTGGATCACTCCTCGATTTGATGAGATTTTCAGGAACACATGATCTCCTGACTGAAACTCCAAAGGACGTCGTTTAGCATCTGCCCAATGCTTATAACGGTCCTGGGCGATCCGAATCTTGTCCCTGATATCACGCACAACATCAACCGCTTCTACTATCATCTCTGGCCCCAAGAGTTCTCTATCACCTACGTTATCCCAACTTAGTGGCGATCGACATTTTCTCCCGTAGAGAGCAGCAAAAGATGCTTGCCTGATAGCTGTTGTTGTAGGAAAACTCCACCAGGTGCAGATGATCCTCCCATGAACCCTTGAGATCCAACATACATGCCCTCAACATATCCTCCAAGGTCTGAATGTTACGCTCTGACTGGCCATCTGTCTGCGGGTGATACGCAGTACTGAACTTCAGACTGGTACCCAGATTGGTGTGCAGAATCTTCCAAAACTGAGACGTGAACCTCGTATCACAATCTGATACAATGCTCACAGGGGCTCCATGCAAGCGTACGATCTCCTACACGATATAATTCACATCACGACTTGTACCAGAAGGAAATTATAAAAGGCATGAGTTAGGTCATTACCTCCATATACTTCCTTGCTAATATCTCCGTGGATTGCCTAACTCGGAAAGGTATAAAGTGCGCGGACTTGGTCAATCGATCAACGATGACCCAGATCGCGTCGTTCTGCTTGGTGCTCCGAGGTAAGCCAGTTACGAAGTCCATCGTGATGTGCTGCCACTTCCACTCGGGAATCGGCAGGGGTTGTAGTAGTCCAGCAGTGCGATGATGTTCAGCCATCACTTGCTGACACATGAGGCACTTGGCAACGCTCCGTGCCACACTTCTCTTCATTCCATGCCACCAGAAATTCTGTCGAAGATCCTTGTACATCTTAGTACCCCAAGGATGAATAGAATAAGGTGAACTGTGAGCCTCATTCATCAACTCTTCTCTGATATCTCCTGCAGGTACGCAGATCCTGCTACCATATCTTAAAGATCCATCCTCGTGAATCAGAAAATCTGTTCGAAGCCCTGCTTCGACTTGCTCTTTGATCTTCTTCAACTTAGCATCTCCAGCTTGAGCAGTCTTGATTCGATCCATGATCGTTGATTGAATATGCATGTTCATCAACGACGATGTGACTCCCGGTAGTACAGCTTCAACATCCATCTCTCGCAGATCCTGTTGCAATCTCCACTGAGCCGTGAGAATCATCACTTCAGGCAATCGACTCAAGGCATTCGGTACGACATTCACCTTTCCTGGATGATACTGAAGATCGATGTCGTAGTCTTCCATCAATTCCAACCATCTACGCTGTCTCATATTCAGCTCCTTCTGAGTGAATATGTATTTCAAATTTTTGTGATCAGTGAAGATTTTCACTTTCTCACTCAGTAAGAAATGCCTCCAAATCTTCAAAGCAAAGATGACGGCAGCTAACTCCAAGTCGTGAGTCGGATAATTCTTCTCATGGACCTTCAATTATCGCGAAGCATATGCGACCACATGATTATGTTGGTGTAGATGCATCCAAGTCCCTTGCCCGATGTGTCGCAGAAAATCTCGAAGCCACCGCTTCTGTCCGGAATAGCTAAGACTGGTGCAGCAATCAGTCTCTCCTTCAAAGTAGAAAAAGCTTGCTCACAAGAGTCTAACCAACTGAACTTAACATCCTTCCTCATCAATCTCGTCATCGGCTCAGCTATCCTCGAGAAATCCTTGATAAATCTGCGGTAGTATCCAGCCAATCCAAGGAAACTTCTGATGTCCGATGCTGATCGAGGTGTAGGCCATTCACTGACTGCTTTGACCTTCTCCGGAACCACTGAGATACCAGCTCCCGATACTACATGTCCAAGAAATGCAATTATATCCAGCCAGAATTCGCATTTGCTGTACTTGGCATATAGTCTATGGTGACGGAGTGTCTCCAACACCATCTTCAAATGTTCTGCATGCTCCTCCTCGCTCTTTGAGTACACCAGGATGTCGTCTATGAAGATCACCACGAACTTGTCGAGGAAGTTGTAAAAGATAAGGTTCATGAGATTCATGAACACAGCAGGAGCATTGGTCACACCGAATGGCATGATAACGAACTCATAATGCCCGTACTTAGTCCGAAAAGTGGTCTTGAGTACATCTTCCTTCTTGGCTCTGAATTGATGGTATCCGCTCCGAAGATCCAACTTCGAAAATACCCTCGATCCACCAAGCTGATCAAAGATATCATCAATGCGGGGCAGCGGGTAATTGTTCTTCACTGTGATTTGATTCAACTCCCGATAATCAATGCACATCCTCCTCGATCCATCCTTATTCTTTACCAGTAAGACGGGTGCACCCCAGGGAGATACGCTGGGATGAATGAAACCCTTCTGTAGTATCTCATCCAACTACTTCCTTAACTCTTCTAATTCTGCAGGAGCCATACAGTACGGTGCCTTCGAAATTGGTTGAGCTCCTGGCTTAAGATCGATGCCAAACTCCAACGCTCGATCGGGCGGCAGTCCAGAAATGTCTTCAGGGAAGACGTCTTCGAAATCTCTCACTACCGTAGGCTTCTCTGGTTCAGCAATCATAGTTGCAATGGTCAATTGGTAAAGCTGGGCTCGGAACTTGACAGGTCCAAGCGAACTTCCTCCGTCGACAAACTCGAACACTGGGTGGTCAGGAATTTTGAACACCACTTTCTTCCGGTGACAGTCGATCGTGGCATAAAAAGCTCCTAACCAGTCAATGCCGAGAATAGCATCAAAGTTGGCTAGGTCGTGGACAATGAAGTTAGCATATAATTCGTGTCCACTAATCACCAACGGGCATGGTCTACATCCCAGTGCAACATTCACTACACCATTCCCAGTCGTAATGTTCGAACACTTGGGAAGTGTATAGGTGGGTATCGAGTGTTCGACTACGAACTTCCGAGATAGGATGCACATGGAAGCTCCAGAATCGAACACAGTCAAGGCCGGGTGAGATGAAACTAAAATGACACCTAAGGGTAACATGCAACTAGATTAAAATGAATCTAACTAATCAAATATAATGCATAAATAAGGAAGAATAGTATAGAGGTTACCTGCAATAACTCCGTCCTCAGTCTCCGCCTCTACTGCAGTCATCGTGAAGGCTTGCCTCCTAGGCTGAACGGACTGCTGGAAAGCCTGCTTCTGGGGAATAAGAGGCGCTCCACGTCCAGCGACTACCGGAGCTCTCTGCTGCTGAACTCCAGCTGGTGCCTTCTGTAGTTGATTGGCATGTCGACAATCCTTCACTGAATGCGTAGCGTCGCCAAAAATCAAGCACTGGCCCAGAAACCTCCTGCACTGATCCTTCGTATGCCCAGCCTTGCCACAAAAATGGCACATCTTTGGAGTAGGCCCACCTGGCCTCTTAAACTGCACGGACTGATTAGGCTTGAACCCAGGCCAAACCACAGCTCTGGCCTGTTCCATAGGCCTCTTCCCAGCTCCTGAATACTGCCCTCTCTTCTGATGGGCAATCAGCTCTTGCCTCTTGGTAGCTATCAGCAACTTTTGGTAAGAGTCTAAGTCCAAAGAGGACATCAGACTCTGCAACTCCAAGGATAAACCCTGTAAGAATCTCTGAGCTCTATATTCAGCGATCTGAACTAAATTTGGCACAAAGCGGCTCAGTCTCATGAACTCTTGGTGGTACTGATCCACCGTCAGATTCCCCTGCTTCAGATTGATAAACTGCTGCATCAGCTCCCTCCTGGCAGCTTGAGGGAAATACTCCTCATTAAATCTCGCCTTGAAAGTGGCCCAAGGGATAGGCTTCACCAACATCTACTCTTCTGACTCCCACCAACTGCGGGCATTGTCCTTAAGTTGCTTCTTTACCAAGTCAACCCATCCAGCCGGGTTAACCTTCGAGAGAAGCAGATTATCCTATGTGTTCTTCATCCATTCATCCGCAGCTAATGATCCTTCAGACCCAGTGAAATATGACGGGCCCAGCTCCCGAAACTGCTTCACTCCCGGCTCGAAGCGAGGGGCATTCTGAAGCATGTCCTGCTGAACCTGCATCATTTGATGCATCATCCTCATCATCTCAGCCGTGGTGGGTTCTCTATCAGCATCCGCAACACGTCCTGCTCCACCACCAGCTCCAGGTCCACTACCAGCTCCTCGAGTAATGCGTCTCCCACACGTAGAAAAGGTAAGAAAGATAATCATGGGAATGACCTCAAAATGGAAAAGAATGGGTATTGCCGTTGAGGAGGTCAATGACATGAAAAAATATATTGTGGTGAATCTCATCGGTACTCTCATGTCTTACGAAATAAGAAGGGAGAACCGAATGAAGATTAGAGCTATGATGAACCCAACAGAGGCAAAGAAGAAAGCGTTAGCCTTCAAGGCACTTCTTCATCCTTCGATAGTGATGAATCCGAGAATGAAATGGATTTGGAAAAAATGATGCAAATGGCGAAGAAGTTCCAATGCTTCTTTCGCAAAGATAAATTCCCTTCCAAATCTAAATTTGATTCCACTAAAAATTCATCGTCTCTTTGTTTTAAGTGTAATAAGCCGGGGCACATCAAGAAGGATTGCCCAATACTAAGAAATAAAGAAAAGTGGAAAGCACCAAAGTATCACAAGCCCGACAAATTTAAGGACAAGAAGAAAGGACTTGTTGGGACGTTCGATGACTCAAGTGGAGATTCCTCGAGTGAATTCGAGGATGAGAAGGGTGAGAGTGCACATATATGCTTCCTGGCCCGAGAAGATGCATTCTTCGATGGGAGTGATAGTGAGAATGATAAACCCGAGGTAACCATGGATGAACTTCGTATTGTTAACGAAGAATTATTTTCTAAGTATCAATCTCTTATGCTTAGGTATACTAATTTAAAGAAATCTAATGTTAGTAAATCATCCTTGCCATGCATCACCAATAATGACACTATTGTTGACACACTTACACTTGAGAAAGCCAATTTGGTTTCTCAAAATGGTCACAAAGAAGTCACCCGACCGGTTCGCAGACCGGTTCTACGGGCGGCTGTTCTCTGTTTTTTCGAGCAGAATTCCAACCGATCGGGTGACTCTCACCCGATCGGTTCATCTGTAGCTGATGTTGAAGAGCTGAAGACACGGCGTCCAACCGATCGCTTCACCCGACGGCTCCAAGATCCAACCGGTCACTCAAGAACTCACCCGACCGGTTCATCTGACCGGGTGAAGCGCCGCCGTTTTCTGTTTACTATTTGTAACAGATCACCCGATCGGTTGACTTGTCAACCGATTGGGTGACGCTTTTCCTGCGGGTTTGGACCCGAACCACTAGGGTTTCGAAGTGGGGCTATAAATACTCGAAGTTGGCCGACTGAAATGGGATCTCTTCTCAGTTTTTTAGGGCTTTTGCCCCCCTTCTCTTGGGAGTTCTAGGTTAGTTTTAGATTAGGTATTTTGTTCAATAAGTCTTGTATGGGATCAACGATTCACTCAAGATAAGTATTTCTTTCTCTTGTTCTCCATTTTTTGTATTGTATTTCTTTTGCTTCATGATGAATGTTTGTGTGTGTTTTGTGTTGTTTCTTTATATGTCTTTCATCATGGAGTAGTATTGATGAACCCTAATACGGGTTAGGGTAGGATTGTTGCTTGGGAATTTACATTAGACTTGGTTGCATGGCACGTGTTCGATGAAATGTGTCAATGGGGATTTCTAGCAATCTGGGTCCAATTCGTACGGCAACACACTAGATGTGTTGGGGATTGGGGTCCGGTGCTTGTCCTGTCAAGATCCGCTTCGATGTATTGCTAGAAATCACATTTGACCTATTTGGCCATTAGGGTTACGCGGGGGTGTTTCATTGTCATCGGCAGGAAAAAGACCGCCTTTGACCGTCGGGCCGAGGGGGAATAAACTTGGCGGTTGACTCCCTAGCCATAGCTCACGCCCCCAGCGTAGACATCGAGTCCTCGCGCGTGGGAGCGGCTTGGACGAAGTGTTGGGAGATATCATTGTGGCCTTAATGCTCCCGGTTGCGGAAGGTGTTTATGGACACGGGAGTGCCCACCGTCCGGAACCGGGTAGGCCTAGCGTGCTTGGCACCGACCGGAATATCGGGCCATGGACGCTAAGTACCACCTTTTGGGGCAATGTCTCACCCTGGATCAAGTCAAATGCCAAGTGTCATGAGTGCTCTAGCCCGTGTTAGCGGGGATTCACGTCGTGTCTTTTTTATTTATTTCTTTTATTTCTACACTTCACCCATATTATTCGCGTAGCTAGCACGCGACCTAGGCGAGGCTAGTAGCCACTCAAGCCATCCACCTCCCTGTGTTCGATATTCCCGCACCCTACACTAACCGTGAAACTTGCGGTAAACGACACCGCGCCGCCGCGACGCAAGCGGGGTGCCGGTCAAGTTTTTGGCGCCGTTGCCGGGGAGGCGTTCGGTTTGATATTAGCTTAGCTTGGGTTCGTTAGACTACGCATAAAAACACAAAAAAATTTCTTTTTCTTTTTTTCAATAACCAAGAAATTTTTCCCCCACCATTATATTATCTTTTTGTTATTCTCTAGTACTATTGACGCTCCTCTCTAGTTTTCTTATTTTTGTTGTCCAGGTATCTTTGATATGGCCATGTGGAGATCAGATTACGATGCTAAGATGAGAGGCTACAATCCCTATTCATTTTTGGTTTGTGAGACTTGTGGGATGGCGGGGCACGTGTATTATGATTGCCTTGAGAGCCTCCCCCCACTCCAAGGCCAAATATTTTCCCACAACCTTGGCCCAAACACCTCCCATCTATTTCCTCAACCTTATACCCCTCCACAAATACAAGAAGAATCAAGCCTCGTGTCTCTCCTTGAAAGTGCCATTTTTAACCAAGGCCAAATGATACAAAACTTGATGGTACCAATCACCGAGCCGACACCGAGGAGAGGGGATGAAGGAGAGGATATACCCACTTTCATGGTTGAGACCACCATACCATCGGCCACCATAGACACATCTCAAGCCGATACCCCATTTTTCCATCACTACCACTTGGATGACGAAGCATTTTTTGATGATGATAGTGAGGATGGGGAGATTTACCTAGGATCTGTGGGAGAGACTTCTTGTCTTGATTTAGATACCCCACATGAGTCCTATGAGAGGACCGAGGAGTTTACAGAGCTTATGCAAAAGGGCAAGGAGGATGTGTGTGAGGACGAGGACACCACGACCACATATGAGGGGTCCGCTCCACATCCACCTCCAGAGCCATCTCTGTCACAGCTTCCTCCTTGGTCGGTGGTCAACCATGAGGATGTCATTCAGGACATCGGGCAGATAGAGGAGCATGAGCATATCATCGAGGAGGATGTGCATGAGGGCTTGGATACGATCGTGCACTTCATGGAGCCCGAGCCACATCTACCTCTACCGTCACGCTCCACTTCTTCTACGGCTGAGCATCTACTTGAGCATATTGCCCCTATTCAGGGAGATTTTCATACTCACTCTCACTCCACATTTGGGTCTCGCTTTTCACGTCATATTTCCTTAGACTCATATATATTTGACACACCATATCTCTCACAGGACACAAGATCGACTTCCCTTGAGGTATGCTGCGGTGTGTCACCACCTGGAGAGCAACTTCGCATGGAGAGCGGGGATTTGATCGTCGCTAGCACAGAGGATAGCATACCATTTCCAGGGAGTGTTCGCCACATTTCATATATTTTACCATCATTTACCGGCGACTATCTCTGGGATACTTTTATTTTGGGGAAAGATTTTTTGCCATGGACTAATGCACCTCGTCCTTTGCAGGTCGCAGGTGGACACCTACGAGGGATTCTTGGAGGTGCATTGCTTGGGTCCATTGGCACACGTGGCACAGCGCTTCTGGCGGAGCCACAGAAGGAGCAGTTAGAGAAGCTACCTGCCCCACTCCAGATCTTGGATCCGCCTATGCTCAGGTGTATCCTAATCCAGTAGTGTAAAAATTTACCGCTTTCTAGTTTAGATTTGAATAATCTCGTCTCCTCTCATTAGCAAGGGGAGCGTATCTAGGATTTGCTTTTGCATCATAATAACCCTTCATGTCGTGCCCTTCTATCATTTCACCCCACATCCTCTTCAGAAAAGAACGAGCAGACCGTCTCTCCTGCATTTTGATTTCTTTCTTTTCTTTTCCGATCTTCCCCTTGCATATTTCTGCATCACATTGATCATATCGTTTCGCTGGCATTGTCATGTTCAGCTTGGGGGAAATCGATTTGTGTGCATGTTTTCGTGTGTCGTTGTTGTGTGTTTGTGTCTAGGTGTTCTTTTGTCGTGTTTTATATCTTTTATTTTAGTGTTTCTTTTTCTTTATTTTTTAGTTTCGCTCATGTGTTTTTCGTGTTTTTCATTTTTTGTGTCGGTGCGTAACTCCCCCCCATTTTCATTGCCCTCCCGTATTCACTACTATTGCATTGAGGACAATGCAAGTTTTAGCTTGGGGGAGTCGCACTTCGTGCGTCATTTGTGTCGTTTTTCTTCGTTTTTGAGTCGTTTTCCATCGTGGTTTTCTTTTTCTTCTCATCTTTTGTTCTCTCTCTCTCTCTCTCTCTCTCTCTCTCTCTCTCTCTCTCTCCTAGAGATGACCACATATGATGAATTGCCACAAAATCTCACACACGCCTAGCACGGCTTCGATAATCACATTCACTAACCCTAGGATTTCGAGTCCTCTTGCATTTCACGCATCGTGGGTCCACTTAGCTTTTTGTGAGTCGTGTGTCGTGACTAGCATTTGGTGTGCTTCTGCTTTGTGATTTTACTTTATATACCTGTCCAGGAATGACCCCTAGATTATCATGCTTCGATATTGAATATGCGGTATTTGCTTCTAATGTCTGCTTCTATATGCATGCTATATATATATCGTATACTTCATTTCGCATGCGTCGGGATTCCACAACTAAGGACTAGGATAACCCATTTAGCCTGAGCTCTATTTAGCAAGAATAGTCGCCTTTGCCCGAGTGTTTAGATTTCGACTTCTTTTTTGTTTTACTTGGTGCAAATCCCCTCGTCGTGTACCGTTCTCCCACTTGGGAGAGTACACAAGTGTATAGCCAAAAACCCAAAAATCCAAAAAAAATGGGAGAAAAGAAATGAAAAACCCAAAAAGAAAAGAAAAGAAAAAGATTGTATAGCCAAAAAGCCAAAAAAAATATGCAAATACCCAAAACCCAAAAAAATTCCCGTGTGAATATTTTCCTACTTGCCGAGAATAAAGGGAAGGCGAGAATTTGCACCGAGTGTTCTTCTCCTCATCATCTCAACCTCCGTCGTTATCGAAAACGCTTGGCTTAGGAGCTATTTAGCTTGTATCTAAGCTATAGTGGCGTGATTTCCTTGACCCTAGTTGTGGAGTCCCCGATGCATGGTACGCTTCTTTTCCCACTCTTCTCATGCATGCTTGAACTTATATTCGCCGCTTAATTCAATTCGGATCGATATTTTGGGTCATTTCTTGGATTTGTGTATATCGAGCCTCATTGCACATCGTAGAAAGCTTCACCATTTGCTAGCACACGGCCACGCTCACTCGCGCTTCACTGCGTGGACCCACGACACTTATTTGGACTCGCTTTCCTAGGTTTAGTGGTGTGATTTGGCGTTTGCTTGCTTGGTGTGTCGTTTTTGATTTCGATGGCTCTGATGGACGATCTAGGGCTTAAAGTTTTCTTTTTCTTTCTTCCTCTCTATTTTTCCCTTCCGAGCTCCTACTCTCACTCGTCTTCCTCGAGGACGAGGAAGAGTTCAGCTTGGGGGATTTTGACGTGCGTTTATATTTCATATATTCACGCACGTTTTCTTTTGTGTTTCTCCGTATTTTCCGCCGTCTTTTATTCGTTTTCTCGTATTTTCTCGTTTTCTTTCACTTTTCTTTGTTTCTCCATGTTTGCAGGAGATTGACCACGTAGGGGACGTTTAACGATGATATCCCAAGTCCCCGGAGCAACGGGAGAAGTCACGCGTGATCCAGGGGGTCAAACGTCGAAGAATTCATCTTTCAGCCCCTCACCCGGTCGGTTGGTCATCTCCAACCGATCGGGTGATGCACGCGTGCACCACCCGGTCTCTGCCGCAGCTCACAAAGAAGTCACCCGACCGGTTCGCAGACCGGTTCTGCGGGCGGCTGTTCTCTGTTTTTTCGAGCAGAATTCCAACCGATCGGGTGACTCTCACCCGATCGGTTCATCTGTAGCTGATGTTGAAGAGCTGAAGACACGGGCGTCCAACCGATCGCTTCACCCGACGGCTCCAAGATCCAACCGGTCACTCAAGAACTCACCCGACCGATTCATCTGACCGGGTGAAGCGCCGCCGTTTTCTGTTTACTATTTGTAACAGATCACCCGATCGGTTGACTTGTCAACCGATCGGGTGACGCTTTTCCTGCGGGTTTGGACCCGAACCACTAGGGTTTCGAAGTGGGGCTATAAATACTCGAAGTTGGCCGACTGAAATGGGATCTCTTCTCAGTTTTTAGGGCTTTTGCCCCCCTTCTCTTGGGAGTTCTAGGTTAGTTTTAGATTAGGTATTTTGTTCAATAAGTCTTGTATGGGATCAACGATTCACTCAAGATAAGTATTTCTTTCTCTTGTTCTCCATTTTTTGTATTGTATTTCTTTTGCTTCATGATGAATGTTTGTGTGTGTTTTGTGTTGTTTCTTTATATGTCTTTCATCATGGAGTAGTATTGATGAACCCTAATACGGGTTAGGGTAGGATTGTTGCTTGGGAATTTACATTAGACTTGGTTGCATGGCACGTGTTCGATGAAATGTGTCAATGGGGATTTCTAGCAATCTGGGTCCAATTCGTACGGCAACACACTAGATGTGTTGGGGATTGGGGTCCGGTGCTTGTCCTGTCAAGATCCGCTTTGATGTATTGCTAGAAATCACATTTGACCTATTTGGCCATTAGGGTTACGCGGGGGTGTTTCATTGTCATCGGCGGGAAAAAGACCGCCTTTGACCGTCGGGCCGAGGGGGAATAAACTTGGCGGTTGACTCCCTAGCCATAGCTCACGCCCCCAGCGTAGACATCGAGTCCTCGCGCGCGGGAGCGGCTTGGACGAAGTGTTGGGAGATATCATTGTGGCCTTAATGCTCCCGGTTGCGGAAGGTGT
This sequence comes from Scilla litardierei, assembly GCA_030789695.1. Taxonomy (NCBI): domain Eukaryota; kingdom Viridiplantae; phylum Streptophyta; class Magnoliopsida; order Asparagales; family Asparagaceae; genus Scilla; species Scilla litardierei. The sequence goes on along the minus strand of CM061142.1, from coordinate 648,358,703 downwards.
TTATGGACACGGGAGTGCCCACCGTCCGGAACCGGGTAGGCCTAGCGTGCTTGGCACCGACCGGAATATCAGGCCATGGACGCTAGGTACCACCTTTTGGGGCAATGTCTCACCCTGGATCAAGTCAAATGCCAAGTGTCATGAGTGCTCTAGCTCGTGTTAGCGGGGATTCACGTCGTGTCTTTTTTATTTATTTCTTTTATTTCTACACTTCACCCATATTATCCGCGTAGCTAGCACGCGACCTAGGCGAGGCTAGTAGCCACTCAAGCCATCCACCTCCCTGTGTTCGATATTCCCGCACCCTACACTAACCGTGAAACTTGCGGTAAACGACACCGCGACGCCGTGACGCAAGCGGGGCGCCGGTCAAAATGGTACCTTGAGAAATGTGGTAAATTCCCTCAAATCCCAATTAGATCAAGGTTATTCTAAAGGTAGTGTTGATCTAGCTTCACAAAACACTCAATTGGGTATTGAGAATGATTCTCTTAAAACCCAAGTGCACGAGCTCAAAACACGTGTGTCCACTTTGGATGCTAGTATTTCTTTCCTTAGGGAGAAATATGAGCTCATGTCCTCCCATGTTAAGAGATTTAACAAAGGGAAAGGGCAATTGGATGAATTGCTTTCAAACCAATTTCCGGCCACACATCACGTTGGACTTGGTTATGTGCAATGAAATGCATCCAAACCTCGCACCTCCTATACTGGTGTAACTATAGATTTTGTGAGGCCGTCATCCGGTGCATCCACTAGTGGTATCAAAAACACTATTGGTAGCAAACCTACCAAGAAGGCCACAACTTCACACTCTCCCTCTTTTGGCAAGAAACCCACTAAGGGTGGAAACCAAAAGAATGGTCATGCCTATATGTACACCAACAATCATACACATAGGAAATCTCCTACTTCACATGTGAACACTTAGGACACATTTTATGCTCCACACTAACAGGCACGTGCAAACTCACACTTGAGTAATACACATGCACGTGCTCCTACACATTCATAAGTTCATATACATGATCCTCTCATGTATGCTCATTCACATCCACCACATCACATTCATGCTCCATATGCTTCATATAATATGTATGATCCTCAATTTGCATATAACCCATATATGTATCATGCTTATGCACCTCCATCTTCATATGCTAGATCTCATGCTCCTAGGAAGCATGCACCACATAGATCTCAACCAAATGTGCATGCAATTAGGAAACAGACACCCAAAATATACACAATTTCGGGTCCTAAGAATACTAGCACAATTGATAGGAATGCTTATGTCAATTCTTATATCAGCGATGTGATAAATAGCGGTAACTATGTTGGGAAGCCAAAGTCCACTTGGACATGGTTTCCAAAGGGCTAATCCACTTGGACCCAATGAATCTTGGGTACCATGAGCTTATGGTATAATATGTAGGTACCCAAGAACAAGAAAGAGAGCAATAATAGACATATTGGCTCTAAAAGAAAATGATGGATACTCGATAGCGGATGCTCTAAATACATGATGGGAGATCCCACATTGCTCTCCGAAGTGGTTCACATCAAAAATGGTGCAACGGTCACATTTGGAGGCAATCAAAAGGGAAACCATCATTGGAGTAGGCAAAGTTGGTAATCCTTCCAAACCTCTTATTACTAATGTTTATTTAGTTAGTGGTTTATGTCATAATCTTATCTTCATTAGTCAACTCTGTGACAAGGGTTACAAGGTTAACTTTGGAGAGGGCATTTGCAATATTGTTGATATTGATTCGCATGTTTTATTTACCGATATTAAGCATAAAAATATTTATTATTTGAGCTTGCCTAAAAATATTGAACATTGCTTAGTTGCTAAAACAAATGACCAATTATTATGGCATTGCCGTTTTTGTCATGTTCATTTTAAGCACTTATATAAGTGTAACGCCCCGCTTCCCAAAAGACACCGGAAGCGAGAGCGTTACGCGGTCCGCTTGAACTGGAGCGGTGAAGCTCGAGCTCAATAAGCGTCTGTGATAAAAACACAAAAGAGGTTCTTGCATTTGCAAATCAGAACGATCAGAACATTTCAAAAGATAATGCCACATCCAGAGATATAAAGTTCGTACACGAAATTAAACAACAAGCCACAGCTGGGCTAAAGTAGCAACAGAAATAAACGTACACAAAGCAACAACAACGTCTGAAAGTAAACTAAGAAGGCAGTAAAGTGTGGGTCCACTAGTCCTCTGCTGGAAGAGGCTCTGCGTCAGGGGCGAACTCCTGGCTCTCCAAGTCTGGCGTCACGTATGGATCCTCCGGGTACTCAAGCTCAGAATCTGACATACATCCAAAAACATGAATGTATGTCAGCAAGGGGACTGCAAGAAAGAGTTAGCAACCCAAGACAAGATATACAGCTGATATGAGTTTAAGAGACATTAAATATTTAAAAGAGATGACTGCAGCAATTTAACAATGACAGTTATATAGAAACGAAAGCAAACAACCCTAACATGCAGCTCTAAGCATTTGCAAGAATTAAAGTAAGGTTTTTATTTGAGTTCATTAGCAAATCAATTTTCATGAGACCAAGTTAGCGTTGCAAGTTTCATGTCAAGAGTTCACATCTATGATAGGGTTCTCGCTTTTAGGTCGTGATGAGTAGGTCGTTCCTCTCACGAGGGTTTACCGTGATTGACGCTAACCCACTGCATGTGGGTGGTACTCTTGAGGAGAGGACCCCTTCATACACCTAGTGGCCGCTCAACCCTAACCCCACCCTAATTTTGTGCTGGAACATGAGCCAGCCTAGTCGACTCACACGACATCACGAATTCACGATTCTGCCTTCGAGGCGCACGATTTTCACGATGTCCCTATTTGTTAAGCATGTCAAGACTCGTAGAAATTCAATGTTTTCGATATTAATACATTATTGTGACAATTCTTAACAGCAGAAGGGGGTTGAACGATTTTTATAACAATCTTAAAATAATATCGAACACGTGCTTTTGTTGAACTCGCGTATTTTTTTTCTATTGTTTAAAATTAAAGTATATCGTATGATATACCGTTGGATCAAAAATTTTGTCCTGATCGTCATGGTATCATTTCTTACGTCATTTCATGTCTAATTTTCAAGTTATACAACAATACATGAAAGCGACGTAAAAGTCCCGAAACTTCAAAAATTCATATCAATTTGTATACTTGCCTGATTTTGGCGTTCTTGGTGTCGTCGGAAACGTCTCAACGAGTACTATGCTACGGTGAAGATGGTTCGCTGGTTTGACAAAACATAAAATCAGAATAAGCATTTTCCGATCGTAACAGCGTTAAAAAGGGCTCCTACGACGTCTAACCGATATGTTTTATTAGGTTCTCTACTTTACAGTGTGGGTTAGGAGTTGTTTAAGGGTAGATCTACTAACCGGTAGTACAGAGGAGGATCGGAACGCAGCGAAGGGCTGCGGCGACGTGTTCGGTTCGAAACATCGACGTTTATGATGGGGCGAGGGCCGTGATGCGAAGAGGAAGGGGACTGCGGCGTTTAGCGTGAAGAAGGGGCTACGGGGGATGGATCTCAGAGAGAAGAGAGGGTCGCAGCGGTTGAGCAGAGTGAGAGGGAGAGGCCGTGGGTGTCTCTAGGCGAGGGGAGAGGATGGAGGGGGCGCCGGCGTCGTTGGGCGAGGAGGGTGGCCGTGCGAGCTTGGAAGAGGAGGTCCCGGGTCTGTGCGAGGCCGTGGAGGGTGGAGGGTGTTGAGGCGTGGGCCGTGATGCGAAGGAGGAAGAAGAGGAAGGAGGCGGCGCTCAGCTCCTCGCGCGGAGAAGACAGGATGGGGGGCGGCTCTGCCATAGCTAGGGCTAGAGGAAATAGAACAGGGTTATGTATTTATAGAAATAGTGAAGAGCAGTGCCATCACGTGAGTGCTTTTAGGGTTCTCTAGGTTTTATGTTTTTTTGTATAAGAAACAAAAATAGAGTAGGCTGTGCTTGTGTGAATAGGGTATAATAATATTAGACCTAGGTTTTTAGTATAACAAAAGTGGTGTGATGAGTTTGTGTGTTGGGTGCATCACGTGAAGACCTTTGAGTTCGAAGTGTCTCATCTTTATATTTTTTTTGGTTGTAAGGGTGTGTGCGTGCTGTGTGGAGTAGTTCGACCTAGGGGAAAACGTGGGCTAGCGCTTATTGTTGAGAAGTAATTTGAAATGGAATTGTAATTTAATAGGTTTAATTCAATGGAGATAATGGCTAATCAATTTGATTTAAATGGGTTTATAAATGGAAGGTTTCATTTGACTTTTAAAAAGATTTGGAATTTGAAATTTGAATTTTAAATCAGAAATTTAAAACAAAACTTTAAGATAAAGATAATTTTTAGAAGGGACACTAATAATAATAATGATAAGTATAAAGAGGAAAGAAGTGGGTACGGTTACGGGAACGTGTACGGGTACGGGGACAGAAACGTCCAACAACGGTTACGGAAAAATATACGAGAAGGAAAAAATACAGATAATAGTATCGATAAAAACCGGTCGTTACAATAAGTTAGTTAAGCATGATCTACTCAAAGGTTTTCCGAAGATTGTTTTTAGTAAGAAAAACTTTTGTGATTCAAGCCAAAGAGGTAAACTAAGTAAATCGTCTTTTAAACTTAATGATGGCATCACTTCTATGAGGCCCCTAGAACTACTTCATTTAGACTTATTTGGGCCAACTAGAACCTCATCTTTAGGAAATGCTCATTATGGTTTAGTCATCGTAGACGACTTCTCTAGATTTACTTGGGTTTCATTTTTAACCAATAAAAATGAAGCTTTTTGAAGAGTTTAATATATTTGCAAAGAAAATTCAAAATTTCTTAAGAACCACCATTATCACTATTCGTAGTGATCATGGAGAAGAATTGAGAATGAATTTTTCACTAAGGTTTGTGATGACAACGAGATTGCTCACAACATTTCTTTTCTTTGTGCACCACCTCAAAATGGTGTTGTTGAGAGAAAGAATAGGACCCTAATTGAGTGTGCTCGCACCATGCTCCATGATAGTCATCTTGGACTACAATTTTGGATGGAGGCGGTGCACACGGCATGTTATCCTAGTGAGGCCCCGAACGAATAAAACTTGTTTTGAAATTTTTTATGATAAAAAGCCGCAAGTTAAATATTTTCGTGTTTTTGGTTGAAAATATTTTATAAAGAACACATATGGTAGCTTAGATAAATTTGAGCCAAGATCCGATGAAGGAAGCTTTGTTTGATATTCCACACGTAGCAAAGCCTACCGGATATACAACAAAACCTCTTCAACGATCGAGGAATCACTACATGTTTCATTTTATAAAGATTTTGATATTCCTCATGTTGTCGCTGATCGTGTAGATATTTTATGTGATTCCATTAGTAATATTAAAATTAATGATTCTATTTTTGAGACTAACAATACTAATGAAAATGTTGAGGATGTTCCAAGTGATCAAGGTATTCCCAAAGCTTATCTGATCGTTCGTAATCACCCTCATGACCAAATAATTGGAGACATTGGTGTGGGTGTCCGAAAAAGGTCAAGGATTGATGAATTATCTCATTGTGCATTTGTCTATAATATTGAGCCAAAGAACATTCAAGAAGCTTGTGAAGATAGCTCATGGATAGTTGCAATGGAAGAGGAGCTCATGCAATTTAAAAGAAATGAAGTTTGGGAGCTCGTTCCTCTTTCAAATGGTCACCATGTCATTTGGACCAAATGGATTTTTAAGAACAAGACCGATGAGAACGATGTCATTACAAGGAATAAAGCATGGTAGCTCAAGGCCACTGGCAAGAGGAAGGTATTGATTTCGAAGAATCCTTTGCCCCCGTAGCTAGATTAGAAGCTATTAGGTTTCTTTTATCTTTTGCATCTCAAAAAATTTAAATTATTTCAAATGAATGTTAATAGTGCTTTTTAAAAGGATATTGTTAATGAAGAAGTTTATGTTTCTCAACCACTCGGTTTCATACATGAAAAATTTCCAAACCATGTTTTCAAACTTAAGAAAGCGATATATGGGTTGAGACAAGCTCATAGAGCTTGGTAGGATCGACTCAAAACCTTTCTTTTGGACTTAGGTTTTAAAATGGGTGAAGTTGATTCAACTATTTTCATTAAAGATTATGAAAATGACATCCTTTTAATTCAAGTTTATGTAGACGATATAATATTTGGTTATACTAACTTTAATCTTTGCCAAGAATTTTCTAAGTCTATGAAGGATGAATTCGAAATGAGCCATATGGATGAGCTCAACTACTTCCGTGGACTACAAATTCGGCAAATGAAGGATGTGACTTTCATGCATCAAACAAAGTACACTGGGTAGCTTATCAAGCGATTCGGGATGGAATCGTCTTCAAACAAGCGGACTCTTATGAGTACGACAACCCATCTACACAAGGATGAGAACGGGAAAGATGTAGACATTCATCTATATCGACGTATGATCGGTAGCTTACTTAATTTAACTGCTAGTAGTCCTGATATTATGTTCTCTGTATGTCTTTGTGCTAGATATCAAGCTAGACCTAAGGAGTCACACTTGATTGCGGTTAAACAAATTTTTCGTTACCTCAATCATACACTAGATTATGGGTTACTTTACCCTAAGTCTAGCACATATAAGTTAATATCATATAGTGATGCCAATTTTGTCGGATGTAAATCCAATAGGACACTTGCCATTTTCTAGAAAATTCCCTAGTTTCTTGGTTTTCCAAGAAACAGAACTCAGTATCCTTATCCATAATCGAAGCGGAATATATTGCTGCGGGTCTTGCATGTGCACAAGTTCTTTGGATGAGACACACACTCAAAGACTATGGTGTCAATTGTGATACTTGCCCTATCATGGTTGATAACCAAAGTGCAATATGTCTTTCTAAAAATCCGTTACATCACGTCCGTACCAAACACATAGATGTGAGACACCATTTCATTAATGATCATGTAGCTAAGAAGGACATCATCTTAGAGTACATTAAAACGCAAAAACAAATCATCGACATCTTCACTTAACCTCTTAAAGAAGATTCATTTGTGAGGTTGCGTAGAGAATTCGGGATTATGGGTGAATCTGAAATATATGAGTTCATATTTATATGTTATAATCATGCTTTGAACTCATGTTTTCATTTCACATCTCATGTTTATATATGTCATATTTTTACATATAGTTTTCAATGAGATTTATTTGAGATTTTGATGATTTTATATGTTTGGATTAGTATACGTGATTTGTATGTTAATCTATATTATTTTGATAGTGATTTCATGTTTGTAGAGTAATTAGAGTATAGGTCTTAGGGCGAGTTATCTCAATTCTCATGATTTCAGCCTTATCCTATATTTTTGGACCAGGACAGACGACTGTCAATCCTTCGACAGTCGCCTGGCCAACTTTTAATTTTTATGACTGAAATTAGTGTTTTTCGCTCATGCACTGATGTATAATTTCCAAACGCTTGTCTATCTGACAGGTGACTGAAATTTGTTCATCAGGCGCCTCCCTTGATCTTAATAATTTTCTCTTAAATCATCAAAATTGTTAACTTTCGGTCAGGCGACTGTAGTGTATTTTATAGGCGCCTGTCAATTTGCCAGGCGACTGTGAATTTCACTACAGGCACCTTTCTATCTCTTTAGTCAGTTTTCTTTATTCTTCAGCCAGCAAACTGAAGTTTGTACATCAGTCGACTGTCCACGTCTGTGGCGGTTCGATAATCCAATTTGAACCGTCCATCTTTCGATCAAACGGCCCAGATGAGATTCCCCTCCACTTAAGTAATCGAGGGCCCTCAAATTTTCTCTCTCCTCCGATAGAAATTCCCGCGTCTTCTCCTTCGAACGAGAGCCCTCCATTCGATCTTCTCCGTTGATTCGAAGCTTCTACCATCGATTCCCCTCTCCATTCATTCAATCGTGCTTGGATCTCTTCTTATCTGTCGATTGATTGGTATATCTCTCTCTAGCTTTTGATTGTGCACTATTTTATCTTCGTTGTCTGTTAATTTCATCCTATGGCTCCACCCAAAGTCAGTTCCTCTTCCAAAGGGAAATCTATTGCTGTTAGGAAGCCTAGGAACTCTAAACCTTAGGCCCCCCCAGTCAAGAAAGTTCCCTACAAATCCCGCACCAAATTCGTTGAGCCCATTTTCGATGTTTGGGATGAATCTGATTCGGATCGTTCTTCATCCGAAGAAGAAAAGTTTGTTGAGCCCATCAAGAAACGTCACCGTAGACCAATTGGTGTTCAGATCAATAAGCCTCTTGCTTTGACCGATTCTACTCGTGTGGATGTAGACACCCACACCGAGCCTCTACCCTCTAAACCCCAAGGACAAAATCAACCCTGTGAACCCCAAGGCCAAAATCAACCCAGGCCTCCTCCAGCTGCTCCTCTTGTCCCCATTTGCCGGGATGCCTCTTGCTTAGCAAAATTCCATTCTATGGTTGGGATCAAGCTCATTCGGGACCATTTCATAGTTTATTTAGCTTTTACCGCTGAGAGACTTTCTGAGATCCTCACGACGACCAAATTGGTCGATTTTTTTGTTATTCTCATATCGATTCCCCACGTGCTTATCCATTTCTTGTGAAGCTATTCTATGCCAACCGTATTCGCGGTGAATATGCTGATAATGGTGTTATTGACACCATGGTTCAGGGCATTCATATCAGACTTGACCCTACTCTTTTAGGGACTATTCTTAGGATTCCATCTACTGGATCCTTGCTAGCTGATATCTCTATCTTTGACGTTGTTGATCTTGACCAGGTTGTCCTCCAGGACATGTTTTCTGTGATTCCTCCATTCCTCTCCTCTGGCATCAAGGTATCCATGTTATCTGCTCGATGTTGGGATGTTCACCTTATGGTGAAGTCTAACATCTTGCCGAAGAATAGCTCCTCTGATAAGCCATCTCAAGAGATTCTTCGGTGCATGTATGCTATCCTTTCAGGCATGTCAGTGAACTGGGCCAGGGTCCTCCTTGATCGTATGGACCAGGTAGAGTTCGCTTCCTCATCCTCCCATATTCCTTATGGAGGAATTCTTACGCAGGTCTTTCGCCACTTCGGCATTGATTTGACCTCGTATGAGCCCATGCCTCTTGGTCCTCTTCTTGATACGGCAGCAAAGTCGAAGTCCTCTTCGGCTCTACTGACGGCATCAAAGAAAAGGCAGTCTTCTTCAAGCCCATCTTCATCCACTGCTCCATTTATTATTCAACCCTCATCATCTGCTGCACCTTCTATTAATCCCTCTCTTGTCCAATTGGACGAGAAAGTATCTGGTCTTCATGAGCTGTTCTATCTGTCGTTCTAGCATTAGGGCATACCCTTCCATGCCCACCTCTAGTCGTTTGTTCCATCTGCTCAGCCTACTCAGCCTCCTCGTCCGATCATCTCTGAGATTCCTGATCCTTCAGTTGATGCTGCTTCTGAGCTGGTTGATTCTCAGGCTCCTCAGGGTGTTTCCTTTGGTGATGATGATGCTCCTCCCGAGGATGTTTCTGTTGATTTGGAGCCCCATGATTTCCGTATTGATTTGGCTACTCATGTGGACTCCTCCGTCGCTGATCTGGATTGATGTTTCTTGGAGATTGCTCACCCTTGGTCTTAAATTTTTTGTTGTTAGGGTTGAGATTGTGAGTCTGTTTTTATATCTGTTTTATGATGGTTGTATTGATGTATTGGCACATTACTTCTGGATGTTGTATGATGATGGATATACTTTTGATGTATATGGAGATGTTATTTTTGTAACTCAATGTATCACTTCTTATATATATATATATATATATATATACTAGTCATAACCCGTGCCCGCGGGCACGGTTCATTTAAGATTTTCCCAGTGAAATGTTTGTTCCCCGAAAAATTATTTCCACAGCCAAAATTTAAAGGAACAACAAATTAGCGTAAACATATTTAGCAGCACGGACGCCTTCGGCACGGAACAACAAATTCGGCGCGGGCGCCTTCGACACGGAACAACAAATTTGCCGTCGGCGCCGTCGGTGCGAAACAACAAATTCGGCATGTACGCCTTCGGTACGAACAACAAATTAGCGTGGTAAGCTTGCAAACACTAAATTTTGGGCAAAGAATAATGAAGATACATATGTGCTTTTGTTAAATGAACATTCCCTTCAAATCTTTCACTTGATACATCACTCAGGAAATTATTTCAATTAATAGAAAGGTAAAAAATTTCACCATCATGGTTATTTTCCAAACAAACAAACATGCTTTAATCAGATGGTCTCAACAGACTTAATGTTTTACTAATGTTACTCGTCAGCATTCTTCATGTTTCGAAGTATTTCTTTGACATAAGAAAAAATCTGAATAAATTCTCTCTCTCACGCACGTGCGTGCACATATTCACAAAAAAGGAGGCAAGCATGTAGATTGAAAGAGTAGTGGGACATCATCGTTATGTAATAATCAAATGTCAAATGCTTACAGCTTTCTCTGATGCTTACACATGTTTTAGTTGTGGACAAGACATGGACTATGACAATAAGCGAAAAACTCATAACAGTTTGCCTACCAAAAAAAATAAAATAAAAATCTAAACAAATTCTTCTTAAATATGTTTTCCCAATTCTACTTTATTCACAAACCATATCATGTTGTATAGTATTGAATCCCATATCCGGTAACCAGAAAAAAATCCCAACGGAATTCAAGGTGAGAAGACAGTAGTATGAATTATATCCACAAATCTCAGTAAGATTGTCCAGTCACTATTGATACACGTGAGAAATAGATGACAGTCAATGTGAATTGTACATCAACACCATGTACATATTTTACATTGCTTAAGATGCCTTTTTAATGCATCGCCTATAGCTACAACCAACTCTTTAGTTCTTCTATCTCTAATCAAATACATGCTTGAGTTAGACTTCCTCCTCAACTTATAAATCCAATGTATTTGCCAGTAAGCTTGTCAACAATGATCTTATTTGCTCTCTCCGTAGGGTGAACACTATCCCAAAATATGTAACTGGATATGTCTTTGTAAATAGTTGAAAATATATTGCAAAATAATGCAGCCTCCAAATAGCCAGTGTCGCAACAGTGCTTTGTTGTTTCCATATTTCAAGCTTTTCTAATCTTCTTCCATCAATATCTCATGAAATCTTTTTATGGTTCAGGAATTAGTCGGCGCTGGAGCTAGAAAGATCACAGTATGGGGAATTCCACCAGTAGGATGCGTACCACTTGAAAGAACCTTGCATGGAGGCATCAAACGAGACTATGTACAAGATAACAACAAACTAGCAAGATTGTATAATTCAAAGATAGCTTGGGAGCTTTAGAGACTTAATTCCAGTCTTCAAGGAGAAAAATTAATTTATATCGATGTCTATGATGCATTGCTTGATCTTATTCAACACCCTCAGAATCATGGTAAGCCATAATTCATCCGAGTGCTTGGAAAGCGAGGGATGTTTGGTTTATGTTTGAAATTTATTTATAATAAATTTGATAATTAGTTTGTCATTCCTGAAATTCATTGGGTGACTATATTCATTAGTTTCTAAATTTTGCAGATTTGAGATGACATGTTTCAATCTGTTACATAATATCTTACTGATAATTTTATACAGCACATTGCAACAAGCAATCGGCTTGTAGTCACCCAGTCCAGAAGCCTTTGTACTCTTAGGGACCAGAGTCAAAAAAGCATGGTTGACACTAGGGACCATTCTACCAGATCTGAAAAAATTAGAGACACCAGCAATAACATCAGGCCCAATAGTGTCCCAATTGTGCTGAAAGAAGTGTGCACTAAAACCATCGGGCCCTGGGGCTTTGTCTTTTCCAATCTGAAACATAGCACACTTGATTTCAACAGGAGTCACATGCATATCCATCCAACAAGCCGTCTCCTCAGTAATTTTTCTTTTGGGAATAAGATTAGGAAAAACATTCCAATATTCATCTTGGTGATATAGTTTTTGATAAAAGAGAGGCACCTCCTTACGCAATGCATCAATATCAGAATTTATTTTCCCATCATGTGTAATAAGATGATGCAAATTGTTATGACAAAGCCGAGCCTTTAGCACCGTATAAAAAAATTTTGAATTTCTATCACCAAGCATAAGCCAATTAAGACAGATTTTTTTGCCTCAGGTCTTCCTCTTCAATATCAAGTGCTTTCCCAAGATTATGGGAAGCAATGATTTCTAGCCTCTGAAGATTAACATCAGATTTAAGATTCGGGTCCGCCTGAATAGAAAGAAGCTTGGATCGGCATGAATTAACATTAAGCATTTGAATTTGGTCTGAAGCCCAGGTTTTTAACAAATTCTTCATGCAACAAAGTTCAGACTGAAGCTCACGGAGGGTATAATACCAAAATGCCGGCCCCTGTTGTTATTAATAAGATCTTTGAAGCCTGTAAGGGAGGTCCAAGAGTTATAAAATTTGAATGGTTTGGGTTTAGAATTGACCTTGGGGAGCATGTAGACGAGCATTGGAGCATGGTCACTAGTGCCTGAAGATAGATATTCATAGAAGGAGTGCGCCATCTGAGAGAACCAGTTGGTGTTGCAGAGGATACGATCTAGGCGAGCTGAAATATGCATTCCCCCAATGCGTCTGTTATTCAAGCTGAGGCATGAGCCCGTACTTTTTAGATCAGATAGTAGGCAGGCACCAATACAAGTGTTAAACTCATCCATCGCCATAACATCAACATTTCTGCCACCTAGCTTCTCGTTGGAACTCCGAATACAATTGAAATCCCCGCCAACCAACCATGGTAATTTATTAAGAATATTAGAATCCGCCACAAGATCGCGCCATAAGGAAATTCTCAGAGTAGCCAGGTTGAACCTATATACAGCCGTAAGGGCCATCACAAACCCCGCTGAGTTCGTAAATATAGCTGAGATGCGCTGATTAGAAGCAGCAATTGGGGTCATACGCCAAATAATGGAGTTATAGAAGACTACAGTAAGACCCCCCTTATGAGAACCTCTATTGTCAAGACTTTCCCAATCATTATCTAAACATCTGCTAATACGACTAGCATTACATGATTCGACTTTTGTTTCAAGTAAACATACAATAGATGGGCAGAGCTTACGAATAGCAAGCCTCAGATCCGCATGTCTGGCTTTATTGTTAAGGCCTCTAGTATTCCAGAAGTAGACAGACATTAAAACTACTGGCTGGGATGGGAAGCTGCACCTTGTGCAACCCTTACGCTTCGACGGACCGAACTTGGTGAAGGTGCTGCATGCTTAATTTTGGTCTGTAGCCTTGATTTGCCCAATTCCAGGTGCATTTCCTGCCACTCAGGGTTCATGTAAGTTGGGTTTTCAGGGGGATTAGGCAATTGAGCCTGATTAATCTCCTCAGCCGTCGGATTTATATGCCTAGTACCATTAAACGAGCCATTATGGGATCCAGTTACGGGGTTAATTGAGCCAATTCCATTTGCAGACCTATTAGATTTTGGTGACTGAATGAATTTCAGTACTTGGGCAGCACGGATAATACGCATCCACAGGCTCCTAGTACTCACTTCGGTTGGTGTAGGAAGAACAGTTGTCTCATTAACAGAATCATCCAACCCAACCGAGAGACTACTTTCACCCACCTCAAAGCTACAGAGAGTCATAGTATTCTACTCAACAGCCTTACCCCTTGAGTTCTCATCAGGTACATGATTATCTTCAATTACCAATCTAGGCTCATTAGACTTAAGCCTGTGCTCATGTACACCATTAGGAGATACTAATGTAGGTGGATTAGTATCTCCCAAGGGACATTGACTCTCCAAGTGTCCAAAACATGCACATGCATCACTCCTAGGGGGTTCCCCTTCATATTTAACCTCAATTGAGATTGTGGAGTGATCATCCAGCTCAATAGGGACAGTCCTCTTTAGTTTACACTTAGAATCAACCTCTACTAAACATCTAGCATATGAGATCCTGTCTAGATTCGAAGTAGCTTTATCCAAGCAAATTGGGGTGTCGATAATGCTAGCAATGCAGTTTAATATACTAAGCGTCCACATTGAGAGGGGTAGATTATGCAGTTGGACCCAAACTGGGACCGCAGTGAGAATATCCCTATTATGCTGGGTAGTAGGAGACCAGTTCTGGAGGACAACAAGTCTGCCATCGAATAGCCAATGGCCCCCATGCAGTATAGTGTCACGATCATCCGCATTATCAAATTTAAAATAGAAGTATCCATTATCGCAAGAAAAAATGCGAAGACCACCTTTGATTCTCCAAAGCCTCTCAGTCCAAGCTTTAATCTGTCCAAAATACGGCACATCGCCTAACACATAACCTACAAGAGTATTCTGCCACCTAGCAGACCCTTCTGAAATCATAATATCTGAAATTTTTGCATTGACAACACCATCCTCACAAACAGATGGGGGAACAAAGCTCATAACCAATGGATCAGCGTATTTCCGCCGCGAAGAACAGATATCCGCACAAGAGAGCTTACCTTCAGAAGGGATAATATGGAATGGAATCTGAGGCCTAACTGGCAAATTCACCCCGCCCCGTAGGCCATTGCTACTGTTCTGACGTTCCCCCCGTTGTGCTCCTCCTTGCGATTGGTGCATAGTGGCTTGAACAGAGGCTTGCCTGTCAGATCTGGGAGCCCCTTCGTTCCTATTTGAGATTCGTCCTCCGCCAGATCTTGGCACAGCTCCGCCCCCATTAGAGTAACGCCCTCCTCTAGATCTGGGAAGACCTTGAAACCTTGATCCCTGCCCGCCTCCATTTCCCGATGATATCTTCCCCCTGTAAGAGACCTGACACCAACCATCCCCATTGCCCTCGTTGACGCTGCCTGAGCCGCCCTCCGGAATAGGTCTAGCCGCCGCCCGTAGATATCCATCTCCGAGATCACCGCTCACCATTTAATATATGTATATATGGGTAAAATGTGCATGCGCTTAACCTCAGGCCCGATTCCTGTACTCGACCCCTCCTTACCATCCGATTTGATCCACAGGCTGTTGTTAAAAGCGGAACCTGCGGAACTTTTGGTGCAATTGCCATCGTGCCCTTTAAGCAAAGCAGAACTTTTGGTGCAATTACCATCGCACCCTTTAATCCCTTTTCAAAGCAACTTTGTAGAACTTTTGGTGCAATTACTATCGCACCCTATAATCCCTTTTTAAAGCAACTTTGTACATAATTACTCACCGTTGTATGCATTGAGCAATAGGTCTATCGTACTATTCGATCAACTGGCTGTTGATAAAATTATATGGGACCATTGTGCGCGTCGGGTAAAAACGGTTACATTCAGGTTAAATTACTCCGCGCACACAACGCCATGTAAAATTTCTCCCGATTTGGATCATTGTGCGCGTCGGGTAAAAATTTTGCTACGGGTAAAATGTAATCGTCGCGCACACCGTGCTATATTATAATGCATCGTGTGCGGTAATAAAAAAGGTTAGAGGTGTGTATTATTCCTCACAGCGTGCATAGTAATAAAAAAGGTTTGAGGGGTGTATTATTCCTCACAGCGCACAACCCGTCGTTGTGCCCGTGGTTTAAAGGACTTAGTTTGAAGTAATCTTCATATGTGCGCACAACGGATAAAATTATGTCCAGTTGTGCGCATCGGATAAAAACAGTTCCAGCGGATTAAATTACTCCCCACGCACAACGGCATGTAAAATTTCTCCCGATTTTGGAACATTGTGTGCGTCGGGTAAAAACTTTGCTACGGGTAAAATGTAATCGTCGCGCACAACGTGCTACATTCTAACGCATCGTGCGCGGTGACAAAAAAGGTTAGATGTGTGTAATATTCCTCACAGCGCACAACCAGTTGTGTGCGAAGGTTAAAAGACTTAGTTTGAAGTAATATTCATCCGCGCGCACAACAGGTAAAATCATGCTCCATTTTGCGCATCGGGTAAAAACGGTTCCAGTGGATTAAATTACTCACCGTGCACAATGGCATGTAAAATTTCTCCCGATTTGGAACGTTGTGTGCATCGGGTAAAAACTTTGCTATGAGTAAAATGTAATCGTCGCGCATAACCTGCTACATTATAACGAGTTGTGCACGGTAATAAAAATGGTTAGAGGGGTGTATTATTCCTCACAGTGCACAACCTGTTGTGCGCGGGGGTTAAAAGACTTAGTTTGAAGTAATATTCATCCGCGCGTATAACGGGTAAAATTATGCACCATTGTGCGCGTCGGGAAACAACGGTTCCAGTGGATTAATTACTCACTGCGCACAACGACATGTAAAATTTCTCCCGATTTGGAACGTTGTGCACGTCGGGTAAAAACTTTACTACGGGTAAAATGAAATCATCGCGCACAACGTGCTACATTCTAACGCGTCGTGTGTGGTAATAAAAAAGGTTACATGGAAGTATTATTTCTCACAGTGCACAACCCGTTGTATGCGGTGGTTAAAACACTTAGTTTGAAGTAATATTCATCCGCACGTACAACGGGTAAAATTATGTCCCGTTGTCCGTGTCGGGAAAAAACGGTTCCAGTGGATTAAATTACTCCGCGTGCACAACAACATGTAAAATTTCTCCCGATTTGGAGGGGTGTATTATTCCTCACAGTGCACAACCCGTTGTGCGTGGGGGTTAAATGTCTTAGTTTGAAGTAATATTCATCCGCGCGCATGATGGGTAAAATTATAACCCGTTGTGCGCGTCGGGTAAAAACGTTTACAGTGGATTAAATTACTCCACGTGCACAACAATTAAAATTTGATAGTTGTGTAATGGTGAAATTTGCTGATTAATAATACGCATCTCTAACCATATTTATAGTACATTTTACATAGAGATATTACTTATCAGTCGCTGGGTTTGCGCGGTGAGTAATTTTTGAGGGTAATCTCATATTTCTTAATGCACACAAAGCGACAAATCGGATGAGGGTTTGCACAGTGAGTAATTTTCCAATCTTTTCTGTCGTGTGCGCTGAGTAAATTCTGATATGTTTTACTAGCTCTATTCTGTAG
Organism: Scilla litardierei; assembly: GCA_030789695.1. Taxonomy (NCBI): domain Eukaryota; kingdom Viridiplantae; phylum Streptophyta; class Magnoliopsida; order Asparagales; family Asparagaceae; genus Scilla; species Scilla litardierei. The sequence goes on along the minus strand of CM061142.1, from coordinate 648,341,663 downwards.
AATCACGAGAACTCCACTGTACACACACGAGCTCACATCTGTAGACTCACATGCACTCTTCTGCCCAATTTGGCTATAAATGGCCGACCACGAGCCCACCTCAACTCACAACTCAATCTACTCTTCTTATGCCAAGTGCTAAACCAATATTTTTGCCACATTATGTGTCCCATTATCAAGAATCATCAGGTATCCATTCTTGCTTCTTCTCAACAATTTGACCATTTTCAGGGAATATCCACTAGGTTCCCTCTTGAAGCTACTCAGAAATGGCATCATGTTTATACAAGCAAGTATTTAGTTCTCAAACAACCGCGGCTTGCTTCCTTCTGCAGGAACACACAAATATTTAGTTCTCAAATAACCGCGGGTTACTCCCCTGAAGAGAAAGCTGCCAAGTAAAAACCTTCCTTCTCTTCTTTTGGGCAGAGAGAACGGACTCATTTTGTCCAGTCATGTCATGTCTTGTTCGATTTTGTAATTTGTATTAGGCTTGCTGAAATGTTTGTAAATATATGAATTATAAATGGAAGCCTCATTTCGCTTGCAATGAAAAAAGTCGAATATGTTACTCGGTGGTTCCTTCTCTTAAGTGGATTTTCTTTTTGCTTTTATATGTTTAGATTTCTTAACGAATTAATGTTTGAATGCTGAGGATTATTGAGCAATTTTTTCAGACAATAACATATCTGATACACTCTGCTACATAATTATACTGTACATTGAACTATCTGATATAATAACAATGATACATTCATATCGCTAATAAAAAAGGTTCGAGGGGAGTATTATTACGCAGAGAGCGCACAACCCGTTGTGCATGTGGTTACGTCATTAGTTTGAAGTAATATTAATCCGCGCACACAACGGGTAAAATTATACCCCGTTGTGCGCGTCGGGTTAAAACATTTACAGTGGACCCAATTAATCCACGTGCACAATGTCATGTACAATTTCTCCCCATTTGGACTATTGTGCACGTCGGAAAAAAACTTTGCTACGAGTAAAATTTACTCGTCGCTCACAACATGCTACATAATAGCCCGTCTTGGGCGGTAATAAAAAAGGTTAGAGTGGAGTATTATTTTTCACAGTGCACAACATGCTGTTCGCGTGGGTTAAAAGACTTTAGTTTGAAGTAATATTAATCCGCGCGCACAACGGGTAAAAATTATACCACGTTGTGCGCGTCAGGTGAAAACGGGTACATTGGACCCAATTACTCCATGCACACAATTGCATGTAAAATTTCTTCCCATTTAGACCGTTGTGTGCGTCGGAAAAAAACTTTGCTACGAGTAAAATTTACTCGTCGTGCACAACGTGCTATATAATAGAGCGCCGTGCGCGGTAATAAAAAAGTTTAGAGGGGAGTATTATTGTCACAGTGCACAACCCGTTGGCATGTGGGTTAAAAGAGTTTAGTTTGAAGTAATATTAAACCGAGCGCACAATTGGTAAAATTATACCCCGTTGTGCGCAACAAGGAAAAACAATTACAGTGGACCCAATTTACTCACCGCTCACAATGTTCTAAATAATAGCGCATTGTGCGCGGTATTAAAAAGGTGAGATGGGATTATTATTACTCAGACCGCACAACCCATTGTGCACATGTTTTAAAAGATATTGGTTAGAAGCAATATTAATCCGCGCGCACAACGGGTAAAATTATACCCTGTTGTGCGCGTCGTGTAAAAACAGTTGCAGTGGTTAAATTACACCACATGTACACCGGCATGTAAAATTTTAATCCACGTGGATTAAATTTTACTTCATGTGGATTAAGAATATACGTCAAATGTAAAATTTCTCCAGATTTAGAACGTTGTGCACGTCGAATAAAAAATTGGCTACGAGAAAAATTTACTCATCGCGCACAACATGCTAAACAATAGCGAATTATGCGCGATATTAAAAAAGGTGAGTTCGGAGTATTATTACTTAGAGCGCACAACCCGTTGTGTTATGCGCGTGGGTTAAAAGACATTGGTAAGACGTAATACTATTCCGCGTGCACAACCGTAAAATTATAATCCGTTGTGAGCGTCGTGTAAAAACAGTTGCAGTGGATTAAATTACCCGACACGCACAACGACAAGTAAAATTTTAATCCACGTGGATTAAATTTTACTCCACAGTGGATAAAATTTTACGCCACATGGATTAAGATTATACGACGCATGTAAAATTTCTCCAGATTTAGGACGTTGTGCGCATCGAATAAAAATTTGGCTATGGTAAAATTATAACCATTGTGCGCGTCGTGTAAAAACAGTTACAGTGGATTAAATTACACCACACGCATAACGACATGTAAAATTTTAATCGACATGGATTAAATTTTACTCCACAGTGGATAAAATTTTACGCCACGTGGATTAAGATTATACACCGCATGTAAAATTTCCCCAGATTTAGAATGTTGTGCGCATCGAATACAAACTTGGCTACGAGAAAAATTTACTCATCGCACACAACGTGCTAAACAATAGCGAGTTGTGCCAGGTATTAAAAAAGATGAGTGGGTAGTATTATTTCTCAGAGCGCACAACCCGTTGTGCGCGTGGGTTAAAAGACATTGGTAAGAAGTAATATTATTCCGCACGTATAACGTATAAAATTATACCCCATTGTGCGCGTCGTGTAAAAACGGTTACAGTGGATTAAATTACTCCACGCGTACAATGGATGTAAAATTTCTCCTGATTTAGAACGTTGTGCACGTCGAATAAAAACGTGGCGACGAGAAATTTTTTTCTCATTGCGCACAACTTACTACATTATAACGCGTTGTGGGCGGAAATAAAAAAGGGTAGAGTGGAGTATTATTACTTTGAGCGCTCAACCCGTTGGCTTGTGGGTTAAAGTACATTAGTCTGTTATAAGATTAATCCACGCGCACAACGGGTAAAATTATACACCGTTGTGCGTGTCGAGTAAAAACGGTT